>SKCR01047278.1:0-337249 GCA_019454045.1 Zanthoxylum bungeanum
TCCTAGGTGATCGTGACTTACTCACATGGATACCTAAACCCCTTATGGTACACATACGGGCCGATGGATCCTCTTTTAATACGCACTTGATTAACGATTGCATCGGTCCACACCCAACGAACATCTAGAGGCCTGACCATGAAAGGTTTCTGACATACATGGCATTAAAGTGTGGAGCATCTCACACAAAACCAATGTTATCATATAGTCAAAGGATTACATATGCTACTCGACTCGAAGAGATTCCTATTGACGGTGGTGTGTACTTCCAACTATTAGGAATCACCTATGAGTCATTCAGTATTCGCTCCAACGAATACCCACATGTCTATACGAGCTTCTCATGCTCATGGTACATCGGGTTAAACTATTGGAACTCCAATTCCAATATACGACATATGCTTGTTTTCTCGGTTATAGGAATTTGACCGTATTCCAAAACTAATGACTAGGAATATTTACTTTAAGAATAGTTTATAATAGTAATACTAATATTATCCCAATGTTGGACCACCCAGTGTCCAATATTACTAAATGACTATTTTAATGTCGATGTCATTCTCGGCATATTTATCCATCTAATATGCATAATAACATTACCATTAATAAGATTTGAAATGAAAATGTAGTTATTTTATTAATAAGTAATAAAATATAATGTACTATACATTATTCGGATTGGCGTTTCAAGCACCAACTCCAACATATGGTGCATAATTATGAGAATTTTTGGAAATTCTGGTGTACCTGGGAAGGTTGTTGGGATGTTTGTACTTGATTATCATTCCTCCAATTGAATTTGGATTGTTTCTACAACTAAAATTATAGTTTTGGGAGTATGAGTTTGGATTTGGTCTCTTAAAGGTGTTTAAGGAACTGACATGGTCATGGAGACATTTTTGCAAAGCTGTCAAGGTTGGGAAAATTTATGTGACATGTTCATTTGAATTATAGATATGACATATAACTTCTTGAATTGACTTGACATGATCACACTTCCTCATATCTAATGCCTTAATTTTTTTTGCTAGATATGCATATTTAGCAGAAAGGTCATGGTCTTCTCTAAAGTTAAACGTGCATCTACCAGATGACTGTGGTTTTACAAACGACTCATAAGTGCCAAATGTGTCCCAATGTTATGCATTATTCTCTATGTGTTCTAAGTAATCTAGTGTATCTTTAGGATTTTTGTCCGTAAATTCACCATTACACATCATTTCCACTACTTGTCTACTTTGGGGTGTTAAACCCTCATAGAAGTAGGAAACCAACCTCTATGTTTCAAACCCGCGATGTGGACAAACATTCAACATCTATTTAAATCTCTTCCAACATTGGTAAAGTGTTTCCCCTAACTCTTGTGTGAAAGTTGTGATTCTCCTCTTAAAGGAATTTAACCTGTTAGAGGGAAATAATTTTTTTAGAAATTGCTCTTGTAAATCATCTCATTTTCTGATGGATCCTGACATAAGATTTTACAGTCAAACTTTAGCTTTAACCTTTAAAGAAAAGGGAAAAAAACTTGAGTTGAATTATATTCATGCTATAATTTTGGTATGTGCAAGTATTACATACCACTTAGAATTCCCTTACGTGATGATAAGGGTTTTTGATTTTAGACCGTGGAAAGTGGGTAAAAATTGGATGACACCCGGTTTAAAATTGAAATGTCATGCATATAGGGGAAAAACAATGTAAGATAATGATCATGTCCTAGTGGGATTCATGAATTCTCTAACCATCATAGGATGATTAAGATCATTATGTTATGACTCGTGTTATAGCTGATCAACTAGATTTCCATCTCGATTATCAGTCATTTTGACTGACGGTGAAGGTGATGAACATTTTCTATTTAATCTACCACTAGATGACCAATACCAATATCTCATACATTCCTAAATGCATAAAATTTTAAATATGTAAATGCAATACTTACTAAAAGAAAAGAAATAATAAACAAGTGAAAACAAAAAGCAAAAATAAATGACAAAAAATAAGACAAATGTAGCGATTAGATCCTAAAAACGTCATCTAATTCTTGTTAATTCATATCTCAATTGAATTTCTCGTTCAGCTGTCTCAATTTCTCGAGTTAGGTTCTCACAAAAATTATGGAAGGATCTCTAGATAGAGATGGTTCAAGAAATTATTTGGCAAAATACAAGCTCCATTTTAATTGAGTTTTATGTCCCCTGTAACCTTGAAGAATTAAGTACGGGGTTTGTCTATATGTGGGATGTATGGGTTTGAAATTCATTTAGGATCAATCAGGACATTTTGGATCTACATAAATGCAAAGAAGAAAAAAGTGAGATGTAGAAAATAAAAAACAAATAGAAAATAAAATAAAATAAAAAAAAATAAAAAAAATACAAGGATGTTAAATTATTATTCTATCTACTAAATTATATTCCCAATAAACGACGCCAAAAACTTAATACATTCACAAAGTGGTTCTTTACTCCCAAATATAAAGTGTCGAAGTAATAAAATAACCCAGTGAATCCGGGATCGATCCACAAAGAATAGATTTAGTAAAAAAAAAATAATAACTTGAGGAACGAAATATAAAAAGACGAATTGATTGAAGATATGAGAAATTTTAAATTGAACAGTAATAATAAAATAAAATATTGAGACTATGAGATCTACTTTTGGTATTTCAAATATAAAATAATTTTTACTTTTTATAAAATTATAATTATTTCTCGATCAATTTATTTCTTGATTATCAGATATTTATTATGTCAATACATGTAATTCATCTTGTCGATAATTAGTCATGTTATGGTACTAAATATGTCATACATGTAGAACTGTATTGTCTATAACTAATTCATAGTTTTAATAGTCCATTATCTCACAATTATGATATTCAAGTATTATATGTGTCATTCAGAGACTGTCTACAGGTAGTCCTCAATAAACTGGAAAGAATACGAATTTTATATGAGAAATAATCACAATTCATATAATATAATATAAATAAAAATCACCTATATTTTCATACCAATAGCTTCACCATTTATCTCAGCAAGATGTATTAATGCAAGAAAATGAGATTACAATAAAGAAAATAAAACACATAAGAGCTGAGACTGAATAAATTTTTAGAGAGATAGTTATGGAATGAGCTGAAGAACTGAGGTGTTGAGCACCTCTATTTATAGGTGAAATGTTTGGCACCTCAATTATACTTTTACAAATTGCAAAAGCAAATTATAAAATTTTCAAAGGGGATTTAAAGTCTTTCTTGTTTTTTCTATCATTTGCGAACATTTGGCAAGATTTTCAAAGGTTATTTGTCTTCTTTTGATAATTGGCCAATATCTTACAAAATTTATCAACCATTCACTTTCGGTGGGATTGTGGCATATTTCTTCTCTTTCTTTTTTTAATAATTATTATCATGTATTGCCAGTTTTATGATAAGCTCATCCAACAACGAATTAGACATGATCAATTTTTTTATATCTCATTCGAACTCAATCTCCATATTTCTTTTGGGCTTCTAGGCCTTTCAAATTCAGATTTCATATTCATTTTCCTGTTGAGCATCCAAAACAGTATCTTGCCTACACAATAAATAAAAATCAGAATAAAAATATATAAAACATAAATTTAATTATTATTTCACAAATGTGCTAAATTAAGGGGATTAATGAAACTATAAGTGCAAAATAATTAATTTTCTTTTTAATAAATGTATATTTTTTTTAGTGTTCATAAGTGAGTTCATAATAGCCTAAAACTGACAACTCAGTAGGGAACTTGAACTCATATACATGACAATATTTCACAAAAATACAAGATTTCCTTGGTTGAACTTCAGCTCATGCATCAGAAATTAGAAAATTCTTTATATGCATGACTGATTGTTATGAGATATGTGATGTATGCATCTCTATGAATAATTATTATAATATTTGTTGTGGTAAAATCAGTTTTGAACGCTTGTATGTTTGAAAATTTGCATGCAAATTAAAATTATCAAGAAAATAATCTCTCAGAATTACATAAGCATAATACGTGTGTGATGGGGAGTATACTCATAATCACCACGGGACTCGAGAAAAATTAATCTTTTAAGAAATTGAAGGTAAAAGTGAGAATCTCAGAGAAACGATGCTAAAATAACTAACGAATGACAAGGATCAGAATCGATGGTTGTTCATACTCAAGATATACAGGGGCGGTTGCAGGTTGGGCCCAGCAGAGGCTGTAGCCCCAGCTGGGCCCAAGAAAAATTTCCAAATTAATTATAAAAAAATTATTTTATATCAAATCTCTTGTTCCCATTTTTCCCTAAATTCTGAAACTTATTAAGAAACAAACACAACAAGTCATCAGCAAGACAACAACGAAATTCAAAGGTGAGAAAACAGCTACACAAAGTAAAGTAAGGTTCCACTTTTACAGAGGCGGTTCCACTTTTATAGATTATTCTCCAACAATTCAGTATGACACTCTTTATATATTTTTATGCTCATTTTTAGGTTTTGAAATTATTATCGTATTGTTCAAAATTATTTTTTTTTTGGCTAGACGTGATCAACAAAGGAAAAAAAATTAATTTAACATAGTCAATTTTGCTCCAACAAAATTCTCTGGACGTGATCAACAAGAAAAAAATAATTTTATTTTTTTTACTGCCAAAGAACTTTGTTGTAATTTTAACATAATCAAGTTTTTATTAATTTAACATAGTCAATTTTTTTAAAAAAAAAAAAAAAAAATTGAACAATATGATATTAATTTCGAAACCTAATAATGATTTGTTGATTCCTTTAGGTTTTTTTAATAGATTTTTTTACAAGAAACTGAATTATTCTTTTTTTTATTTGATATAGTTATCGAGAAATATTTTAAAATAAAATCAACATTACAACCTTCTCCAAAGAAAACTAAATATTGTTCAAACGAAGATGTAGAAGTTTTACAAGATCTTCCTACAGATCCTAGATTAAGACCTTGAATCTCTTATTATAGTCATAATATCTGAGATGAAGTCCGAATAGCGTACCTACAAAAAGGTCATGTTCAACCTAAAAATCACGACTTTAAATTATCAAATTTTGGAAATAAAAAACGGCAGTTTGTCTCAACTTGGTTTGAAAATTTTGGATCTTGGTTGGAATATAGCATAGAAAAAGATGCTACATTTTGTCTTTTTTGTTATCTTTTTAAAGAAGAGAATGGTAAACAAAGTGGTGATGATATATTTGTTTGAGTATAGAAAAAGATGCTACACTTGCGAAGCTATTTTCTAGACATGGATTGAGTATGTCTAGGTTGCGTGGCCAAGGGTATGATGGAGCTAGTAATATGCGAGGCGAGTTCAATGGCCTTAAAACATTCATTTTAGAAGATAATAAATGTGCTTATTTTATTCATTGTTTTGCTCATCAACTTCAATATGAAATAGCCATGTTGAACTTTTAACTTAGCCCCTCATGTGTTGAATTCCTGACTCCGCCACTGAAGATATAGATTTTGAGATAGTTTCCGCTCCAGAAATACAAGAGACTTTAGAGTAGAAGTTGCAAAGGGCAATTTTGGCCCTAGCACAGACTACATGGCCGAGAGGGTAAGAACTCTATAAGGAAAACAGCCAGAGCCAATGTCATATGTTGGTAGGCAAAGTGACATCCCAACCAAAGTTGCGACTTTGGGAATTCCAATGGTGCAAATGATAGTGCCCCTGACAACCTCGGCTACTTCGAATGCATTACATTCTAGGGTAAATACTTCACTCTGGGATACCGTAAGGTTAGAACTCAAGAGTGTGCTTGTGACTTCTGCTCAAGTGCTGCTATCCAGAGTATCCCAAGATAGCGTAGCCGAAGTAGCCTAGAGTCTCAATACTTCTCCCTTCACGCAGCAGATTCTAGGCATGGAGAAACTTAAGAATATCCATATTCCTATATTTCGGATGTTCAGGGGGAATTCGGATGTGGAGCAACATTTATTTCATTTTAGACAAAAGATGAGCTTGGAGACCAGTGATGATGTCTGGTACTGCAAAGCTTTTCCCACCAGCATGGAAGGGGATTCCCTGAAATGGTTTAAGTCACTTTCTCCCAATTCCATTGGAGACTTTCAAACCCTTTGTGAGAAGGTCTTGGCACATTACGCAAATTTCAGATGCTCTCCGAAGACAATTGACAATATCTTTGGCTTGAAACATAAGTCGAACGAGACAATTAAGGCATTCTTACATAGATTTAATCAAGCCTTGTTGCAAATTAAAGACTACGACACGGGGTTAGCTGCCAAAATTTATGGCAAAGCCCTTCAGAAGAATACCTGTTATATGGAGTATATAGCTAGGAAGGATTTTCAGAGTATGGAGGAAGTAAATTTGAAGACCCAGTAGTGGATCCGGATTGAAGAAGATGAAGACTTTAAGCAGCTGCATGATTGGCCAGCTGCTGCCATTACTGTTGGGAGAGATTAACCTCACAAACCAACTCAAACAACCACCATGAAACCATCATCGAAAAAGAGACAAGTCCCTGAACCACCAAAAAATCTCAAATCCAAATCCAAATCTCATTTTTACCGCACACATCAATAATAAAGAACAAAAACTTCAACATATTAATTGTAAATGCAAGAAAATTTCCCATAAAAAATGCACATAATATAAACATTAATTGACTCGCAAAACCAGACGAATAGATTGTGTCTATCGGTATAAAATTTACGGACAAACACCTCTATTCATTACAATTGACTTAGGGTTGAAACATGAGTGGCAGTATTTATCATGTCCTTATGTCTTGGATTAGGGACCATAAAAATTCTCGCGGGATAAGGGCCTATCCATATCCGATATATTGGAGTTAGATATTTAACACTTATTTTAATAAATGAGTAGTGCATGTATAATTTTTCATCCCCATTAATTATGCAGGTCGGGTATAGGTATAAGATATTCTAATCCGAACTCGTCTAATAAACATGTTTTACTCTTGAATTTTAGAAGTTGATGGAGAATTACTGTTAAACTTTTTTTTTGGCATCGAAGGCAAAATGGGCATGTTTTTCTTCATTTGATAAATGGATGGTGAATTGGTGATATAGTTTGAAGAGACTGCGAGTGTGATTGATTCTAGGGGTGTCAATTTGGGTTAGAATTCGTTTATTTGTTCGATTCGATTCGCTTTAAAATGAATATGGGTTTGAAAAAATGGATTCATTTAATAAATGGGCCGATTTGATTCGATTCATTTATTAAACGAATCGAATACGAATTTAAGCTCATTAATTCGTTTATTCGTTTATGATTCATTTTATTATTTTTTTTATTAATTATTGTTATTTTTCAATTAAGATTCGAAAAATTATGACTAATTACCATAGAAAAAATAATATTGTCGATATTTTGTGAGATATTTTTAGTAAATATATTAATTACATATTTCATATGGTTGATGGTGTTCTCAGGCACTATGTTATTTAAGCAGCACGACAGGGGTAAAAAAGGTAATTCACTTCTCAGTCAAGATTATTAATGCCGATCGACCACTAAAGAGTCAACAGTAAGGGGCCGGGAACTTTACGGTTAGTGACCGAGCACTTGAGTTCAAGATGACCGGGCAATTATCAGGTCGACAACAGCATTCTCAGTACAAAAGACTATTATGACCGACCACATGAAGACCGACCTCGTGAAAACCGAGCATAGGGCAAGACATGTTCGGGAAGATAAGGCATTTTGTCCATACAAGATAAGATAATAAGTTATCATATTTTCATAAAGAGAACTGATGAGTCGGTATCCTAAAAGGATAAAAAAAAGTGAAGGTAGTTTTAAAAGTAGGGATCCTGATAGGAAAAGGAAACCATCTCCAACTGGGAATTCTTGTACAAATAGGAATCTGATTTCTTCACCATTATAAATAGGAGGGTAGAGTGAGTGTAGAGGGGATCAGAATCAATAACAGAATCATTAAGATCAAACTTGTAAGAAAAGAAGAAGCAGAGCTGAGAAGCGTGTTAAAGTAATAAAAGTATCATCATTTTTGTGCCCGTGGACGTAGGTCGGACGAAGATCCGCCGAACCACGTTAAATCTCCTTGTTGATTGGTGTATTTATCTGTCTTTTTGCTAAGTTTGCTTTTGGTCCCCCATAACCAAACAAATTCACTATTGAGGGAGGATTGTCTCGGGAGTAATATTCCCATATTGCCCTGAGACCAAAATCAGTCGTCAACAGTTGGCGCCGTCTGTGGGGACTTCGCAACAAAAAGCAATTCGCGAGAAAGACAATGGCAGAAGGCGGAAATCATCAATCTTCGGGAAGTCCCGCAACAGACTGGATGAAAAAGATGGAAGAAAGTATGAAATCCATGATGGATCGGCTGGAGAGAATGGAGGAAACAAACAACGAAAGACCGAAGTCGGAACCAGTCGAAGAAGAAGCGAAAAAACAGAAGGGAAAATGGTGGTAGATATAAGTGAAGACGATGGACCCAGGAGGAGGGGCCCCTACGGGATAAAATCCGTAGTTGTAGAAAAAGATTCACAAACAGAGGACATATGGGAAGAAGAAGAAGGAAGACCATCACCGGATCCCTCCTATGATATTCTCCGCGACTCCAGAAGAAAGGACAGGGAGTACAGCGGAAATATGCGGGAAATTCCAAAGCATGAGGAACGTCGCACCCGGGGCAATGGACGCACAGAGGGGCACAGAAGACGACATGGTGGCACAACCAGTGAGATAAAGTCTTGGATAAAAAAAGAGATGACCAGGTGGGGGTAGGCCTCAAGACTGATACAAGTGATGCCCGGGACGATGAGGAGGAATCTCCCATCACGGAAGAAATAAAGTCGGCAAAATTCCCAAGGCGATTCAACATGCCGACCATGGCACCTTACAAAGGCCACTCTGACCCGAAATCCCACATCGAAAGCTTTGTCCTGTTGATGGAAGTCCAGAGAGTGGTAGGAGATGCCATCTGCAAAGTGTTCCCCTAACTTTGGGTGGACCCGCCATCCTATGGTACAGAAGTCTGGCCCCGGGGAGCATCGGAAGCTTCACACAGCTTAAAAAGTCGTTCGTTCGACACTTTAAAGGGGTCTGCGTCCCCAAGAAGACGATTGGAGAATTGAGGCTTATGAAGCAAGGAGATGACGAGCCCCTAAAAATTTTCATCGAGAGGTACCACAATATGGTACTCGAGGTCGGAGGGTACGAGTCCCAAGAGGCCCTGGAAAGTTTAAAGGGAGCCCTAAGGGTCGGAAAACTATGGACTCACCTAAGAATCCAAGACACACCAGATTATGCTACCGCTCTAGAGGTAGCCCGGAAATTTGTCTTGTTAGAAAGCGAAGAAAAGATCTCCCGAAGGGGGACGGCCATTCGAGAAAGAACAACAAGAACAGAGGCCCCCCGACGACCGGACAGGGAATTCAAAAAATTCAATCCGAAACCCAAAGAATTCAAACCAATGCCTCGAAGGGATCAGGAAAGAGGGGTCGCGACCCAGATGAATCATGTAGTCCGAGAAGAAGCATATATTCCCCTGAGCAAGCCACCGGGGCAAATCATCATGGAGATACAGGAAAAATGCCTCTTGATAGGACCCGACCTCAGGAGATTCCCCCGGATAAAAGGAACAAGAAATCTTACTGCGTACATCATAATCTGAGAGGACACACAACAGACGAATGCAAAGATTTGCGGGAACAGATGGAAGACCTGGGGCGGAATGGATATTTAAATAAATACATTGACCATGAAGTTATGGCGACTAGGCAGATGACACATAGCACTGACCAGAGATTCTAATCGGTCAAGGAAAAACTATAACAGAGCTCGGGAGTCATACGTGCTAGAAACGGAATAGGCCCCGGGATTACAATGTGGTCGGTCGGTACCAACAATGCCCACAAATGAGCCAAATATAAAGCATTTTCTCGAAATATCCTGCAGAAGAGCTGTAAGGAGGCCAGTATGTCCCCAAATATGAATAAAACCTTCTCTTTTCAAAAGAAAAATTTTTTCCATCCGCTTTCTTAAAACAAAGTTGAAATCCATATAAAAAAAACGGGGGACATACCCAACGCCCATTACAAAGGACAGTTGGCGCCGAGGCCACTTCAACAATCGGCTCGGGGCTGGATCTCGTTCCGCCGAGGCCACTTCAACAATCGGCTCGGGGCTGGATCTCATTCCGCCGAGGCCACTTCAACAATCGGCTCGGGGCTGGATCTCATTCCGCCAAGGCTACTATATTATTCGACTCAGGGGTCGGGTTACGTCCCACCGAGTCGTGCTTATTGGCCTGGGGACGGAACATTCCCCCAGAACCAAATGTCTTTTTAGCTCGGGGTCATCAGAATATTCAGGGACATACTCGATGCATAGGATACGTGAGAAGCATAGCACGGGGATGGATGATACCCCCGTGGCGATTGCTTGCTCCAGTGTTACCGAACATAAGGAGGAATATGCCCTTAATATTCTGAAACACTCTCTGATCCTCACTTACCCGATGTAATGGATCCGTGAGAAGCATAGCACGGGGAGAGATGATGCCCCTGTGACGATTTCTAGCTCCAGTGATGCCGGACCTAAGGAGGAATGTGCCCTTAGTATCCCAGACACTCTTTGATCCATTCATCATTTGGATCCAAGAGAGGCGCATGACGGGGATGCGTTGTGTCCCTGTAGCGTGTGCCTGCTCCAGCGTGGTAAGGAGGAGCCCTCGCACAATACACAGGCTCCACAGTGACCCAACGTATAGAGGATGTGCCCTTACCATTTTAAACGCTCTCTGATCCAAATCCTGGTTCGTCGGGACACTGAATTGAAAGATTCAGAATTTTCTTTGGGAGACCTCGGACGGGACGCTGTTCTAAGGTATCCGTGCTGTTGTTTACACTTTTTTGATTTTATTTTCCAAAGTTTTGTTTTTATTTTTTCTTCGATCTGACAAGGGGACGCCCAAGTCAGATTCGATAGGGCTTCAAAGGTGGATACACTTCCCATCTGAATAAGTCTCAAGGATTAACCAGTGCTCGGGGATGGATTCGTTCCGCCGAGGCCACTTGGTTAATCGGCTCGGGGCTGGATTCGTTCCGCCGAGGCCACTTGGTTAATTAGCTCGGGCTGGATTCGTTCCGCCGATGCCACTTGATTATTCGGCTCGGGGCTGGATTCGTTCCGCCGAGGCCACTTGATTATTCGGCTCGGGGCTGGATTTCGTTAAGCCGAGGCCACTTAGTTATTCGATTCGGGGTCGGGTTACGTCCCACCGAGTCTACCTCTTTGGACTGGGGGACGTATCATTCCCTCAGGTCCAAGTGTCTTTCTCAGCTCGGGGTCGGGGTACGTCCCACCGAGTCAGCCCTTCGGACTGGGGACGTAACATTCCCCCAGGTCCAAGTGCATTTCTCAGCTCGGGGTTGGGGTACGTCCCACCGAGTCAGCCCTTCGGACTGGGGACGTAACATTCCCCCAGGTCCAAGTGCCTCTCTTCACTCGGGGTCGGGTTACGTCTCACCGAGTCTACCTCTTTGGACTGGGGACATAACATTTTCCCAGGTCCAAGTGCCTTTCTCACCTCGGGGTCAGGGTACATCCCACCGAGTCAGCCCTTCGGACTGGGGACGTAACATTCCCCCAGGTCCAAGTGCCTCTCTTCATTCGGGGTCGGGTTACGTCCCACCGAATCAGCCCTTCGGACTGGAGACATAATATTCCCCCAGGTCCAAGTGCCTCTCTTCATTCGGGGTCGGGTTGCGTCCCACCGAGTCAGTCCTTCGGACTGGGGACGTAACATTCCCCCAGGTCCGAGCATCTCTCACAGCTCGAGACAGGATCACATGCCACCGAGCACATCATCGTTAGCTCAGAGGCAAAATTTTGTCCTCACAATCAAGATTGGATCAGTCAGGGGTCAGGACCTCTAAATCTCTGGTACATATATTACAGAGGAGGAGTCATTTTTAGTTTGGACAACAAGAGGAACTTCATCTCCTGATGGAACGACCCAAGTAAGCAATTTGCTTTGAGGTGTAGAATCGTTCTGAATATGGTCAGTATCTCCAATAACCGAGGATATGAAGATAGAAACAGAAGACTTAGTTGATGGCGAAGGCAATTTCTCTGTGATTTCTGGAGCGACCACCAGCAAGGAGATCAGCACACCATCTTTATATAGTTCCCGGCACCAACTTGCATACTCGTTGGAACCGAGAACTATGGGACATATGTTGATGGTGTTCTTAGGCACTATGTTATTTAAGCATCACGACAGGGGTAAAAAAGGTAATTCACTTCTCAGTCAAGATTATTAATGCCGACCCGACCACTAAAGAGTCAACAGTAAGGGGCCGGGAACTTTACGGTTAGTGACCGAGCACTTGAGTTCAAGATGACCGGGTAATTATCAGGTCGACAGCAGCATTCTCAGTACAAAAGACTATTATGACCGACAACATGAAGACCGACCTCGTGAAAACCGAGCATATGGCAAGACATGTTCGGGAAGATAAGGCATTCTGTCCATACAAGATAAGATAATAAGTTATCATATTTTCATAAAGAAAACTGATGAGTCAGTATCCTAAAAGGATAAAAGAAGTGAAGGTAGTTTTAAAAGTAGGAATCCTGATAGGAAAAGGAAACCATCTCCAACTGGGAATTCTTTTACAAATAGGAATCTGATTTCTTCACCATTATAAATAGGAGGGTAGAGTGAATGTAGAGGGGATCAGAATCAAGAACAGAATCATTAAGATCAAACTTGTAAGAAAAGAAGAAGCAGAGCTGAGAAGCGTGTTAAAGTAATAAAAGTATCATCATTTTTGTGCCCATGGACGTAGGTCGGACGAAGATCCGCCGAACCACGTTAAATCTCCTTGTTGATTGGTGTATTTATCTGTCTTTTTGCTAAGTTTGTTTTTGGTCCCTCATAACCAAACAAATTCACTATTGAGGGAGGATTGTCTCGGGAGTAATATTCGCATATTGCCCTGAGACCAAAATCAGCCGTCAACACATATGTTTATATTTATAAAGAATTAATGTAAATAAATTATAGTAAATTATGTTATTAAATAATACCATGACTAAACGAATATTCGTATTCGATTCGTTTAGAATCGAATACGAATCCATCACATTTTGATTCGATTCGTTTATGATTCGATATAAATTCAATTCGATTGATTCTTATTATTATAAAACACACTAAATATATTAATTACTATATTAAATATAAAAATGCAAATATAATTTATATTAAATAAGTGAATAAAATTGTGATGGTGAGACTCCTCTCCTCACTTGCCTCGCCCCCTATAAAACCTAAATCTTTTTTTACGATAGAAGCCCAGGTGGTATGGATTATTCAATAATCGAAAAATATCATTAGGTAAATTTAGGGTGTTTGGTAATACCAAACATAGCCTTAGTATTTTCTCTGATAAGAGAAGGATAAATAAGTCATTTACCCTATAAAATAAAATATTCCATATAAACTAATAGAATTTACTAACGGAACAAGTTTGTATATTTCTTTTTACACAATAAAGAAATTTTATATTTATTTCCGTAACAACAATGATACATTTACATCATATCTACACCCACTTTATGCTCTTGATACAGAGGAATTATTTGATATTTCTGTTATATGATTGATGTAGTATCCTCAATCAATCATTATATAATATATAAGAATTGTGTTAAAAAATATTAATTATTTAATTATTTAATTATTTTTTACTATTTAATATATGTGACGAGATATGTCCCCAAGGGGTGTGGCTTGGTGGTGTAGGGTCTAGGATCTCACCTTGAGGTTCTGGGTTTGAATCCAGGGGGTGCACTTCTTGTAAGAGCCTGGGACAGCCGGTGGTTTTACCTGCGCCGCAGCCCAGAATGGGTGGTTTGGTGGCGGGATTTCCAACGTTTCCAAAAAAAATATATATATATGTGACGAGATATGATTAAGTTATTACATATATATTTCATATTTTGGAATAAATGAAAACACGTGATTTCAATTATGCACCCTCCACGTGTTTACCCATCTTTTATCTCTTTACGTCACCTAAAAAAAATCAGATTCACTCCCTCTCCAAATTTCCCGAGTGGCGATTGTTATGATGGGTGCAAGGAAGGAATTTAACTAAAGAAGAATATGCAACTAACTGTTTGACTTAATGTCAAGGACGATCTTAGAATTGTGGGATTTTAAATCATATTATACGATTAAAAATTAAATTTTATATGAATTTGGGTTCTAATTTTCGTCAAAATTTAGATGAACTCTCCTTAGGGCTATCTCTGTTTAATGCCATGAAATTTTTGTAGATAAAATATAATTGATGACTAAAATAAGTTTAATTCAATTAGGTTGTTGATAAGTTACTGGGTTTTTTGGATCTTGTATTTGAAAATTAAATAGTGTAGATATATCACTTGATGTGCCCAGCACAGAGGAAATTAAGGTAGCAGAATCCGATGTCGTTTTGATCCGTTTACGTCTCCAGCTGCTAGCTTGCATTGTTTGATTTCTCTCGACTGTATTTGGCTCATTCATATTTTGTTTCAACTTGCAATAGTCCTAAGACTCCGTTGAACTTAAGACTGCCCTAAATTGTCCTAAAATTTAGAAGGCAGAATACGAATTTTTAAAATTAAACTCTACCAATAAATAATAAAAATATAAAAATAATATTATATACTTAAAAATTGAAATTTCTTTAAATATGAGGCTCCAATTTTAGGCCAAAATTTAAAACTCCAACCAACCGCATATGTTAACGATCAACAACTTATCTCTGAAGATATGCATGATAAAGAAGATCAATACAACCTTATGTATCGGATAATCAAACTTATTAAGATAAAATAGCCTCTTATTGGCACCAAAACCTTCCCCTAGTGGTTGTTGGGGGCATCGGTTTAAGGATGGCAAAATCCAGCCCGATGTAAAATAGGCTCAGGCCAGGAAGCCCAGCTCGAGCCCTATTTATAATCATTAAAAAAGTTAATTAAATATATCATTTTCATTCTAAATACATACATTTATAATTAAGTTTTTCAGGAACAATCTAAAAAATCACTAAAAAGATATAAAAAAAAATTTAAAAATTAGTTTATAAACAAAAACTAAAAAACTTACTCTTCAAAAAGTCCGGCCCAATCCGACCAGGCTCAAGCCCGACACGAGATTTTGCCATCCTTACCCTAGTTCGAGTCTTCTAACCTAGACTCAAAAAAAAAAAAAAACAAAACAAAAATCTCCTCCCAGAGTTGGGGTAGATACACGAAGTCAAATCCCTGACGTGACCCACCACGTTGCCATCACCACCTAAGTAATATATCTCGAAGTCCTACTAGTTCTAGAATTTATTTCAAATATGGAACATAAGTTAGAAACTCTAAATCTATAATACCACCCAATAGATTATTACAATGTAACTTACTAATAAATTTTGTAATCAATGCTTAACAAGCAGTGCATGCCATCTCAAATTTATAGCTCTCATTGAATAAATTGATAGAGATTTATGGAAACATCAAATATGATATAATCCTAGAGGCATGAGAATTTTTACAACTTTAGATGTTGAAATTATTAATGAGAAAAACATATAGCATTAACTATTAGGAATTAAAGGCAGGCTTAAATTCTCTGATTCTATTTAGCAAAGCATGCTCCTGGAGAAAAATCCGCCAGGAGCTCATATGAGACTTGGTTTGACGGCCCTAAGTCCTAATTATGGCAGAATGTTTCCGAGATGTTAATGAACAAGTCATACTTCTATTTATCGACAATATCTTCCATTTGGTCCAGCCTCTAACATAACAGCAATTTCATTTCTCTCTCTTACAAAGTTTCAAGAAACCTTAACCACACACTAATGAGAAATGAAAAATAAAACTACAAAATGGTGAAAGAGAGTTTCCACACTATCGTTTTCCATCTATAGCACTTTACAAAAAGACAACACACAAGTAATAAAACAAGGCATAAATTTGCTATAGACCAACAGTACCTGCAATCATGAAAACCCAGATCTATTTCTTTTCCTTCATTTCTTTCTCGTCTTTCTCACTCTTTTCCTTCTTTTCTTTCTTTTCTTTCTCGTCTTTCTCATCATATGATTCATCGTTGTCATAATAATACTCTTCTTCTTCATCATCATAATCATCCTCATCATCATCATCGTAATAATAATAATATTCTTCTTCATCATCGTCCTCCTCACCATTTGGCAGTAGATACTTGCCCGATCCCTGCCCTCTTAATCGCTCTTGAATTCGATCCCTGATGGCTGTGCCCTGAAATGGACCAAAATTGTTGGTAAATTGTTAGGGAAAAAAAACCATACAAGACGGAACTTTTCCTATTAAATTGTATTCATCGGAAACCATATGTACATATATGACACGTGTGTGTGTGTGTATTTATGAATAGATTGACTCACCATCTTATGGCAACCTTCTTCAAACATCTCAAGGAAACCAGCAACCCAGCGATCGGCATTTTCCACCCACTCATTACGATGCATTGCAACAGTTTGGATCTACATATATCAACAGAGGAATATAAACGCGTTACAGATCAAAATCGAAGGATCTTGCTAAGTAGAGCAAATCATGGAAGAATGAAACCAGGATCAACAGTTTACAAGATTAAACTTATACGATATTCATCAGCATAAAAAACATTGTGGTTGTACTACCCAAAGCCCCATCACAAAATAGAGAAATCCCATTATGATACCACATTCTTCTCTGGGAAGAAAAAACAACATTTGGATTAACTATTCTTAAGTCAAGTTATAGTAGGCGGAGTAGAGCAAAAGTTAGAGATGGCATATAGGCTTCTCGAGGGGTTTAAAATACAGAGATCTAGAACTAAAGCAAATCCTCAGGAGACCAAAAACCCTAAACAATAGAAATTATCAACCAATGTGCCAAAATACTTGTGTAAACAACTGACTGTGTTTCTTTCATTTGACTAATTAGTGCTAATGCATATACACTATATATGCATTTACCTTAAACAAAAAACAACAGATGGGAATTATAAACAAATTATTAATGGCAGTATCTTGAGCCTATGATTCCCTCTATCACAAGAACATGTAGATTACAACTATCAAATGTGGATAGATGCTGAAAAATAGCATCCGATTCATAGCCTCACACAGTTCAACTTGGAAATAGAACTTTAACGTCTCAAAAGAAACAGAAAAATGCAAGGATGACACCAGATAACCAAATGACATCGGCAAAAATAACGAAATTATATAAATTATTTCACCATTGTATATAATCAAAATAAGTCTTGTTTTAATTCCATGCTATAAGCCAAATGCTAGTAATGAAGCTCTCTGAAATATGAAAACAGGGAAGGAAAACAAAAGGGAAAGGTACAAAATCCTACAATATTTGTGGCCTAAAATAGAAAATACCTTTTCTCCAACCTTTTCTTGATGTTCTTTCACTTTCTCTTGCAGTTTCTTCAATTTCATGTTAACCCTCAGCCTTTTTTCCTATTTACGTATGCAAAAGATATATTATCTCAACAAAACAGAAACCATGATCTTTATATATATATATATTTCAAACAAAGATCATACCTTCACGAAGCTAACACCAAGGTCTTTTCTTGTATATCCTCGATCCAAGTTACGCATCACATACTGGTTATAATCTTTAACGATCCTCATAATAATGTCTGATGTTGAAATTCCTTCAGTTCGTTTTGTTTCCTTGAACTTCCCAGCAGCTTTTACCTGTAATAAACTTTTAATTACATAATTATACAATAAGGTATTAAAAATTGGAACATGAGCAACCATAGTCAGTTAGTCACTCAAACTTACAAATTCATAAACATCCTTTCCAGCACCACTAGCATCAGCATAGCTGTACAAAAGAAATCGTAAAATATCAAAGTACATTATACATCTGAATGTTTAAAACGCTTAACCAACATCAAAGATTGACTTCCATGATACTCTATTCATTTATATAGAAATCAAGATCAAACATGTTTTCCTGAAGAATGAATTGGCTACTAAAAAAAGACACTGAAAGTCATTACAACCTAATCCAATAAAATAAATCGATTTTCCATCAGGTCCAAAAACTTTTATCTAGCTGAATTATCCTTACGGAAGAGAGTCGTGGGCCACAAAGTCAATCTGGTGCTTGTCAAGAAATTCTTGCGTGACAACCCAAGGAGCATCGGGAATGACTTCATCAACCCACCTGTACCAATAAAAAAAATTAACAAGCTCCATGTTAGAAAACAAAAAAAACAATTCCCTAGAATAAGAACATGCAATATATAACCCACCAACAACATCACAGGTCAAAACAAATACTTCTAAGTTTGATTCTTGAGTTAGCAAGTGCATACTTGCAATGGCGAAGCGACTCATAACGCTCATCCTCTGTCATAACAGTTTTTCCCTTATAATTGTGAGTGGTTTCATCATTGCAGCATCCGACCAAAAGATAAGTATTCGGAAACCTAAAATCACAAATTCAATCAATACTTAATTTTTTTTTTTTTAAAAACACACTCACGCATATTCAATAACATTAAACACTTAAAATAAAAAATCTACAGCATGATTCATAACATACAACGCATATCATTCAAGCATATAACGTTACAGAACATCGAATTTTAACAAGAGAAAACAGGAAAGTAAATCAAATAATCTACAAAAGATACCAAAATCTCCACACATATGAAGAAATTGATTAATTCGACCACATGAAAGCACAAATTGTCCGTAATAAATAGCAAACCTAAGGACAAAATTGGAAAGTTCAATTAATATTACTTGAGAGAGATGCCTAGCTAAAATGAAATGAAATAATGAGTAAATTTAAGTATCAGCGAAGCAAAATAAAATGAAATAAAACAAATCCGAAACAAATATATAAAAATTTAAAAAAAAAAGGAGAAAAACAAACGATTTCTTGGCTTGTTCAAGGGAGCGAGCGTGGCCGAAGTGAAAGAGATCGTAGATCCCGTCGGCGTAGACTCTAACGGGACGATCAGACGGCGTCGTATTGGTCGGATTAGAATTAGAATTTGTATTATTCGAATTCGAATGATTTTCGCAAGAGACGCCACTCGTTGAATTAGCGTTACTCATTTTCTTTTTTTAATTGCTCTTTCAGTTTCTGTTATTGCTGTTACTCCATTTTTAGTCTGATTTCTTCTTTCATTCTTTCTAGTATTTTTTTCTCTCTTTTTGGTCCCTTATTTTTTCATAATTATCATTAAATATTTAAATTTTATAATTACTTAATCAAGTCCCTATTATTTTAACAGTAAAATATTATTACTGTTAGAAGACCATCAAAACTAAACCGACAACAGCTCGGCACACCAGCAAGCTACGGATGGCCAAGCCAGTGCTCCTTGTTAGCTGAATAATTATAGTACAGAGTTTAAGGGAATCTATATATCGCTTTTCTGGGGATCAAGAAAAAGGGAAGGAGATATGGAGCCAGTCGGTAGCAGGGATAGTAATTCCATCCAGATTCAAATTATGATTCGGGATGAAAAATTATCTCATATTTCTATAGAATTTTTAAATCTTAATAAAAAAATCTAACCGTTGACGGAATTTTTATTAGACGCTTTTTTTATTCGAATCTCATACTGTTCGATACGAGATCCGAAAATCCGATCGAGATTCGAAATTTTCTGTTAATCTTGAATAATAAGAACTATTAAGTATTATAATTAAAAAAAATTAAGTATCTACAAATTATTATTTCTAAAGGATATTTTTTAGTGACATTTCAGTGAGGTTGATGCTTCAAATCATTGTATATTTTGGAGAGATATTAGATTATACAACTATTTGAAGGAGAAATTTCAATAAAATATCACAAAAAAATATTCGGTTTTAAAAAAATTTAATTTGCTAATATGCGTTTCGTATGCCTTCCAAAGAAATTTTTGCTTCTTTCTTTTTCACTTAATTTTCGTATTTATTAAGCCTGGGCCCTGCCCTGGGCCTGGGATAACTCATAATAGAGGATGTATATCTTTTGTTATTGATTAATATTTTTCTAGATTTTGCACTCACTTCAATTCATTATCTACAAATTAAAATTTTATTAATAATAAAATAAAAAAACTTTCTGGAATATTCTCCATTTGCAACATATTTATTGGCACATTTGCTTGGTTAGTAGATACATTCATAAAAGTTTTAAAAAAAACGATATAGTGTATGTGTTCTATTTGAAAGAAAAAATAAAAAAGAAAGAAAAAAAGAAAAAAAGAGAAGAAAATTAAACATTCGTCCAGCAAACTGAATTCGGCTAATATGAGAGAATTTGTAAATTTTAAGTGAAAATGTGTGTGAGTGAATCATGACTTTTTTTAACTAAAAAGTTAGAATAATTCATTTGAAATTTAAATTCAAAATCAAAAGTTACAAATTGGAAGTCATGTTTTATTTTAAGAAACATAACCATTGAATTTCACTGGCATCCTTTCTATGTCCTATTTAATAAAAACACATGGCATGAATTACAAAAGTCAATATACAAGTAAAAAACAAAGTCGTCAGTTCACAAAGAGTGAAACTGTAGAGAGTACAAAAGAAGAACACACATCATCCTCAAGTCATCAAAGACAAAGGAGCCAAAAATCAAACATATGAGAGAGCCCATGATTTTACAAATTTGGAAGATAATTTTAGTTTTCATGTCCGAGAGTGATCCAATTAGAGACAAAATAAAAAATCTTCTCATAAATTATTGATAGGTGCGATGAGATGTTGAACCCTCTTTGATTTCTTTCCAAGTAAATATACCAATAAATGACCTCGAAGAGAGAGTCAAGAAAATCAGATAACTTGTCACCTAAATGCAAAAATCTCCGAGAATAAAAGAACTCTACCGGATTATCAGAGGTAACCCAATCAACTCCCCATCAATTAAAGAACCAAGACCAAATATTTCATGTGTCCACCAATTAAAGAACCAAGACCAAATATTCCATGTGTAAGGACATTAAAACAAGAGATAGCTAATAGATTCCACACTCAAATCACAAAGAGGACAAAGTGTCAAAGAATGATCAAGGATGCCTCTATGATTTAAAAAGTCTATTTTAGTTAGGACCACATTACAAAGAGCTCTTTTTTCAAGAGATCCCTTGTTAGGACCTAAATGTTAGAAGGGTAAATGGGTTATTTTAATTATTTAGGGTTTAGATATAAATTAGGGTATTTTATTTCATTTTGGGGTAGGCTATCACATTGTTGAATTTGGGAATTGGGAATTGGAAGGGGAAACTCTAAGGAGGTTACTAACACCTCAAGTTGAGTAAGGGCTGGTGAATCTATTCACTTTCAATTATCATTGTGATTTCAGTTCATTTTCATGAATAAAAATGCTATTTCTCTTATGTTTTGTGTGTTTTATTGTGAGATTATTATGTGATTTGGAGGTCTTCATCAATTGGTATCAGAGCAGTAGTTCCTTGTGTTAGTGTTCCTAGAACATGCCAATGATATCTAAGGTGATTTGTGTGTGAATAAATCAAAGAAAGTTGCGGAAATACTCACTTTGATCGGATGAAGTTCAAGACTTTTTCTTTGTTGGAAGCTCCAAGCCTTTGATTTGAATTTCAAACTCAATGGTGAGTTTCCCTATCACCTTAGTTGACTCCCAAAGTGCTAGCTTTGATCAAAAATTGAAAGAAAATTTTCCACCTCCAAGATAGAAGAATTCGGCCAAGAGAGGATTAGGAAGAGAATGAATAGTTCCCCTGTTTGTTTTTTCAAAAAACATATACAAAAAGTTGGTGTGTGTTGACTTGGAAGGTTTGGGAAGTAAATGCCACATTTACTATTCCATCTACTTACATCACAAATAGTGACAAGTTAATGTAAGTCATGGGTCTCACCCATTTAAATTCCAAATTTAGTTGGCTTACACAACACGCTTTGGGCCCGGTTCGTTTAATCCGACTAAATAATTTTTTTGTCGCTTCATAATTAAATCTAATTTTAATTAAATGATAATACCCAGTAAAATTATTACGGAAGTCGCTTGCGAATTAATTCTAAATTAATTCGTTCGCTAGAATTAAAATCTAATTTTAATTATGTATTGAAATCTAATTTCAATTAATATATCCGATATATTATTTTAGCCCAAATAAATAAATTAAATAGAAAAATCCAATTTAACTATTAAAATTATTTTACCGATTAATTCAAAATTAATCGCGTTCTCTCTTCTTCACGAATTAATCACAGATTAATTCATGACGCAATTAATCCCAGATTAATTCATTCTCTAATAATTAATCTCAGATTAATTCTTGCCGTAATTAATCCCCCAGATTAATTTTCTCTCTCATAATTAATCCCAAATTAATTATGTTCGAGTCAAATGTCATCGGTGAATCTTTGGGAAGCGACCCAAGAGATTCCTTGATATGTTGGCAGTAAATACGGTCATCGGACTATCCGAACATGTGCGTACCCGGTACCACATTCTTACCAATTTACAAGACATGGTTGGCTTCTAGAAAAGCATCATGCCTACCCAATTCTCCAGAAATATATTTAACATGGAATATATATAATTTGTATCAGGCGTAGTATACATTGTATTGCGTATTACGATCCAATATCGGATTTCACATGCTAGGCCTAGGGCTGGAGTTGTGTCTGCCCCGTACGAAACATATATCGGATCACTAGCAACTAGTCTCTTTATGATCAGAAAGTCATGACCTAGTCATACTTTCCCGATGGCTATAGCACTATAGAGTACCAGTTCTGTATCCCTGCGTGATCATCATCTCCATATGACTGAAGTGATACTTCCATCTTGACATCACATCCAATACACTACGATTCTCAGTATACCTAGAAGAGGCGTACATAGAACCTGTTAAAGCCATGGACGATCAAAACCAAAGTATACTGATGGTCGCAAGTATTAGCGATGCGAGTCTCAGGTTAAGACCATATACACTTATCCTGATTCGGATTCCCATAGACACATAGTCATACTACCAATAGACTCTGATGGGTCTATCCAGAGCGAAGCTGTTCCCGTACCATCGGCAAACAGAATCTCATATCACACTTGCATGAGTATCCAATACCCAAATATTAGAACTATGCCGTTAAGCTTCCATAACGCGCACAAGTGTAATACTAGCTTATTCCGCATTATAGATGTCCAGTCTCGATAATATTACGACTAGTGACATTTAATGATTAAACCTTACGTGGATTAATAATGTCTCGTATCTTATTAATCTGGTACTAATCATATGGACTTTTATCATTTATATATATCCAGGTAATCTAATTACAAATGATAAAAGAGCAATTTCTTTTGTCACATAGTTAATTTTGTACAAGAACACCATGTTCTTTACAAAATAATGATGTTATGGGTCATAATTATCCAACAATCTCTCACTTGGCCTATAGCCAATCACTCAAGTGTCCAACACCTGAACTATGTACGGGTCGCTCAAACTTCTATTGAGAAATAACTTTCGTCAGCAGATTTTCAAGGTTATCATCTGATGCGATTTATTCGATCATCATATCGCCACGATGTATGATCTAACGAATCAGATGAAACAGTTGAAGTACATACTTGGATCGTTGATGAGACCGCGGTTCCTTAGCCTGTGTTGTAGCCCAGCTCAGCTGCTAACAGAACTACTCATAATCCAATCAGGAATTTATAGATCCAAAATGCTTCTTTTGCTGCCTCAGCTGCAGTAATATTCCGCTTTTATTGTTTAATCGGCAACAGTATCTTGCTTGGAAGATTTCCAGCTCACTGTTCTGTTGTTCAAATAAAATGTGTACCCTTATTGCGACTTACAGTCGTCTTTCTCGGTTTGGAAACTTGCAACGGTGAACCCAATCACCTCAAGTTCTCATTCCCCATATTCTCATAAAGCATTCTTAGTTCATACAAGATACTCAATGATGTTCTTTACTTCAATCCAGTGACCATCACCTGGATCGGTCTGATTGTGACTGCATATGCTCAAAGCATATGAGACATCAGGTTGCGTACATATCAAAACGTACGAACTATGGGAGAATGTCAGCAGCTTTCTAGATCTATCACATTAGATCTTTATTCCCAGAATAAAACATGTTTCTCCCAGGTATTCCATGGAGAATTTTATGAAAGCCAAGCTTTCACCGATTATAGTATGGGAATGTTATTGCAGAGAAGCAATACATCATCAACATGATTACAAGAATACAATACTTGCTTCAATCCATAAATGGATCGAATTAACTTGCAAATCTTATTTGCATGTTTTGGTATGACAAAACCGTCAGGCTGTTGTATAAAACATCCTCCAAAAGGTTTCCGTTAAGGAAAGCGGTTTTGGAGTCCAGCTGTCATAATTCATAAACAAAATATGCAGCAATAGCAAGCATTATCCGAATGGATTTAATCATGGCAACAGGTGAAAAAGTTTCGTCGTAATTGACACTATGTAGTTGACGATACCATTTCTGTACAAGCCTAGCTGCGTACGTTTGTATGTTGCCATCAATGTCTGTCTTCCTTGAAGACCATTTGCAACCAATAGGTTTAACACCTTCTGGTGCATCAACCAGTATCCAAACTTGGTTGGTATACATGGAATCCATTTCGGACATCATGGCACTTTGCCATAAAAGGAGTCGATACCTTGTATCATTTCCTCATACATAGTCGGTCCATCTTCCTCAATAAGGTTAATATCTATATGAGGTAAGATCAGAAACCCATACCTCCCAGGTTGTTTTCTGACTCTCTCCGACATATGTGGTTCTTGTGTATTCGAAGATTGTGGTACAGTTTCATCCCTGATGAACTGTTCATATTCCGTAAGGGATCGGTGCCTGGAATAGTATCACTCTGATTTTCATCGAGTTCTACTTTCCTCCCACTTACCACTACATTTAGGAATTCTTTTTCGAGGAAAACCGCATGGAGAGCAACAAATACATTATTCTCTTATGGGTTGTATAAGTACTATATTTTGGTTTCCCTATGACAACCTACAAATAGGCACTTATCTGATTTGGGTTCTAGTTTGGTATCATCCAAACGTTTAGAGTATGCCCAGCATTCACAAATCTTCAGGAATGAGAAACCCGGTTTCTTTCCTGTTCATATCTAATATGAAGTCCGTCTAACAGATTTTCATGGAACCTTATTCAAAATAAGTATTGCAATGTTTAATGTGTATCCTCATAAAGAAATTGGTAGCTTAGAGCGACTCATCGTCAACCTTACCATGTACAACTAAGTTCAGTTTCTCCGTTCGGTCACACCGTCCAACTGAGGTGTTCCGGGAGGAGTCCACTGTGAAAGAATACCATACTCTTTCAAGTAATCTTGAAACTCATATGTTTAAGTATTATCCACAATGGTCCAATCGTAATGTTTTAATACTTTTACCGGTCTGTTTTGCTACTTCGTGTCGAAACTCTTTCAATTTCTCAAAAAATTTCGACTTGTGTTTCATAAGATACATATAACCATAACACGATGCCACATCCGTAAAGGTTACGAAGCATTCATATCCACCTCTAGCCTGGCTAGATATGGGCCCACTTACGTCCCTATGAACGAGGGCTAACAGATCAGTGGCACGTGCACCTCTACCACTAAAAGGTATTTTAGGTACTTTGCCTAATAAACAAGATTCGCAGACATCATTTGAATTAGGATCAAATCTGTCCTAGTATCCACTCTTCGAAAGTTTGGATATACGAGTCTTGTTAATGTGTCCCAGACAATAATGCCACAAATAAGTCTCATTTGATTTACTCAATTTGAGCTTTTTCTTTGTCATTTAATATGTTTGAGATTCATTTATATTCGAATATAAACAATGTTATTCACATCTAATGTGTATATCTCAATATCATCTTTATAAACAAAACACCAGTGTCTTGGAACATAAAGGTATACCCCAACGGGTTTAAACTAGATACAGAGATAATGTTCTTAGTCAAACTAAGTACATTATAACAGTCTCCTAATTTAAGTACATGCCCCAAAGGCAGTTCCAAAACTTAGGTTTATACGGCCAAAATAGCGACTCTCGTCCCGTTTCCGACTCGCAGGTCGATCTCATCTGAAGCTAGTCTCCTGCTAATCAGCAGATTCTGCATATCAGTACATATATTTATGTACCACATCCAGTATCAAAATCCAATTCTTAAAACTAGCAGTGGACATGTTTATAACAAACATACCTGAAGCCGGAGCCTTGTCCCACATTCACTTCCTTTATGTCTGTCTTGTCCATACGGCAATCACGCTTCCAGTGACCCCGTTTACCACAATTTAGGCAGACATCTTGGGATATGTCCTTTGTCTTCCCAGAAGACTGTGACGATTTAGCCTTGCCTTTTTTCTTCACACCCCCAGAAGCCTTCGGCTAAGCCTTGGCCTTCTGGGATGTCGAAGTAAAATGCGTCTTGCGCTTCTTGCCCTTTTAGAAGCTCTGGCTCTTCCTCCTTGAGTATGGCCATTAACTCTCCAAGAGTTTTCTCTTGGTTCATCATGTTGAAGTTCATGACGAACCCGCCCCAGCAATCAGACAGAGACTGTAAGATCAAATATATAGAAGTCTCGGCCTCATAGGTAATGCCCAGCTAACCTAGATATTCGATGTCAGCAATCATCTGTGACACCTAGTACTCGACAGATGTACCATCTGACTTACGCGAGTGAAAGAGCTTCTTTTGCAATTCGTACTACTAATATCTAAGAAATAGATCTATGAAGATCCTTTAATTTCCTCATCATGGTACAAGGATCTAATCCTTAGTTCTGACGACGAAATTAAAGAGTCATTGCAGCAAGCATAACGGATTGAACACTAAAGTTATCATCACGATGAGTCTTCCAAAGCTCATGCTCTATTATTTGCTCAACTTCAGGCTCAGGCCCAAGAGGTTTCTCTATCAAATAGAGTAACTTCTCAGCTCCCAGGACTATCCTGAGATTCTTTTCCCAATCTGGAAAATTTACGTCGTTAAAGACATTTTCACCCAGGATTATGTCCTTTGACGCTAATCTTTCAAGTTATCTTGATTGATATAGTCCAATTATCCAATCAACGATTTCAGGTACAATCTAATGTAATGATTACTATAGTCTAACTATATAATTAACTACAATTTGATTGGTTACTTTCAAATGTATTGATTACTATATTCCAACTATATAACCAACTACAAATGAAATAGTTTGAATACAGTCCAACTGTTCAATTAAAACAATAATTGAATATTAGTCCAACTAATATATGTATAATTAATGACGAAAAATAAAATGAGCGCCTATTGGCAAGTATCTAAACGAAATTGCAAATTTAATACTTGCATCCCATTATTTTTCGGCGAGCCTCTAACCCTCTGTGGAGTACTGGGGAAACCTAGTTTCCTAGTGGGCTAGGATCCCGTTAAATAACACACAATCTTGACTTTGGCCAACAAGCTGTATGAAACTTAAGTAGGTAGATCTCTAAGATCAATTGGATCTCATCCAATTCCTAGATCCAATAGGTGGACCTCCAAGTCCGAAATATATATCCAATATATGTAAATATATCCAATATATTTCCTAACATTTTCCTCTAAATCAACTAAGTCTTGGCTTTGGCTCAACAAGCTTAATGATTCTAGTTAAGCGTGACTCATTGACAGTGGGGAAGCTTCGTATTCGAAGTCGATGAACTAGAAGTGACCTTGAATTTGGCCAACAAATCACAACCGCCCAAGACATACGATATGGAACAAAGCTTACGCGGTTCAAACACATCCGCGATGGACAAAGGTCTTGACTTTGGCCAACAAACCAATGTCAATCTTGGATTTTGAGAGAGAACCACTCAATGGAAGGAAAACGCTTAATATTGAATGATGGTTTTTCGCGTAAATTGGCAACCAATTTATTATCTTTAATTAGGTCTCATCATACACCCTTAAACATGCATTCTAAAAGTATAATAAGGCGCGATAAAATTTAATAATGATATGCGGATGAATATATAACAAATTATTCCTAGAATAAATCTCTCTCCCGCTAGCACTATTCTTACTTCTACTCAATTACATAACACTAAAAGAAACCTCATTTACATTGAGAGGAATTGGTGAGAATATAAATACAAAGAGAAAAGAGATAATAGGCTGGACACGCAGATCCAATTTAATAAATTCTAAATTTATTACAACAATTTCCAAAATTGCCCTCACCCTTCTAATATTCATCCGATATATATTATTCATACAATACATCCAAGTATTCACACAAAGCATGTTATCAATCAATCTAATCCAATTAATTAATCTTTGATTAATGACCATCCAATGTTCAAACAACGATTTGATTTGCGTGAGTTAAACTCGTTTAAGAATAAATACTCAAAGTACGTATTCTTGAATTATATTGAATTATAATTTTAAATCCAATTTAAATTGTATCCAATACTAATTCATATTTAATTCCAAATTAAATAATTACACTTATTTTAATGCCTTTTAGACTTAAATTCTAAATCCAATCTTAATGGGTCTCAAAGGCCCAATTAGTATCTAATATTATTCAATTAAAGTCCAATGGGCTTTTCATTAATTCTTAAGGCATGGGCTTTGGCCAATATGGATCAAACCCAAAATGTCAAGGCCCAAGTTAGGAATCACCCTATGCCATAAAATCAATTTAGACCCATTAGGCCCAATTAAATTATTAAAGGCCCAATGTCATATTTTTGGACTTTATGGAAATGGTTTAGGCCCAAATATGATCCAAGACCAAAATTTAGCTCAACCAAGCCCATTAGCCCAAATACAACAAATTAGATTAATATATCATTCCAAATTACATATTAATCCATTTCAAGTGTAATTAACACAATTAATTAATTAATCTAGTATTTCTAAAGCACTAATTAATCTAATTAAGCATGCCTAACCTTTTTTAATTTATGTCCAACACAAATTAAAGCACAATCAATTCATTCCAACACGCTAGGCTCACAGTATTGGCAAGGAATTTTTCATGCAACTTGATTCCAATCCAATTAAATCAACATTTATCATACATATCATGCCAACAACACATCCAATATGTCAAATTTCAAAAATCACCATGAGCACATCTAGGGTTATATTCGGCCAAGGTATAGATTTTAGGAAAAATTAATTTAATCAATTTTACACAAATCTAATGATGCATAAATCCAATTCAACATCATATAAACTCAACCAAACATCCAATTTTGCATTTTCATGCTCCAAGCAAAAATACCGAAATTAAAGTTTAAGAACCCTAGAATCAAATCATGCTTAGAAACTGCTCTGATACCATTGTTAGTGTTCCTAGAACATGCCAAGGATCTCTAAGGTGATTTGTGTGTGAATAAATTAAAGAAAGTTGCGGAAATACTCACTTTGATCGGATGAAGTTCGAGACTTTTCTTCTTTGTTGGAAGCTCCAAGCCTTTGATTTGAATTCCAAACTCAAGGGTGAGTTTCCCTATCACCTTAGTTGACTCCCAAAGTGCTAGCTTTGATCAAAAATTGAAAGAAAATTTCCACCTCCAAGATAGAAGAATTCGGCCA
This sequence comes from Zanthoxylum bungeanum, assembly GCA_019454045.1. Taxonomy (NCBI): domain Eukaryota; kingdom Viridiplantae; phylum Streptophyta; class Magnoliopsida; order Sapindales; family Rutaceae; genus Zanthoxylum; species Zanthoxylum bungeanum. The sequence goes on from SKCR01047278.1 coordinate 29,662, forward strand.
ATAGAGGATTAGGAAGAGAATGAATAGTTCCCCTTTTTATTTTTTCAAAAAACATATACAAAAAGTTGGTGTGTGTTGACTTGGTAGGTTTGGGAAGTAAATGCCACATTTACTATTCCATCTACTTATATCACAAATAGTGATAAGTTGATGTAAGTCATGGGTCCCACCCATTTAAATTCCAAATTTAGTTGGCTTACACAACACACTTTGGGCCCGGTTCGTTTAGTCCGACTAAGAAAATTTTTCGTCGCTTCGTAATTAAATCTAATTTAATTAAATAATAATACCCAGTAAAATTATTACGGAAGTCGCTTGCGAATTAATTCTAAATTAATTCGTTCGCTAGAATTAAAATCTAATTTTAATTCCATATTGAAATCCAATTTCAATTAATATATCTGATATATTATTTTAGCCCAAATAAATAAATTAAATAGAAAAATCCAATTTAACTATTAAATTTATTTTACCGATTAATTCCAAATTAATCGCGTTCTCTCTTCTTCACGAATTAATCCCAGATTAATTCGTGATGCAATTAATCCCAGATTAATTCATTCTCTGATAATTAATCCCAGATTAATTCTTGTCGTAATTAATCCCAAATTAATTTTCTCTCTCATAATTAATCCCAGATTAATTCTGTTCGAGTCAAATGTCATCAGTGAATCTTTGGGAAACGACCCAAGAGATTCATGGATATGTTCGCAGTAAATACGGTCATCGGACTATCCAAACATGTGCGTACCTGGTACCACGTTCTTACCGATTTACAAGACATGGTTGGCTTCTAGCAAAGCATCATGCCTACCCAATTCTTCAGGAATATATTTAACATGGAATATATATAATTTGTATCAGGCGTAGTATACATTGTATTGCGTATTACGATCCAGTATCGGATTTCACATTATAGGCCTGGGGCTGGAGTTGTGTCTGCCCCGTACGAAGCATATATTGGATCACTATCAACTAGTCTCTTTATGATCGGAAAGTCATTACCTAGTCATATTTTCCCGATGGCTATAGCACTATAGAGTATCAGTTCTGTATCAATGCGTGATCATCATCTCTATATGACTGAAGTGATACTTCCATCTTGACATCACACCCAATACACTACGATTCTCAGTATACCTAGAAGAGGTGTACACAGAACCTGTTAAAGCCCTGGACGACCAAAACCGAAGTATATTGATTGTCCCAAGTATTAGCGATGCAAGTCTCAGGTTAAGACCATATACATCTATCCTGATTCGGATTCCCATAGACACATAGTCATACTACCAATGGGATTCCGAATGGTCTATCCAGAGCGAAGTTGTTCCCGTACCAACGGCAAACAGAACCTCATATCACACTTGCATGAGTATCCAATACCCAAATATATGAGAACTATGTCGTTAAGCTTCCATAACGCCCACAAGTGTAATACTAGCCTATTCCACATTATCGATGTCCAGTCTCGATAATACTACGACTAGGGACATTTAATGATTAAACCTTACGTGGATTAATAATGTCTCATATCTTATTAATCTGGTACTAATCATATGAACTTTTATCATTTATATATATCCAGGTAATCCAATTACAAATGATAAAAGAGCAATTTCCTTTGTCACATAGTTAATTTTGTACAAGAACACCATATTTTTTACAAAATAGTGATGTTAAGGGTCATATATATCCAACACTTGGATATGTGATGATTATCGTTTGTTGATGAAAGAAGAAGCAATCAAAAGAGAAAAAAAAGTAAAAAAAAATCAAAAAAATGATCCATAAACCCTAGTCCTTCAGCCGCTACCACTGTCACCGCTACTACCTCATTCACCACCAACCGCGGCCACCAAGTGAAGCAGGAGACACCGGCGACCAAAATCTCACCGTTTAAGTCACCAAAAGCAGCCATAAACCACTGCGACAAGCAACGCATTTCGCATTTCACCGCCGCCTCTCAGCCGTCTTTCACCGTCGATGATCATCAGCAAGAGACTCGGCACGAGCCGGTAGTACCACATCACCGTCGATTGATGACTGGATCGCCTGAATCAACAGTATAGTTCGCCACCTCTTCACCTACCTCGATCCGCCGCCAACAATGATCTTCTGGCGCTGCCTCCACCATCTGTGTGTTTCCATCATGAACTCTTCCAGATTTGACCATAATTAAAAATATGTAAAATATAAATTTAATTATTATTTCACAAATGTGCTAAATTAAGGGGATTAATGAAACTACAAGTGTAAAATGATTAATTTTTATTTTAATAAATGTGCACTTTTTAGTGTTCATCAACGAAATCTTCCAGATTTGACTATTCCAACGTCATTCTGATCACCGGAGAACACTCAAGTCAATTACGATTTTTGCCTACAGTTTATTTTTTTGCAAATTAGTCTCGATAGTTGTTGTTTCTTTCATTTTAGTCCCTAGAGTTTTTGTTTACTGTTATAAAAAAATTGTAGTACAAAAAAAGAGAGTACTTAAGGGTGTATTGGGGTTTCTTCTGAATTGGGTTATATACGACTAGATGGTTCTCTCCATGATTATATTGACAAGTTTGATGGTTTGGCGAGCTCAGTGTCATACATATCTGAATATTATTTACCTGAAATCTTCATCAATGGATTGCAGTATGAGTTGCAATCGGAGGTTAGAAATGACTTAAAGTACTTAAGGGTGATCGATCTTGATGGGGTCAAAAAATTAGCCCTGGAGGCGGAAGAGAAACTAGCAGAATTAGACAGATTGGCGAAACTCAGAAAACGGAGAATGATCAATTCACACAAGACTGAAAAATCCCGAGTTTGTAATAGATTCGCACACCAGTCAAATGTTAGAGGATTTGATAGAGTTAAGGAAGATCCTTGGAAAAAACTTGACTCAATATTGGAGAAGATGAAGGAGATGATAAAGGGATCAAAAACCAACTCTGATATTCATATTAAGGAGACCCATCCCTTCAAGAGGCAAGTAATTGCCTGACACTCATTGTGAAGAGTAATAGGAAAAAATCTGAGAACTTTCCAAACGGCCGATCGGGAAAATTCAAGCAACGTTATGCGGTTGATTTTCAATTTCGGCGCGATAAAGGCCTATATTTTAGATGTGATGAGAGATTCCACTCGAACCACGTATATCATAGTGAGAAAGTTGATCATATTAGTGGCATAGGGTCGATCTCAGAGGGTGAAAGTATTGGGAAGAGTGGAATAGTGATTGATGTGAAGCCGAGTGAAGAAGTTGAAGCCGTAGAGCCAGTGGTCGCGAATGAGGATGTTTTTACTTCCAATGTAATTGCATTTTTAGATCATCATGAGCAATTTGGGAATGAACAAGCGAGCATTAGAGCAGAGTGTAATGAGATGAAGAGTGCAGAAGTTGATGTAGGGGAATATGTGGCCATAGAGGAAGAGGATCGTGCCCCTATAGCGGTTATGCTTTTCAATAAACAAGAGCATGCTGAGGAGAAAGAACCATTGCAACTTGTGGCATTAATGGAGAAAGATGATGAACTGGAACAGTTCGTTATTCCTCAGATGAAGAAATTTGAGTCAGTTGTGCATTTTTTAGGTTTTGTTGGTGGATCAGTTGTCTTCGGATCGGTTCTGCAAGAGATTATTCTGGACTCCTCTCAATCAGCTGAATCTGTTGGTTATCTAGAGGAAGCTTAGGACTTCATCAGAATAATGTCGTTCAAGCTTGGGATACCCTTTGAGGCGATTGTCGTATTCGCACTCTCACGTTGAGGACAACGTGTTTTCAAAGAGGGGTAATGTTAGGACCTAAATGTTAGAATGGTAAATGGGTCATTTTAGTTATTTAGGGTTTAGATATAAATTATGGTGTTTTGTTTCATTTTGGGGTAGGCTATCACATTGTTGAATTTGGGAATTGGGAATTGGAAGGGGAAACCTAAGGAGGTTGCCAACACCTCAAGTTGAGCAAGGGCTGGTGAATCTATTCACCTTCAATTATTATTGTGATTTCAGTTCATTTTCATGAATAAAAATGCTATTTCTCTTCTGTTTTTTTGTGTTTTATTGTGAGATTATTATGTGATTTGGAGGTCTTCATCATCCCTCCCATAAGAATTATCGAAATAAATTTTCAAGCTTCTCATATATACTATTCAACAATTTGAATAAAGAAAGATCATACATGCGAATTGAGAAGAGAGAAGATTTAAGGAGAGTAAGTCTACCTCCACATGACATAAATTTATTTTTCCTATTACTTAATCTGGAACGAACTTGGTCAATGACTAGTAGCCAAAGAGCATTTGGCCTAGGATTTCCACCCACTGGAAGACCCAAGTATTTGAAAGGAGCAGAAGTGCATTTGCAGTTTAAAAGGGAAGCGCATAATTAGCCCAAGTGAGATCACCATCAGCAGTCCAGTAAACAGCATTAACTTTCAACAAGTCTGTGAGATGAGCTATATCAAGACATAGCTCTTGACAAATCTTCTATAATAGCCAATCAATCCAAAGAAAGCCCTTAGTTGTTTCATAGTCACTAAATCAGGCCAATCCAACATGATCTGTACCTTAAAGAGTCTGGCTCTAATCCTTGGCAGAAACCACATGTCCTAAATAATCAATGTGTTCCTTAGCAAAGACACATTTGCTCAGCTTGGCATAAAATTGATTAGTCAACAAGCATTGAAGGGTAACTCTGAGATGCTGCAGATGGAGTTCCCATGATGAGCTATAGACTAAGATATCATCAAAAAAATGATGAACTTCCATAGGTAAGGTTTGAAAATATGGTTCATGTAGGCCTGAAAAGTAGTTAGAGCATTTGTCAAACCAAAAGGCATGATCATGAATTCATAATGATCATTGTGAGTTCTAAAGGCAGTTTTTGGGACATCTTCAGCAGCTATAGGAATTTGGTGATAGCCAGCTCTCAGGTCCAACTTAGAAAAAAAGGATGCACCATCCAACTCATCAATTAACTTGTTGGAAATTATTAAGTAACAACAAAAGTTGTTAAATAACAACAATTAGTAAAATATTAAATGGGGAACATATGGTACACCCATGATGGTAACATTTTTGGAAGGGTTAGAGAAAGTCATTATGCATCCAAATACATGTGATTACATAGTAATCAATGCATGTGATTACATAGTAATCAAGGCTTACTTCCAAATGCATGTGAGCTAATAGGAAGTAATGCATGTGAAGTTATAGTGACTTGATTTCCCTCCTATAAATAAGAGCATTTGCTTATTGAGTTAAGCAATCAATTAAGTTTGATTAAGAGCATCTCTACAAGTAGAAAGGTATGTAATTGTGTTGTGATTAACTTAGGTTTATTTCAATTAGTTTGTAAATAAATCTATGACTAGTAATACATGTTTGGTTAGATCCTAAAAGGATAAATATGTAAATATATTAGGGATAATGTTTCCTAACATTGGTATCATAGCCTTAAATGCATGTATTCTAATTACATTACACAAAATTGCATGAACATGCATGAATGTTGTAGAAAATCCTTCTGTTTTTTATTTTTACAAAAATGATTTTCTTCCAATTTTGGGACGTAATAACTCTCTGTAGAAAATTGATAAATGCATGTTCAAATATGTTTTGAAAACTAGGACATGTTATCTTCAATTTGGTATATCATTTGTTTAATTTGGATTAAAATTGAGAAAGATATGGACCCTAGAATTTGGCTAGTCAAACTTGTTTTTACCTTGAATTATTCTTGTAGAGATAGTAAAAATTGTTGATCCCATCATGTGTGAGTGGGAGATGTTGGAAATTATTAAGTAATAACAAAAGTTGTTAAATAACAACAATTAGTAAAATGTTAAATGGGGAACATATGGTACACCCATGATAGTAACATTTTTGGAAGGGTTAGAGAAAGTCATTATGCATCCAAATACATGTGATTACATAGTAATCAAGGCTTACTTCCAAATGCATATGAGCTAATAGGAAGTAATGCATGTGAAGTTACAGTGACTTGATTTCCCTCCTATAAATAAGAGCATTTGCTTATTGATTTAAACAATCAATTAATTTTGATTAAGAGCATCTCTACAAGTAGAAAGGTATGCAATTGTGTTGTGATTAACTTAGGTTTATTTCAATTAGTTTGTAAATAAATCTAGGACTGGTAATACATGTTTGGTTAGATCCTAAAAGGATAAATATGTAAATATATTAGGGATTATGTTTCCTAACATAACTCATTAATAGTGGGGATAGAAAACTTATCTTTCACAGTAACTATGTTTAAAGCCCTGTAATCTACAAAAAATCTCCATGTTCCATCTTTTTCTTGACAAGCAAGACTGGTGTGTATAATCCCAGCATTAAACATTTCTTTGATCAATTTCTCCATTTCTATTTTCTGGAAATGATGATATATGTAAGGTCTTACATTAACATTTAACTGGGGTTGAGTTGGGTACCAAGTGTATATGGTGATCCAAAGATCTGGTTGGAGGTAAACATGTTGGATGACAGAAAACTTCTGAAAACTCATCGAGTAATGGTTGCATCTTAGAATCAATAGGTGATCCTAACTCAGAAGGTGCTAAGACCTGAAGCTGAAAACAGGTAGCTATAGCATCAATTGCTACCATTCTTTTTTAATTGAGGAAGAATCATGGAGTCAACTAACATCTTGGAATCTCCAGAAAGAGTGATGTTCTTGTATTCCGAGTTAAACTCCATTGTCAGCTTTTTATAATCCATTGTAACAAGACCTAAAATTTCTAACCACTGCACTCCCAACACCAAATCTATACCCTGGATAAGTAAGATGGAGAAATCCACTAAGAATTGTTGCTGCTGCATAACCAATGGTACACAAGGGAAAATGCTGTTACATTTTGGAACTTCCCATTTGCCAATCACTACCTTAAAATGATCAGAAGCAATGGCAATTAATCCCAAGTAAACTAACACCCTCTGCTGAACGAAATTATGAGTGTTGCCACTATTAATTAGAATGTTCACAGGTTTACCATTAACAAAACCCACCAGCTCAAGTGTCTTTGGATAAGGGTGGTCTGACAGTGTATGATAGCTTATCTCAGGCCTTTTCTCAAGCACCTCACCCACGGACTTCTACTTCTTTTGTGGACAACGACAGAGGATGTGTTATTTTCAAATGGGCAAGGTTATAATGAAATGGGCAAGTTCCTCGACCATCAAATCGAGGAACCTGCAATCTGAATTTTTTATATGGAACAAATGAAGAAACTGTTGTAATTCTCTAAATATATAGTATGTGTGTAGGAGGGTCATGTCCTTTGGGTTGTGCCTTATGGAAAAGACACAAACATGTAGGGACATGTCCTCTAATTTGGAAAGATGAGACTCTAGGCCTCAAATGGTATAAGGGAATGTGTATAACTCTTGGGAGGGTTACACCCTAAACCAAACGGTGCCCTCAAAGGCACTCTTCCATGCCTATAAATTAAGAGGCCTTGAGTTCATTTTGGTATCCAAAAAAATACAAGTCTCATACATTATTTTAGAGGGTCTTTTTTAAGTAAAAGAGAGTTTCCACCATTTGTCCTTATTCAAGATCTTGTGAAATGAGTGCCCCTTCTACAAGAAGCATCCAAGTAATCCTGGGAGAACGTTAGCCATAAACCATCTGTTGAGCACCGAGGCGGGGCTAATAAGTTCTTAAGGACATAGGCAACTCGACTTGGATTTCAAGTTTTGACAATCTTCTACATTTTCCAGGTTTTTCTTATGTTTATGGTTTATGTTTAATTTGGCATGATTCCATTGTTGTGTTCTAGTTTTTTGAATGGTTAAGATTAGTATGCATGTTAGTTTCATTTAATGACACTATTTTGATCACATTCTTAAGAACTTATTACTTTAAGTGTTGTTAGATGAGAATTTACATGTGTTAATAGTCATTTTTCTGGAAAAATATATTCTGAGCATGAAAAATATGCAATGGCGTTCGAACGCCCGACGAACGCGTAGGTAAAAATTCTATTTTTTGCAATCTTGTTCGAACGTGTCTTCAAACGCAACTCGAACGCAAGTCTTATGCTAAAGAACGTTCGAACGCATTTCCAAATGCTACACGAACGTAAACACTAGGGGTGTTCACGGGTCGGGTCGGGTTGGGTTTTTCGATTTTTTTTTGACCCGATCGGGTCGGGTCACTCGGGTCACCTAACCCGAAACCCGAAATTTAAGCAGCTGACCCGCGCGGGTCGGGTCGCAACGGGTCGGGTCAAAAAATTGCGGGTCGGGTCGGGTCACCAAAATATATTAAAAATATAATATATATATATATATATATATTTTTTTTTGATACAAATTTTACAAGAAATGCCTGTTGTTGCGATGGTTAAAGTGTTGGTTTATATCTTCTTAATCTCAAGTTCAATTCCCACTAATGTCATTTTATTTTTAAAATAAATTTAAGCTAAAATTTTGGATTTGGGCATGCTAGGAATCGAACTCAGGGCCCTTTGATGACCAAACAACCACTTTGCCACTCCAACTACAATTATTTCTTGTTAAAATTATAACATAACAAATATATAATATAATAAAATCGGGTCGGGTCAGACCCGACTTTTCTGTCCTAAACCCGTGACCCGATCCGAAATTTCGGGTCGGGTCGGTTCGGGTCAAAATTTTGCAATTTTTTTTATTAGACCCGCGCGGGTCGGGTCGGGTCAGCGCGGGTCGGGTCGGGTCGCGGGTTGACCCGACCCTATGAACACCCCTAGTAAACACTCTGGAATATTTCGTTCGAACACATTCTCGAACGCTACACGAACGTGAACTCTCTGGAGCACTTCGTTCGAATGCATTTACGAACGCTACACAAACGTGAACTCACTGGAAAGTCTCGTTCGAACGAAGAAACGAACGTGACACTAACGAAATTAATCCTGGAATTACTTTTAGATTACAATAGACTTAGATTAATTTATGTCATCATAATATTAACCTAGAAAAATCATATATTGTTTTACAATAAACTTGGTAGTATAGATTTAAGTTAATATTATGGTGTTCAATTATCACAAGCATACACATAGTGATAAAGTTGAAATTTAATTGTGTGTTGCATAATTGGTTGAGAATTAAAAGTGTAATCTTACACACGTAATTCCGTCCAAGCTTGATTGATACACATATACACATACAAATCTACACATATTTATTATTGTATTGTGAATTGAAGTGTAATACTAAGTTTGAATGTCTAAGATATTCTATTGAGAAAGTGTTTAAATGATATTCTATCAAAAATGTGATAAGAGCCTAAGTGGGTAGGGATTTAAGTGATTACTCCGGACCCCCCTCGTCATATGCAAATATTCATTTATTTACTTATCATAAGAAACCTTAGTCGTAAATTCAAGGACTTGTGTTATTTGGTACTACTGTCCAATATAACAACGAGTGGATTCTTAGTATATCACTTAAAAAAGATCATTCGTTTGATTATTGTGTAATTTTTCTTTTGTAGACTTATTGATTACTGTTGATTTTTCCAGTTACACATGGCTGGCGGAAATATAGCAGTACTGGTCGCTAATGGAGAAAAACCGGAAAATTTTGGTGGAGCAAACTTTAAGAAATGGCAGAGCAAAATGTTATTCTACCTGATAACGTTGCAGTTGGCTAAGTACCTCAAAGATCCTCCGGGTCCTGTGGAGGGAGAAACGGAAACAGCCAAGCAACTGCGAGAAGAGACATGGTCGTCAGACGACTTCTTGTACAAGAACTACCTCTTGGGAGGACTTGAAAATACCCTGTACAATGTGTATCAAGGCATGATTTCTGCGAATATTCTCTGGAAATATCTCGAGAAGAAATACAGATCCGAGGATGCCGGCCAAAAGAAATTTATCATGGGTAGGTTCTTGTACTACAAAATGGTAGATTCAAGAACGGTAATGTCTTAGTTGGGTGAACTACAATTGATCATTCATGAAATATTGGATGAAAGAATGAAACTCTGCGAGATGTTTCAAGTTGCCATAATCATTAAAAAGTTACATCCATCATGGAAGGACTTCAGGAGCTATCTGAAACACAAAAAGAAACATATGAGTCTTGAAGACCTTGGAGTTTGATTGAGGATCAAATAGGACAACAAGAAGTCCGAGAAGGCCAGCTACAAGACTATGGAGTATGAGGTCAACATCGTCGAGAGTGGAAAGGGTAGCAAAAAGAGAAAGAATAGTGGAGCTGATTCTTCCCAAGCAAATAAGAAGTTCAAGGGGAAGTGCTACAACTGTGGAAAAAGCGTTCATATGGCAAAGGACTGTAGAAATAAGAATTTTCAGGACAAATGCAAGAAAAAGAAAAATGAGACCCATGTCAATGAAGATGAGCAGCTAACTGATGAGATCTCATAAATTAACCTCTCAGCAGTTGTAACAGAAGCCAACTTGGTTGGGAATCTGAGAGAATGATGGGTAGACATTGGGGCTACTCGTCATATCTATGTTGACAGCAAGATGTTTTCCTCATATCAGAAGGTCGATAGTGGCGATCATCTGACAATGGGAAACTCGTCTACCTCTAGAGTGGTTGGACAAGGCACAATGGTTCTGAAGATGACATCCGTAAATAAGCTTACATTGAAGAATGTTCTGCATGTTCCTGATATTCAGAATAACTTAGTCTCGGGTTCTCTCCTTAGCAAGAATGGCTTTAGGCTTGTATTTGTTTCTGATAAGTTTATACTGTCTAAAAGTGATGTTTATGTGGGAAAATGATACCTTAATGAGGGCCTTTTCAAGTTCAATGTAATGACTGTCAATCGACACAGTGATAATAATAAAAATACATCTTCCGCTTATATTATTGAGTCACAAAATATATGGCATGGGAGGTTAGGACATGTTAATTATGATACAGTGCGTAAATTAATTAACATGGACCTTATACCTAAATTTACAATTGATAACCAACATAAATGTGAGGCATGTGTTGAAGCAAAAATGCATAGAGCATCATTTCATTCCATAAAACGAAGTTCTGAACCTTTGGAACTTGTACACTCTGATGTGCGTGATATGAATATTGTGTAAACAAGAAATGGTAAAAATTACTTTGTCACTTTTATGATGATAGCACAAGATTCTGTTATGCGTATTTGCTGAGGAGCAAAGATGAAGCTATTGAGAGCTTTATACACAATAAGAACGAAGCTTAAAATAACCTTGGCAATAAAATTAAAAGAATCAGGAGTGATAGAGGTGGTGAATATGTGTCACCATTTGGTGAATATTGTTATAATCGTGGAATTATTCACGAAACTATTGCTTCTTATTCGCCTCAACAAATTGGGATTGCTGAGCGCAAAAACCAAATGTTAAAGGAAATGATGAAAGCTATATTGACAATCTCTGGTTTACCCCAGAACTTGTGGGGGGAAGCCTTGATTTTCGCCAACTACGTTCTGAACAAGCTACCTCACAGAAGACTTGACAAGACATCATATGAATTGTGAAAATGTCACATATCTTCCTACAAATATATGAAAGTGTGGTGGTGTCTTGCCAAAGTAATGGTTCCTAAACCTAAGAATGTTAGAATATGACCCAAAATTATTTATTGTATATTCATTGGATATGCTCGCAATAGTAGTGCGTATTGATTCTTGGTACATAAGACTGAAATTCCTGACATCAATCCGAATGTGATAATTGAGTCAAGGAATGCGATATTTTTTTAAAAGACATTTCCTTGTATGGAAAGACAAAGAACAGAGTCTCTCAAAAGAACTATTGATACTAACAAAGACATTGATCAAGTTGACCAAGAGTCAGATAAACATGAAAATGTTGAGGCAATTGAACCTAGACGTAGCAAAAGAGCTAGAACGTCTAAGTCATTTGGACCCGATTTTCTGACATACTTGTTAGAAAATGAGCCTCAAAACTATAAAGAAACAATGTCTTCGTCGGAAGCACCTTTGTGGAAAGAGACTATCAATAGTGAGATTGATTCCATCCTATAAAACCATACTTGGGAGCTGGTTAATCTTCCTCCATGTTGTAAGCCACTGGGCTACAAATGGATATTTAAACGGAAGATGAATCTGGATGGATCAATAGATAAGTACAAGGCAAGACTTGTCATAAAAGGTTATAGATAAAAAGAAGGCATTGATTACTTTGATACATATTCACCAGTGACTCGTATCACGTCAATAAAAATGCTCATAGCCATAGCAGCTATATTTGGTCTTGAAATACATCAAATGGATGTAAAGACGGCATTCTTAAATGGTGAACTAGATTAAGAGTTTTACATGGAACAACCAGAAGGTTTCAATGTTCCTGGACAAGAACAGAAGGTGTACAAACTTGTAAAATCCTTATACGGATTAAAACAAGCACCTAAACAATGATATGAAAAATTTGACAAAGAGATGTTGTCAAGTGGGTTCAAAATCAATGAGTGTGATAAGTGTGTATACACCAAATCAACTCAAAAATGATATGTCATTGTGTGTCTCTACGTAGACGATATGTTGATTATTAGTAGTGATCATGAGATGATTCAGTCTACCAAGAAAGTATTAACCAGCAAATTTGATATGAAAGATTTAGGAGTAGCTGATGTGATCTTAGGAATTAAGATTTCTAGAACATCAGAAGGGTATATATTATCTCAGACTCACTATGTTGAGAAGATACTTGATAATATAATAAAGGAGATCTAAATGTGGCTAGAACTCATGTAGACCTAACTCTTCATTTATCAAAGAATACCGGCTCAAGCGTATCGCAACTAGAGTATTCGAGAATCATCGGAAGTCTGATGTATCTCAAAAATTACACACAACTTGATATCGCTCAAGCTGTTAATAGGCTTAGCAGATATACGAGCAATCCATGACATAACCACTGGAAAGCCATAGTAAGAGTTTTGAGGTATCTGAGAGAAACTTCAAAATATGGTCTGCATTATACGAGATATCCTGATGTTCTAGAGGGATACAACGATTCTAACTGGATATCTGATACAGTGGATTCCAAATCTACGAGTGGATTTGTTTCCATACTTGGTGGTGCAGCCATGTCATGGAAATCCTCGAGGCAAACATGTATTGCCCTGTCTATTATAGAATTAGAAATCATAGCATTAGACAAAACAGCGGAAGAAGCGAAATGGCTTCGAAATTTCCTAGAGGATATTTTTAATTGGCCCAAACCAGTTCCAGCGATAAGCATACATTGTGATAGTCAATTGGCTATTGGGAGAGCCCAAAATATAATGTATAATGGTAAGTCTCGACACATACGTCGCAGACATAATACCATACGACAACTGCTCTCAAGTGGCATAATTTTGATCGATTATGTCAAATCGAAGGAAAACCTAGCGGATCCACTTACTAAATGTTTACCTAGAGAGCAAGTTGAGAAGTCATCGAGGGGAATGGGCTTGAAGCCTATAAATTAAGAATTGTCACTGTGGAAACCCAACCTAGCTGACTAGAGATCCCAGGATCTAGGTTCAAAAGGGACAACTGAAACTTTGTGCAATTCAAAACAAGCGCTGTAGAGTCTTATACTCTTTCCCAATCTTGTAATGACGCTGAGTGCTGTCTGTCATGGTTAGGATAAGCTAAGGCTTTTAATGATCACTATATTAGGAGATGAGTCCTAATGGGGGTAAAGACAAATTACCTCTTCATAGTAGATCACCTATTCAAGTAAGAAGTGCTGCTTCCATGGGAACCTTTAAAGGCAGGTTACCCTAAAGTACTTGATGAATCTGGGACCATTGTTCAGGGCCGAAATGAACACAACCGTAGAACGGGAAATGGTCGAAGTGAAGCTGTGTGTTGGCAATTTTCTTGGTTTACACCAACGGAAGAACATTTCAAGACTATGGGTCACTAGTTTGCCAAGTAAATCAATATTTTGTTCATTCATTAGAAAGGTTCAAGGTGAAAGCTACATAATTTGATGCCGTTTTATTTCACGGAAACTCTTTTAAGTGTCTGTAATAATATTTAGAGAATTGTAGGGGATTGTTGTAATTCTCTAAATATACAGAATGTGTGTAGAAGGTGTTTGGGGTTTTGGGGTCGGGCGCAGCGGAAGCGCGGGTCGGGCGAAATCGTATTTTAAAACTTTTTCAAAATATCGAATAAATTATTCAATATCTAATATGAATAATTAATTCATATTTCACCTAAACCTATTTATTTAATATCATATATTAACATAAATAATAAGAAAACTCGCGAAACTTTCACGAAAACTGTTTTTCCGCAAAATAGCCTAAAACTCGTTTTTGACTGAACCGACTACCCGAAACTTATGGAAACTGCCCAGGTCAGCTCAGCTCCAATAGTGTTGGGGCAGTTCACGGGCTGCCCAAACAGTGACGGAATCAGTGTTTTCACAGTCGTCACCCGGTTGGCTCAAAATCCACCCGGTAACGCCGTTTTTGGCCGTTTTCGCTTATTTCAAGTCGGAAACACTTTCCGGAAATTGTGCCAACTCCCAAAACTCATCCATAACATTTATAAGACATCAAATATGTCACAAAACTTACAGTTTTACAAGATCAGATCAGCAAACTAAAATTCACAATTTCATGCTTTAAAACCAATTTATTCAAGATTAATCAAATTATTCAAACACCAATTAAAGTCCCACCATATGAACAACTCTAGAACAATTCTAGGCTATTTTAGAGTGGCTCAAATAACTCTAGAATGGCAACAAAATGTTCAACAATAATTTGAACAAATTGGATACAAAATTACATTAATTCCACCTAATTTCAACTTCACACATGCCTACAAACTTCTAATCCATCCACTAAACCACAAAGCCCCAATTTTCAGATTTGAAGTAAACCCTAGAACATTTCTAAGTCATCAAGAAACAAGAAATCTAATTTCTAAGCTTTGGGTTTGAGACTTACCTTAAATCCCCAAATCCTTAACTTTTTTCTTGATTTTTTTTTGCTTCAAATCTTCATGGAATGATGAAACAATTCCAAACCCATTTCTTTTCTTTATTTTCGGCAGTGTGTGTGGCTTAAGGGAAGAAGAAAACAACTTTTCCCTATTTATTAAGTGTTTGGACGAAATTTGACTTAATAAAGGAGGGGTATTTTATCTTTTGACAAATTAATCAATTTAATAATAATACACTTTATATTGACCAATCCAATTAGCACACACATAAAGTATTTAAATACATGCCATTTGGACAAATTAAAACTCACATTTGTAATAACAATTATTACAAAAAGAATAAGATTTATAATTTTTTTCAATTACTTAATTATTTAACAATTAAATAAATAAATAATTAAATAAATACACATATGTATTTTTTTTGTTTACATTAAATAACAAATACATATTTTTATGGCATGTGCCAAAATCTTATTTGACAAATAATTAATGTGTATTTAATCGTATTATGTATCAAATACAAATACACAATAATTATTAGCGGACAAAATCCCCTAATTGCATGTGTTATCGTTTAACGATTAAACTATCCGAATTAATTCATTTAATCCGGGGAAGTATTATGAATAATCTGTATTATTCATAGCGAGTTGCCCAAGTACTCAACGAGTACACTTCATATTGTGGGACTTTCTAAGTTTAGGTCTATCCGTCACGAAATCCAATTTCGTGTCCATAATCCACCCACTCATGGATTATGACGACCACGGATAATCTCGCTAAACTATACAAGTCGAGGTCATAGCATACGTATAATCCATTTGTCACAGGTCATCTGTATTATACCTAGGGTATAGATGAAAACGTCAAATCCGTTCGGTATAATACAGTCGACTTTCAATTTACGATCTCTAAATAACACTCGGAACGAGTTTTCGACGTTATACCACGGCCATGGATTTACTAGATCATAAACACGTGAGGATGCCTATGCCCTGTACACAGGACTGACGGATCCTATCTTGATACGCACTAGATATCATGAGCATCAGTCCACACCCAACGAACAGGCGGAGGTCTGATCATGGATAGATCGTTGACGTGACTGCCATCAAAGTGTGGAGGATAACTCATATATCCACAGTGTGTATCTCAAGTCGAAGGACCACTATGCTCGCTCAACTCGAGAAGGTTTCTATTGACGTTGGTGTACCATCTATTAGAAACCTTCAGTGAGTCGTTCAGTGTCTTATCAAATAAACACATACATGTCTATACGAGTCTCCCGAGACTCATGGTTCACTAGGATAAACCATCGGACCAAGTCACGATATACGACATGTACTGGTCTCAGCGGATTTTACTAACCGACCCGTGTTAGCAAATCTTGACCAGGAACTTTATTTAAGGATATACAACTAATAGTGCGCTTCCCAATGTCAATTACAAACTATGTTGTAACTGCGCACTATACTGTAAATCCTAGGGTCTTTGTCTAATATACACGTATCACTGAACCAGATTCAGTTTCGATCTAATCGTAATCAGATATCTAATCATAATTAGATCGAATAAGCGTATAAAAGACAAGGGTGCTACCATTAAAATTAGTAATATTATGGAAAATCGAACTGCTCGTATTTATGAATCGGACATAAATACGATCCGGATTGGCACTCGGAGCACCAACCCTAACAATTTCTCCCACTTGCTCTAGTGTCAATCCATGGTATCCTATACACATCTTCAATGTATATCATATACTCATGGTCCTCAAGAGCTCACCAGCACTCAAGAGGTAGGCATCAACAAGTAAGCCTGCTTTAACAAATCGAGTCTGTCCAACAACTCAACCAACTGTTTTCCTTAACCAGCATCATTCATATTTGTAGAATCAAAATTCTACATCAATATGACTCAGACGCTATATTAGTATTGTGCTATAGCTACTGAGTTCTATGTATTTAGAAATCAAATCCAAATACATTAAGAAACCGCAAGCACACAAAATAATATGAAACTTCTAATCATTAAGGTCACTTTGCAACTTCTAAGTCAATACTTCAAAGTTGCAACTGATTCCACTAGTTTAGTAGAATCAAGTGACACTCCCACTGCATCTTTTCTGACTTTATATGACATAGACCATCTAATGTCATAATTAGAATCAAAACTAATCTGACCTTATGGTTGCTGACTAAATTCTCCATGAATGAGAAACTCGTTCTTAATATCTCAAAGATCACAAAGAACATGTTTCAAGATACATCTTATGGTCTACAATATTTCAAAATAACTCGTAATAATTACGATTAAATTGATATCTTTAATCGCACATAATATAGTACTCATTACGCCATCATCTTATGATGCATAAGATTGACTAGACATTCCAATCAATTTATCTTTCGACAAAGGAATCATCCTTTACGAAAGATGAAAACTATATATATATAAAAGACACGTTAACTGTCAAACAGTTGTACTAACTATCATACAGATAGTCTTACTGTGTTCTTTATTAGATCATATCTAATATGCGATTAATGAGAGTATCTCACAAGTCTCTTAGTTTTATATCTAATATAAATTTTATATATCAGATATAACAGAGACTACTCCCACTGTTATCACGGAGAAAAGAAGACTTAGGATATATAATACTAGAAAGAAATTTGTACGCTCCCACTGACCCTACTGACAAATATGTATTCTCTATACTTCGATAAAACCAGACAATCTGACTAATATCAAAAACAGAGAGCACGAATTTTCTGGAAAGCTTATCTGAGTCTACAATAGGCTCTATAGCTAGTATATCAAACTGTGATCTTAGCATATACAAACTCTAGGGCCATTCTAGAATGAACTCTTCAAACAAAGAAATCACAACGATATCTCATTCGAAGAAATCACTCAAGAACGCCACTTTGCATTCTTTAGCCAAAATACAGTTTAATATCAACATTAACCAACTATCCTTAATTGTCCAAACAGTGCGACAAGAGACAAGTTTTCTCAGAATCTACAATAGACTACTGAGCATAACCTTTCTCATTGTACTATAAAGGTCAAACCTTTATCAAGCTCATTCGCCTTTGCTGCGTAAACAATTTTCACATTTTATGAACAATTCATACGAAAGCCCAATCAAGTTCTAAACTTGATCGTAGTAAGCTATGAACAACTTAATTATGGTTCAATACTAATTCCGGAATCGATATCAAATATCGCTCCCACTATAAGTTATAGGATAATTTTCTTCGATAAGAAAACATCAGAACCATTAAGTATCAAATACTTTGTAAATGATTCTGACATCCTATTGTACTTATACGGAAGTTGTCTAAGGGTCTTTTCATCTTATTAATTATGTAGTTCCATTACAGTTTATCACTCTCTCATTTGACTTCACTAAGTCAAGTCCTTTCTACAATCGTCAACATCCAATGTCGACCACCAAGTAATAAAACAATTTTATTACTCGGGATCGTAGAAAAGATATTCTATCAAATAGAATACAATATTCTATTAAATAGAATAAATGATAAACTTATCACTCGTACCTCCGAGGCACAAGTATTTCAATTATATAACAATTATACAAAAGAAAGTTTCAAATCTCAAACTTTTCAAGATTCGAATTTTCTACTATACATATCATATATGTAACTGTAGAAACGAATGGAACCTTAATTAAATAGATGAAATAGTGTTACTGGAGCATAACCCCAAGAGTATTGAAAATTAATTCGGTAACACTCAATATCAACGAATCAAATCATATAAGATTCGATAACTCCCACTGACCAATTCCATCAAATGGAATCGTGGAAGTTTAATATTGAGTAAGAATCATATTCATAAATAACTTTAGAACTAATTGCCTTAAATTCATGTGTTTGATCAATCAAACATCTTCGAACAATTCAAAGACGCGCAATGAATTTATAATTTTTCAACACTTCAATAGAATATCTTTGAACCATTCAAAATATTCTATTCGCGTTTCATTAGAGACATATTGAAAGTTCTTGAACAATTCAAGACGTTCAACATGTTCTCTATTAGAAACACGTAACTAAGTCATGACAATTCATTAACTAAGTTACGGAGTAAAGAAAACTATCTTAGCAATTTCTAATTCATTAAACCACATACATCCAATGTATTAGTTTAACAAATCAGTGGTCCAATGACGAACATTGGTTAAATGAGATTTAATCACAACCTGAATATAATATTCATTAAATGGTTAAGGATATGTGGTGTGAACTCATATCAAACCATCCTTTACCATACGGAACAAGCATCCAATGCTTTTATGATAAAATCTCATAAAGCACAGTTCTAAGTCATTTACTTTACCGAATATTTTCTTAACGTTTATCTTTAATTAATGACACTACTAGTCGTATTAAAATATGTAACAACTGTTTATACAAAACAAGTAACTATCCAATAGTCACAAGTTCTAATATCAAATATCAAAACAGTTATTAAACATTATTTTAATTAACTAGACGGGAGATCCGGTATCCAATACTATAGTTGTCGTATTGTGAGAATCGATATTCTCTATACACAACTATACGTATCTCTTTTCTTTAGCTTTATAATTTGCGTTCAATTATTCACAACATTGCAAATAATTGATTAGCAAACTGTGTCAGACACGTGACTTCTAAAGTCACTAAAGCCAAGAAACGTCATTAAAAGATAAACAAATACTTAAGGGTTTTTCTTAATGCCAGTCAAGAATCTCGAGACATGAACTATTCAAGTCAATTCTTACTGCATAAGAAACAATTCTAACTAGAATATATCCTAAACACAATATCTATTTAGATTACCTAATCGTGACTTAGAAACTAAGTCACAAACCATCTTGATTTCAAAGAAAATCGGAACAACAGTTCCCGATGGTTTCAACTAATCTAACAATATCTAAGTCTACTGTCTTTCTAGAACCTATTCTAGAACTACGCAACCATAAGTAAAGTCAGAAAACATATTCTAATAATAGACATCAGTGGAAACACATAAATATAGAAACAAGTATATAACATATAGAATAAAGGAAAACAAAGCAGTAAATTCCATAAAATTACGCACTGCTGAGTTATATGGATTTTAACTCAGCAGTGTCTCCCACTACTTTACGTAATACCGTAATCCCCCGGACAACGGGAATTCAATAATTAAATCGAATTCCATAGTGAGAGTAGGATCCCATGAATATATTTCGACTCACAGCTTTGGCACGATCTCGCCTACGTATATTCATTAGGTAGACAACTCTTTGTCAATCACTCACCAGTGACTCCTGGTTTTGGTCCTGACCGTTTCTCGTTGTGACAGCTTTGGCACGTTCACAGGGAGGCGTATCAAGGCTACACTTGTCAATGACAAACTCAAGCTACCGGTGTAGTCCTGACAGCTTTGGCACGTTCAGGATTTCCACTTTCACTTGAATTTGTCCAGTATCAATATACAACCGGCATGAATAAAATTCTATCAACTACACACCTCACTGCTTTGGCACGATCTCGGATGCAGCCATAGAAAGTTACCATAAACCGTACTGACAAGACGGACCAAGAAACATGTATCCAATACACGTTACTTTACAGCCATATTTAAAAGCGGGGATTTTCCTACGGAAGTTTTAATCTCTACATCCAATGCAGAATTTTAATCTAAATCATTTTCTAAACATTTCAATTCTACCTAAGAAAATAAACTGACTCAATTAACTATTAAATTTCGTTACATTTTCCGTTAGCGTAATACTGAAAAGTAAAGAAACATATCTAGATTACATGCATGTGCGAAATAAAATTGGATTAAATATCTAATATCAAGCATGAATAATGTAATGGATGAAGCATCAGACCCGCTCTGATACCATTTTTTGCGGGGTTTTGGGGTCGGGCGCAGCGGAAGCGCGGGTCGGGCGAAATCGTATTTTAAAACTTTTTCAAAATATCGAATAAATTATTCAATATCTAATATGAATAATTAATTCATATTTCACCTAAACCTATTTATTTAATATCATATATTAACATAAATAATAAGAACTCGCGAAACTTTCACGAAAACTGTTTTTCCGCAAAATTGCCTAAAACGCGTTTTTGACTGAACCGACTACCCGACACTTATGGAACTGCCCAGGTCAGCTCCAATAGTGTCGGGCAGTTCATGGGCTGCCCAACAGTGACAGAATCATCACTTTTTCACAGCCGTCACCCGGTTGGCTCAAAATCCACCCGGTAACGCCATTTTTGGCCGTTTTCGCTTATTTCAAGTCGGAAACACTTTCCGGAAATTGCCAACTCCCAAAACTCATCCATACATTTATAAGACATCAAATTGTCACAAAACTTACAGTTTTACAAGATCAGATCAGCAAACTAAAATTCACAATTTCATGCTTTAAAACCAATTTATTCAAGATTAATCAAATTATTGAAACACCAGTCAAAGTCCCACCATATGAATAACTCTAGAAAAATTCTAGGCTATTTTAGAGTGGCTCAAATAACTCTAGAATGGCAACAAAATGTTCAACAATAATTTGAACAAATTGGATACAAAATTACATTAATTCCACCCAATTTCAACTTCACACATGCCTACAAACTTCCAATCCATCCACTAAACCACAAAGCCCCAATTTTCAGATTTGAAGTAAACCCTAGAACATTTCTAAGTCATCAAGAAACAAGAAATCTAATTTCTAAGCTTAGGGGTTTGAAGACTTACCTTAAATCCCCAAATCCTTAGACTTTTTTCTTGATTTTTTTGCTTCAAATCTTCATGGAATGATGAAACAAATTCCAAACCCATTTCTTTTCTTTATTTTCGGCAGTGTGTGTGGCTTAAGGGAAGAAGAAAACAACTTTTCCCTATTTATTAAAGTGTTGGACGAAATTTGACTTAAATAAAGGAGGGGTAATTTTGTCTTTTGACAAATTAAATCAAATTTAATAATAATACACTTTATATTGACCAATCCAATTAGCACACACATAAAGTATATAAATACATGCCATTTGGACAAATTAAAACTCACCATTTGTAATAACAATTATTACAAAAGAATAAGATTTATAATTTTTTTCAATTACTTAATTATTTAACAATTAATATAAAATAAATAAATAACAGCATATATGTATTTTTTGTTTACATTAAATAACAAATACATATATTTATGGCATGTGTCAAAATCTTATTTGACAAATAATTAATGTGTATTTAATCGTATTATGTATTAAATACAAATACACAATAATTATTAGCGGACAAAATCCCCTAATGCATGTGTTATCGTTTAACGATTAACGATCCGAATTAATTCATTTAATCCGGTGAAGTATTATGAATAATCCGTATTATTCATAGTGAGTTGCCCAAGTGCTCAACGAGTACACTTCATATTGTGGGACTTTCTAAGTTTAGGTCTATCTGTCATGAAATCCAATTTCGTGTCCATAATCCACCCACTCATGGATTATGACGACCACGAATAATCTCGTTAAACTATACAAGTCGAGGTCATAGCATACATATAATCCCTCCGTCACAGGTCATTCGTATTATACATGGGGTATAGATGAAAACGTCAAACCTGTTTGGTATAATACAGTCGACTTTCAATTTACGATCTCTAAATAACACTCGGAACTAGTTTTCGATGTTATACCACAGCCATGGATTTACTAGATCATAAACACGTGATGATGCCTATGCCCTGTACACAGGACTAACGGATCCTGTCTTGATATGCACTGGATATCATAAGCATCAGTCCACACCCAACGAACAGACGGAGGTCTGATCATGGATAGATCGTTGATGTGACTGCCATCAAAGTGTGGAGGATAACTCATATATCCACAGTGGTATCTCAAGTCGAATGACCACTATGCTCGCTCAACTAGAGAATGTTCCTATTGACGTTGGTGTACCATCTATTAGGAAACCTTCAGTGAGTCGTTCAGTGTCTTATCAAATAAATACCTACATTGTCTATACGAGTCTCCCGAGACTCATGGTTCACTAGGATAAACCATCGGACCAAGTCACGATATACGACATTTACTGGTCTCAGCGGATTTTACTAACCGACCCGTGTTAACAAATCTTGACCAGGAACTTTATTTAAGGATATACAACTAATAGTGCGCTTCCCAATGTCAATTATAAACTATGTTGTAACTGCACACTATACTGTAAATCCTAGGGTCTTTGTCTAATATACACGTATCATTGAACCAGATTCAGTTTCGATCTAATCGTAATCAGATATCTAATCATAATTAGATCGAATAAGCGTATAAAAGACAAGGGTGCTACCATTAAAATTAGTAATATTATGGAAAATCGAACTGCTCGTATTTATGAATCGGACATAAATACGATCCGGATTGGCACTCGGAGCACCAACCCTAACAGAAGGGTCATGTCATTTGGGTTGTGTCTTATGGGAAAGACGCAAACATGTAGGGACATGTCCTCTAATTTGGAAAGATGAGACTCTAGGCCTCAAATGACATAAGGGGAGGGGTATAACGCTCGGGAGGGTTACATCCCAAACCAAATGGTGCCCTCAAATGCACCCTTCCATGCCTATAAATTAAGAGGCCTTGAGTTCATTTTTGTATCCAAAAAATTACAAGTCTCATACATTATTTTAGAGGGTCTTTTTTAAGTAAAATAGAGTTTCCACTATTTGTCCTTGTGAAAGGAGTGTCCCTTCTACAAGAAGCATCCAAGTAATCCTGGGAGAACGTTAGCCACAAAACCATCCGTTGAGCACCGAGGCGGGGCTAATAAGTTCTTAATGACATAGGCAACTCGACTTGGATTTCAAGTTTTGACAATCTTCTACATTTTCCAGGTTTTTCTTATGTTTACGGTTTATGTTTAATTTGGCATGATTCCATTGTTGTGTTCTAGTTTTTTGAATGGTTAAGATTAGTATGCATGTTAGTTTCGTTTAATGACAGTATGCATGTTAGTTTCGTTTAATGACATTATTTTGATCACAGAAATTGGGTTCTTAGGAACTGAAGTAGAATGATTATATTGATCAACAACAGGCTCAGTAGGTGCAAATTTGGATTATAGTTGCCGAATCAATTCTTGAATCCCAGAAAACCTTTGAGCTTGATCATCATGTTGTTGTTGGAGCCTTGCAATTTGTGATTGAACGTCGTCATTGCCATTAGCTTTGCCCATAGGAACGTGAACAAGATGCAATGAAAGCACCAATTATTAGTTATGATTCGAGAACAACTGAAAAATTCCCTTTATTTTGTTTAAGAAATTTCTTTATTGTCTGCTTCTGTTCTGTTACAACTTACATTGCTTTTTATTAATGACTTACTTCACTAACAACAATGC
The DNA here is from genome assembly GCA_019454045.1 of Zanthoxylum bungeanum. Classification (NCBI taxonomy): domain Eukaryota; kingdom Viridiplantae; phylum Streptophyta; class Magnoliopsida; order Sapindales; family Rutaceae; genus Zanthoxylum; species Zanthoxylum bungeanum. The sequence goes on from SKCR01047278.1 coordinate 54,004, forward strand.
TAACTACTTTTTTAACAGCTCTTAACAATTTTTGTTACTTGTAACTAACACAGTTAACTAATTATGTTAACTGTAACTAACTCTAATTAATTTTTAACTAGTAAAATTGTTGATTTTTCCAAACTCAATTAAGCTCATAATCTAGTAGATTCTTAAACATTGCTTTGCTTCCATGTGGCCTGGTTCGTGACAGTTGAGAATGATCATGAGGTTCGGCTGCAGCCGTGGGACGTCCCGTGTCACGACCCCCTCCCTAGAGTGGGCCCAATCCTAGAAAGGGGTCCATGAATCACTTCAGCTCGAGCACCTACATGTCATGCAGTTGAACCAAAATTTGCAAAGAAAAATAATGTTCCATAAAATGCAATCTCATAAATCTCAAATAAATATTTACACCCAAAAGTATGTGAAAACATGAGTTTGTCCTAAATTTCCTATCTTAAAAGCCAAGAGAAATGCCTGGATCAACCCGACTGACGGTTGTGGCAAACGAGTCAAATCCTGATACTGATACTGCTACTGTTGCGCTGGCGAACTACCTGGGATGTTTGGGAAATGAAGGGTGAGCTTAAAGAGCTCAGTAAATAAAAACACTCATACTCTCAACATGACATCACCAACAAAGTGTATATATATATATATATATAAAATAATTAATATATGAAAACAACAATTAATATATAAAAGCTAACTCAGGTATAAAACATACTCACAACAACACATTTTAATCAAACAAGGTTTGCTATCGGAATTCCGTATAATAATGGATTGAAACCAATGGGAGAGTCCCTCTCATTCTCCCAATGTTTCCCATCCCGCATAAATGTGCAAGAGGGGGATTGAACCACACGCCTCTGCTAATCTCGCATAACCTCGCATCTCCGACCACTATTATACTAAGTCTGGAAGCATAACAATAATCTCACACAACATCCAATACAACACATCTCATCGTATTTCATCCATCAACTCATCTCAAAATCACATAATACTCAAATACTTCGATTCATAATACAAGCATATAATTTATATTAACAATTTATGTTCTCATGCCATCACTTACTCAATCAATTTTTCAAACATATATGTATAAATATATTTATATAATAATATATAAACTCATATATCAAACATCAATCATCAAATATTTATGTTAAGGGAATCATCGTGCTTTGTACTTACCTCAATCCACGCAAAACTCTCTATATCTATGTGTCCCCGCTAAAATCTGGAAAAAGTGTAAAATTACGATCAGGTTACTATTTTACCCCTAAACTTTCTAAATTTGCAATTTAACCCCAATATTATCAATTTAGTCCCAAAATTCTCATTTATCACCTATTACTCACAAGAAATCAGAATTCACACATTTAGGTCCCTAAACATGTCAATTTACGAATAAATCCAAAAGTCTCAAAATATTACAATTACACCTCTAAAATTGTAAAATATAATGTATCAAGCTCCAACGACTTCAAAATTTCAGAACGAGGTGGTCAATAGACAGTACACGTCACCAGGATCACAACGACAATGGTGGTAATGGTGGATGCTCAGTGGTCACCGACGAACGATCGAACGGCGTTAACTCTCGTTTTTGGCTCGTTTCACGACAACCAAAGGTCCGAATTTGGCAACCGAGGTGTCTAACCCGCGTATCTCGACGAGGGGAAGATTCTGGTCCGGGAGGTGTACTGCACACACTGCGGCACGTGGGCGCGTGGAGCAGCGATGCGGCGGCGCGTGGGAGCGCGTGCGGCGGCTTTAGGCGATGGGACCAGCGGCATTGGCTTCATCTTGGCGAGGGAATTCTCCTGGAGTGGTCACTCGCAGGAAAAGGTGACCGGAAGACGACGAACGAGCCTCTTTCTCTCTCTTGTCCACTTTCTCTCTCTAAACTCGTTTCCTTTTCTCTCTCTACGGTTCTGATTCTCTCTCTAATTACTCACTTGTCTCTGAAAATAATCCAATATACTGCCCACCCTCAATTGATTCTCACCAAGCACACACACTAAAGGGAAACACTTAGGGTTAGTTCTTTTTAAATAGGAGGGGTGGTTGAGCTTTATTAGGATAGTGGGTGAGTGGTTACTGATTTTAGGGGATAAGAATTTAAATAAATTTAAGATAAATAAATGACAGTCATCACATCCCGTCTCATCCTGATTATTATTCGGGAAGAAGAAATCGTCTCGAATCTCAATCGATATTTTGAATGAGGATGAAAAATCATCCCGAATCCCAGACAGAATAGTGCAGGAACTCAAATCCCGATCGGAAATCGGGATTTTTTAGACTAAAATTCAGGATTCATGAAAAAATCATCCTGAATCTCAGTCTGATTTTTTATTCGAGACGACATATCGTCTTGAATCCCAATTGAAATTTTCATTCAGTACGAAAAATCATCCTAAATCTCGAGATTCAAGATTCAAGATTTTCTGTCAACTCTATCTAATAGTTTTATTGAGAAATTATATTTATGGAAGACAATGAATTATGGCTAATTTTAAACATTATGAAAATTTCCATTAATTTTTATGGAGAGTTATGCTCATTTTCCTCCTTTAAACAGAGTATATTATCAGATAAAAAACTGAGAATTTTGATAATTAAATCTAAAGCAAACTAATAGGTAAGAAAGTCAAAATAGAAACACTTCTGATGCATCATGATGTCTAAAATTTTAGTATATAAAATTGATTCACGTGCTTGACATAATACAATTTGAAATTCAAGCAAAGCTAATGATTAAATATAGCCAATTATTAAATATAGTGGGTGTTTAGTATGACTTCTTTATTAGCTAAGATAACTTCTTCTTTTTTAATTTCAATTGGTGTTTAGTTATATTTTGTGTAACGTTTTTGAGGATTAAAAATATTATTTTGCATTCATTAAGTTCAAAATCTGGGCTTTTAAAAGTAGAGTTTGTAAAAAAAAAATAAATAAAAAAAAAAACTATCTATAATACCCTTATTTTATTTAGAGAATTATTAAAAAAAATAAAAATCATTTCCACAATACTAATTCCTAAAATGAAAAACTTTTAATGAATGTCACAAGTAGTCATAATTTTCTAAAATTATTCTTATTTAGTTCAAAATATAATTTTAAGTTGATTTTTACTATATTTATATAACTATTTACATATCTCCATTCCAACATTAATTTTTTAAAACATAATAATTTTTAAGAATACTATTCATGCATTATAGTTAAATTTAGTCGATGTTCACGATTTTTTTAAGGATTGAACTTCAAATATATATTAGGTCACTATTAGCATGAACAGTGAAATGTTCACATAAATAATTTTTTAAAATTTTTTTTGAGATGTTCAAATATATTTTTAGAAATATAAAAAGACATTGTATCATGTAATTCAGTATTTGTAATGATCATTATATCTTAGAAATGTGATTGGATACTATGCATGTGACTAGCATTATGACTGAAAAATATGATTGAGTAATTGTAACTTGAGAATTATGTATATCACTGACATTCTGACTAAGTTGTATGTGTGATTGTGATTGTTATTGTGACTGTTGCAATATAGTGTCTTTGGGGCTATTTTTGACATTGTCAAAGTCCTAATTTAAAAGTGTTTTTGTAATGAAACGTGTAGGTATGAATATTAAATGTATGTAATATTTTACGGATTGTAATTTAGAGTCCGAATAAATGAGGTATGGATGTTTGAAAATGGCTCATCGATAATTTATAAATATAAGAGTCATTATTGACCATTTTTATGATAATTATTTTAAAACTTATGATTTACATATTAATAATATTTTTTCTTGAAACACTTTATATTTTGGGACATATTTAATTTTTAAATTTAAAGTTGGATAAAAAAATTAAACGAAACCTAATGATTTCATTGTTATAAGTGGCAGACTTATTATTTTTCATTTTATTAGAAATATTTATGTATATTGACTAAATGGAAAGAATCTTGTGTGTGGATTGAATTTGAGGAGCCTTTATGCTTTTAGACTTATTAGGAAATCTCTTATTTTATTTCACAAAAATATTTCATTTTTTCATAATACAATTTTAAAAAACTTATCCATTATAGTATTTTATATTTTTTAATAAAAGCTCTCGTTGACAATCAAAAATAAATAAATATTTTTGATCAAAATCTATATTTCTAAACACTCTAATAATAAAAGTTGTATTTTAAGAAATTTTATTTGAAAAGTTTGATTTATATCAAGCTCAACATAAGATGAAATCTTTGCAAAATCAAAAGGCACCAAATTTAATTCAAATAAATTTGACTTTGTGAATTGCATTTTCTTCTTTTGACGCCATTCGACCCCATGATAAAGCTCACATTCACCCCCTCTTCCCACCATATTTCTCACTCAAATCAGTCCCTTTCAATTCTACTTATAATAATATATTCACTCTTTTATATTTATTTACATATTTTGGTTTCATAGTAAAATATTTATTTACAGGCTCTTTGTAAAAAAATAAAAATAAAATTGCGTACATTATGATCTTACTCAAAATTTACTTATAACGTAAGTCTTGTGCACATGATATGATGTCGTATATTTTTTTCTTCGTTCAAATAGTACACTAACGACTAAATTAAATTATAATCTGAAAAAGATTTTATATTTGATTAATATTTTATTATAATTTTTAAATACAATATTTTTAATTCAGTTTTTCGATTTGGAATTTTTTTTTAATCAAACTTATTCTCTTAACATATATTAAATTTTTGTGCGTATAAAAATAGAGACTACATCTTTAAATTATAATTTATATTATTGTAGTATAAGTTATTCTCCTAGTGGATGATATATTTGATTTTTTATTAAAGGGGTACCTTGAAAATTTGAGAAAAAACAAATACTTGTTAGTTGCTATATATTCCTCGTATTAGGCAATAGGATTTAGGCTAAAGTTAATTAAGCAATGGAATTTTCCAAAAGAAACAACAAAACATTAAAACAAAAAAAAGTGAGAGAGAAAAAAAAAAACCTACATTAATTAAAAATTAAAAGCTTAATCCCCATTTAGAGCCAATAAAAGGAGCTAGCATTACTTTTATATTGCTTTGTGTAAAAACAAAACAAAAATTTTAAAAATTTATATATATATTTACATTTACATTAGAGTGCAAGGTTCCTCCCTAAAGAAAGAAAATTATGATTCAGAGTTGAGCTTATGCTAAATATTGGATTGATATTTATGAGATAACTGGTTTTTATGTAGGACTCACATTAAAGAAATCTTGATAATTAATTCAATATTCAATACTGAATCTTGATCTGACAAGAAAAGTCAGTACCTAACTTTTTTCCTTATTCTTCCTTTACGTCTCTTTCAAAACATGAATCCATTTCCTCTATTCTCATTGGAATTTGAAGGCACCCTTAATGAAGAAGAAGAAGAAGAAGCATTATTCGCCTCTGTTAAAAAACCCATCGAAACCCTCCGGTGGCGGCAGCGGTGGCTGAGGATTTCCTCCAACTCTCTGAAAGAATCCTTCTCCAGCAACTCCATGGCTATTATTCACGTTACTCATTGAAATCATGTACCCTTGGCTCTGGTATTGAGGCTGAAACTGTAGACGATAACCCGGTGAAAACATAACTGAAGAACTAGGGTTAGGGTTAGGGTTAGGGTTCCCGGCTGCTCCGAGGCTAAAACCAAAGGTTTGTGCAGGTGGGGTTTCAGCAAAAGGGGCGTGGGATCCACCTGTGAACTGCTGAACCATGGCTCGGAAGTTGGTGGTGTCAGTGTTGAGCAAAGTTGTAGGGGTTCTACGTGAAGCCCTAGAGCGTCTACGTGCATGGGGTGGCTTTGATATTCTGCCTTCACTAGGGCTTAAGTTAGTGCTTGAGCTTGGAGCTGAGCCATGTGGGCTTGAGAGATTGGTGGAGGTGGAAGAGGAAGCATTAGTGGTTGCTGTCGCGTCGGCGGTGGCGTTGGCGTCGTCACCGGAGAGATTTTGCTGGTGGTGGTAGAATTTTGCCTTGTCAGTAGGAGTAGACATGGTTTCACTCATGGCCTTTTGAGTGAATACAAGTTTTGTTTGTTTGGTGAGAAGGAAAATGAGATTAGGGTTCTTGTCATATTTATGGTGGTGGCTTCAACTTTGGTCAAAAAAATACTAGTAGATAAATTATGACAGTTGATTTTAAAAGTTTTCGAAAATCTTATGTGATGTCTACGGGAGAGAAAATATCTCAGACTCCTATGATAATTCAATTACATAATGTCGTATATTCATACGAAAAAGAAAATTTTTAAAATATGATATATAGTGATGTCACGTCATACATAATTTTATTGTATAAAAAAAAAGTCGAAGAATTGATAGTACGAATTTGATTTTAAAAAATACAAACATCTAAGATAAATATATTAAGATGAGAAATATAATATATATATATATATATAACTTGAAGCGTTAGATATGAAATCTACATGGGCAGAAGTCCCATAATCTAAGAGGCCCTATGTAAAATTTAGTTATTTATGTATTATTTTTAGTTTTTAGTTTTAATATATATTTTCATGATTAAGCTCCCTTAAATTTATTGTTTATGATGATTTGACTACTCTAAATTTTTATTTCTAGATCCGGAAATTAAATTTAAAACTCTAGACTTCAAATATATTTTAAAGTTGTTAATTGCTAAATTTCTCTTTGTTTTACTTATGGTTTTAAATTAATTATGTGGTTAATTCCTAAAAGGATAGTATGATTGGTTTAATTCTTATTGCGAAAGTAAAAAAGTCACAGATTCAAATTTTATGAGATATATTTAATTTAGGATTTGAATCGGATGAAAGTGCAAAATATAAAAAAGAAATTTAGACATTTCTTTTAAAAAATTAATTACGTTGTTAATTTCGTAGAAGCTTCAATAAAATGGGTTAATAATCTTGTTGACGACGACATCAGCTGCTGTGGTCACGTCGGCATACGACTTGTCGTTGGTGGGAGATGGCGTGGGTGACTTGTAGTCTTCAAATGACGTGGATAACCAACCGGTTAACTCCCCGTATATCTTCCAATTAAAGAACCATTTTTGCTTTTGGCTTTAGCTCACACAAAGTATTTCATCAACATTGTAATGCCTTTAGCTAATATTTTTCTTTTAATTTATTATTAAAATTGTTTACCTAAAATCCGATCAATAATAAATTTATATTTTAGTAAAATGATGTAGATAAATCGACACAATAGACAGAAGAAATTACGTGATTTAGTACTTTGGACTAGACCCGGCCATGGTTCCGGTTCCAACCGGTTCCGAAACTGGAACCGTAAGATTTCGGTTCGATTAGGGTTCCCCCCTAACCGAACAGAAATCAAACCGCTAAACCGTTCGATTCCAACGGTTCAACGGTGGAACTATTTAAAAATTATTTTTTAAAAAAATCATTATTAAAATTAAAAAAAAAAACGGACCAGAATTGAAACCGAACCGGAATAGTTCGGATCGGTTCCGGTTCCACATAAGTGTGGAACCGGGCACCGGTTGGTTCGATTCCAGTTCGGAACTGATGAGTGATAAATCTATCACTATTTCCCACTCATTTAACCTAATATTTTGTATAGTTTCTTGAGTTTTGTGAATATTTTGATGTGTTTTGTGTTATTTTGTAGATAAATAAAGTTTCATGACAGTCTAGAGGTGATTTGGAGCAAAACAGTGAAAATTGGCAAAAAGGGCAAAATGGTAATTTGGGCGCGTCGCGACGCGCAAGTCCTTGGCGTCTCGACGCCTAACATGCACCAAAGCTGCTAACGTGCGCCGGGTCAACGGGTTAGAATTTGAGAAGTTTGACTTTACTAACGTGCGCCGTGCCACGTGTCACCATCACAGAGGATCCGCTAACATGCGCCAGGACACGTGTTACAAGACTATGGTGCAGACACTCCACGTGACACGTGTCATCTTCTCATTGGACCGAATCATCGGCGAATCTTCTTCTGCCACGTGTCATCTTCTCATTGAACCGAATCTACCGCGTGCCACGTGTTGATTCTTATTGGGCCGACGAAATCTGCGTCAACAGTCAAAGTCAAACCACGTGGACCAAGTCAACAGAGCCAGCGTCGCGACGCAAGAAGGAATTCGGCGTCGCGACGCCAGACGCAAAATTTGTCTATAATTGAGCTCGAGATTTCAGTTCTAGTTGCACCATTCTCTCTCATTTCTTTGATGTAAATAGGGAGTTTCTCTCTCTAGTTTCTTTTAATTTAAGTTTTGTAATTAATTTTAAATTAATTCTGTAATAGTAATTACTTTTTGTAATAGTAATAGTAATTTATCTTGTTTTCAATGTTTCAGTTTTACTATTCAACCATGATGAGGTAACTTCTCCTTGCTAAGGTGAAAGGTAATTCTTTTACTGTTACTATTTAGATTAATCTCCCTTAAATATAATATATTTACTATTTAAAATTTGACTTAATAAGGATACCACCATATTGGTCGGTTGGCTATTAAATTTAAATTGGTTTAAACCTGACTAATCAAGGATATCGCCTATATGGCTGGTTGGTAATTAAATTTTCTTACCGCCTATATGGCAGGTTCATGGACAAATCATACCGCCTTTATGGCTGGTCGGACTTAATTTGAATTAATTAGGTTACCGCCTATATGGCTGGTTGGTAATATTATCACAAGTTTATATATTATTTTATGGGAGATATCTAAAATAGTAAATAGTAAAAGTAATTCATTTTACCTTAGCATTTTATTTTATTGTAATTTACTTTTCAGTATTTACTTTACCGCATTTACTATTTCGCATTTTTACTTTATGGCTTTTACTTTTAAGTTTTTACTAGCCCTAGCCATGTGTCATAACTAAGTTAGTTATCTAGGGTTGTGATGAATTTCAATATCACCGGTTTATAAGGGTTAGATTATAGTTTGGGTATATAAAGATTTATTTATTGAGTCTTAATCTTAATGCTTTTTATTAACTGACCATTAATAAAATTGATTAGGTAAACTTAAAATGAACTAGACATAGGGATTTTAAGTTTGAGACCTTAGACTCAATAGCCCACGATCTTCCTTGAGGATAGATAACCATTTAATAGATTTACTTACAGGATAGACATATACATGTCGGGTGGGGTAGCCATAATTGGAACTTAAACTTAATGAATCCATATAATTTGGTTGACATAGACATGTGGTTCAATTGGGTTAAACTGGGAATTTGTGTCTGACCATCGACAGAGGCTTTCACATAATTTAGTGTTTCAGGTTAATAAATCAAGATATTACCCAGCTATAAGATAATCACTTCATCTTTAAATAATATTGGAAAGATTCACAACCCTATATAGTTTTTAATATTGAATTTTCATAAAACCTATTTTCAAACAATTTTATTTACTTGCTTTTAAATTTAGAATCGTCACCATTTCAAATCAATCAATCAACCTGTTAGATACTAGTAATCATTTGACCTCATAAAATTAATAGATTAGATATTAAGTCCTCGTGGGATCGATATTTTTATACTACTTGAACGATACGTGCGCTTGCGTTATACGTGTGTGTTTACGCTGGTCAAGTTTTTGGCGCCGTTGTTAGGGACTTATTTATCTTTCACTATTAGTTTTAAGGTTAGATACTTTTACTTGTATCTAATTTCTTTTTACTTATTGTTGTTGTTTTCTTGTGTTTCAGGTTCTCAGAAACTTCATGAGACGAACTAGAAGCTTTGAACTTTGACCGCTTGACCCGGAAATTGAAAAAACCATCAGACAGTTGAGAAGGGAAAGTCGAGAAGGCCAAGAAGCTTTAGTCAACATAGAACCTGAACCTTTGGAGGTTGCACCACCAATTCTCATTCGAGACAGAACCATTCCGGTGGTTGACAGACTCATTTCTTGTATTATACTTCCTCTCTTACCAGCAAATGCGGGTGACATCAAAATATGCATTCAGATGATTCAGCAGTCAGTTCAGTTTGGGGGGAATGCAACTGAAGATCCTAATGCCCACATCAGCAACTTCCTGGAAGTTTGCGGCACTTTCAATTACAACCGAGAAGCTGAAGAAGCAATGAGATTGTGTGTTTTCCCATACTCCTTGAAGGACAGAGCTAAAGCTTGGCTACATTCACTACCAGCAGGTTCTATCATAACTTGGAACACTTTAGCCACCAAATTTCTTGCAAAGTACTTTCCACCAGCCAGAACTGGAAAACTGAGGAATGACATCACATCCTTTGTACAACAAGATTCAGAAACTCTTTACGAAGCTTGGGAAAGGTACAAAGATTTGCTCCGGAAATGTCCTCACCATGAGATTCCAAAATGGCTTCAAGTCCAAACATTCTATAATGGACTTTCTGGAATAATGAGAACCACAATCGATGCTGCTGCTGGAGGAGCTTTAATGGCGAAAGGAGAAGATCAAGACTGGGAACTAATCGAAGAAATGGCCAACAACAATTCCTTGTGGCCAACAGAAATGAGCATGATCCAAAGAATTGCAGGAATTTATGAAAGTGGAGCCAATACAGCAGTCAACGCCAAGCTGGATCAGATATGCAAATTTATGGAGACTCTTACTACTGGATCAACAAGTTCACCATATGGAGGAGCACTAGAGTCGAACCAACTTGAAGAAACGGTAAATTTTGTCAACAATTTCAACAGACAGCGGAACAATCCATATTCCAACACCTACAACCCAGGGTGGAGGAATCATCCTAATTTTTCATGGAGCAACAATTCAGGCCAACAGCAGAACTATCCACCACCTGGATTTCAGCAACAGAACAAAGGCCAGGAGCAGGTAAATGAACCAGGAATAGCAGAAGTGCTGGCTCAGTTAACAAAGTATGATGCTATGATTCAGAGCCAATAAGCTTCTATTAAAGCACTAGAGAATCAAATTGGACAACTGGCCAATGCTCAGAGTTACAGACCACCAGGTAATCTTCCTAGCAACACAGAGCCAAATCCAAGGAACATGGTAAAGGAGCAATGTCATGCCATCATGTTAAAAAGCGGTACTGAAATCAACAAAGATGTTGGAGCCAAAACAACTGTTGAGGAAGTTACAAAAGAAACAGGGCAACAAACGTAGGAAAAAGAAGCAAAGGAAAAAGAACAGACCACTCCACCTCCACCTTTTCCTCAGCGTCTTCAGAAAAACAAACTGGACAAGCAGTTTGCCCGTTTCCTGGAGGTGTTCAAAAAGCTTCACATCAACATTCCATTTGTAGAAGCCTTGGAACAAATGCCCAGCTATGTAAAATTCATGAAAGATATTCTTTCACGAAAACGGAGATTGGGAGATTACGAGACTGTAGTATTGACAGAAGAATGCAGCGCCATCATTCAGAGGAAACTTCCCCCGAAGTTGAAAGATCCTGGCAGTTTCACTATTCCTTGCGTCATAGGAGAACATAGCTTTGGTAAGGCTTTATGTGATTTAGGTGCAAGTGTTAATTTGATGCCTTTTTTTCTATTTTCAGGAAACTGCAGATTGGAGAAACAATGCCCACTTCAGTCTCTCTACAACTTGCTGATAGAACGCTCGTATTTCCAAGAGGCGTAGTTGAGGATGTGCTGGTCAAGGTTGACAAATTCATTTTCCCAGCAGATTTTATTGTCCTTGATATGGAGGAAGACGCAGACGTGCTAATCATCCTCAGGAGACCATTCTTGGCTACAGGTCGAACCATTATTGATGTACAAAAAGGAGAATTAACCATGAGGATACAGGACCAGAAGTAACATTCAATGTTTCAGGCCAGGCCATGAATTTCCCAGATGATGAAAAGAATGAGGAATATTTCAGACTTGATGTGATACACAGTACCATTCAGAACTCCAATGCAATGCAAAGTTCTACTGACAAACTTAAAACATGTCAATTGCCTGTGGAGCCTAAAGATAAAACGTCTTTTGCACTGAAAGAGCCAATTCTTGCACTACAAGCAACAGAAGAGAAAAAGATCCATCAGCTCAACGAATTTGAGGAATTTCACAATCAGCTTTTGAGGATGCCAAATTGTACAAAGAAAATGGCAAGAAAAGACATGATGAGAAGTTAGTGCGCATACAACTGGAACCAGGGCAGAAGGTACTGTTAAACAAACCAAGGGTGAAATTCTTCCCATGGAAGCCAAAATCACGGTGGTCAGGTCCATTTGTGATCACCAAAGTTTTACCAGATAGAGCCGTTGAAATACATGATCCTGAATCCAACAAAACTTTCAAGGTTAAAAACAAGCTTGTTGAGCACTACTGGGGAGAATCATTTGAGCGACAAAAAGAAAGTGTCACATTTTCAGATCCAGCCTAACGATCGAGAAGTAAAGTCTAGCTGACGACTCTAAACTTAGCGCTCGCAGGGAGGCAACCCATGCAATTTTTGTATATATTGTTATTTGATGATTTAATTTTTGTGTTTAGTTTTTAAGACATTTCAAGATGGAAGAAGCTCTCGTAAATCTTCACAAGCAATTTCCTTCTCTCCCTCAAAAATCTCTTATGAAAGTTTACAAAGCTCGCTTGGAACGGATGAGACTACTAACAATCCATGGTGTTCCTAATGACATTCGTTGGGTAATTGAAGCACGGGTCCGATTGGCAGGTGAGTCTTCTGACTCTTTTATTTCACATATGTCTGGTTTTGGAAGAAGTACATATGCAAAGAAACGTAGAGCTAAGCAAATGGGTGTTTGTTACAAATATGCACGCTGGAATTGCAATACTCGTTGTCGTTCTTTAGGAATGGTGTCTGATAACCGCGAAGATAAGATTAAATTCATTAGGGATGGCTTGAGTAAGGAGTCTGTAGATAATATATCTTCGACTCTTGAGACGCATCCCAGTGGATATGTACACATAGCCATTCGCAAATTACATGCACAATTCCAAAAGGAAAGACAACTCTTAAGTCTCGGGAATCTGACTCAAAAATACCCTGTTTGCCAATTTATAAAAAAATTGGATGGGAAGCTTGTCCCTGACGCATAGACGTCAATTAAGCCGTTACTTTTTTTATGAATATTATATCTCTTTGTCTTTTCTTAATAATTGTGATTTGTTTTGTTGTTTTTCTTTTGTTTTCTCCGACAGGATCCATACCTATTTTACTATCACGATATTATTTCGCTACTAATCGTCTTATGGAAGATACTTGTGCTATTTTTACTCACCATTTTCAGGTACTATAAATTCAGCCCGTCATTGCACTTTTGAAGGCATCCAGAGTTGAGAAAGAAATACATAAAAAATGGAAGCCACTTCAAGAAGACGAGTTGAAAACATCTGTGTGTTTTGCGGTAGTAGTGTTGGTACTAAACCATAATACGTAGAAACAGCACAAGAATTGGGTCGAGTCTTAGCTGCAAGAAATATGCACTTAGTATATGGCGGAGGCAATCTTGGACTTATGGGGATCGTTTCAAAGGTCGTACAGGAATGAGGTAGTCATGTTTTGGGAATCATCCCAAAACCCTTGGCAGAAGCAAATCTTATTGAACCATCAAACGAAGAGGAACTGATCGTGCCAGGTATGTCTAAACGTTTGGTAGAAATGATTAACCGTGCTGATGCTTTTATTGATTTGCCAGGTGGCTTGGGTACATTGGAGGAAATATTTATAGTGCTATCTTGGGCGAACCTGAACATACACCAGAAACCAATTGGGTTGTACAACGTTGATGGATTTTATGATTTTCTTTGTGTGTTTCTTGATGATGCCCGGAGAAATGGGTTCGTGTCAAAACCTTTAAAAGAACTCTTCTTTACTGCCAGAACTGCTCCGGATCTAATAGACCAACTCTTAGCCTATGAACCACAAGTTGACCCTATCCTTTCAAAGATAAATTGGCCCGAGGACGATCGTGGTAAGAGGCGTCGTGTTAATCTGGATCTTAACCTTTAATTTCTTGTAGAATTTCAGCTAACCAGGTATTATTTTCTAAACTCTTCTTCTACTGTTTAAGACATTGGGGACAATGTCTCATTTAGGTTTGGGGGAGGGAATTAGTTGATCAGTACCTTATTTTTAGTTTGTGTGTTATTTTTATTTATAGTCCAAAATTTTTCGAAAAATACAAAAAAATTGAAAAATTTTCAAAAATTACAAAAATATTTTGCGTTTTTGTGTTTTTATTTTGACTAAAAATGTGAAATTGGTAAAAGATAGCTGAGTAAGGAGTTTCCAATCCTGAGACGTATCTCAACCCATTTTTTTCGGAACAAGTTAGTTTTTGTTTATTTCATTTTGAATTATTTAATTTGTAAATTCTCCATAAAACGGACTAAAATGGATCTTCATATGCTCAATTAGCAGATATTATCAACATGCCATAGTAACATACGGACATGAGCTAAAATTGAAAAGTTTGTAATAATCAGTGCTCTAGTTTAATTGGAGGAAGCATCTCAAAAAAGCAATGGAGTAAAAAAAAACGTTCGAGATCCGAGTTATTAAGTCTGTAAGGGTGTTTTAACACCTAGTGCCCTAAAACCAACTGGTTTGGGAGTCACTGGTCCAAAGCTCGTTACATGGATCAGAGATGTTGCGGAATAAATATATATCTGAAGTCTGAGTAATTAAGTCCGTAGGGGTGTCTTAACACCTGGTGCCCTAAAGCCAACTGGTTTGGGAGCCACCGGCCCAAAGCTCGCTACATAGATTGAAGATATTGTATATAAATAAAAAATAGAGAAAAAAATCAAAGAAAAAATTCGAAAAATCCGAAAAATTATTCCACTGCTACAAAAAGGTGTGAAATCTGATAGAACTTTAGGACAAAAATATTACTCTCTTATCAACTGCACTTGTGACTGTTGTGGGGAAAAATGAGTTGTTTAATATTTTGTTAGCTGTGTATATGGAGAATGGTAAATATAATCGAAGAATTTACTTATTCAGTAATTTAGAAAGAAAGAAAACAACTAGTAACTTGGAGTAGAGGTTTCACCTGATTAGTCACTAACTTCTTTATTCTCTTTTCGCTTGTCTTTTTGCTTTTGTGTGCATTAGTTTTACTTTCTTTTTACTTTTGTAAAATATTTGTGGGTATCATTGCTGTAAACCCTCACGAGACTACAACTCGTCCACTAGGGACACCTAGGGGTTTAAAGGTTTGTTGCATATGCTAAATGCAACCGTAATCCCTACGAAAGTGGCTTAGTTAAATTTTATTTTAAATGTTATTTATGTTATTTTGTTTTATGTTTTGCTCGAGGACTAGCAAAATGTTAGGTTTGGGGTGTGTGATGAGTGATAAATCTATCATTATTTCCCACTCATTTAACCTAATATTTTGTATAGTTTCTTGAGTTTTGTGAATATTTTGATGTGTTTTGTGTTATTATGTAGATAAATAAAGTTTCAGGACATTCTGGAGGTGATTTGGAGCAAAACAGTGAAAATTGGCAAAAAGGGCAAAATGGTATTTTTGGGCGCGTCGCGACGCGCAAGTCCTTGGCGTCTCGACGCCTAACATGCACCAAAGCTGCTAACGTGCGCCGGGTCAACGGGTTAGAATTTGAGAAGTTTGACTTTACTAACGTGCGCCGTGCCACGTGTCACCATCACAGATGATCCGCTAACATGCGCCAGGACACGTGTTACAAGCCTATGGTGCAGACACTCCACGTGACACGTGTCATCTTCTCATTGGACCGAATCATCGGCGAATCTTCTTCTGCCATGTGTCATCTTCTCATTGAACCGAATCTACCGCGTGCCACGTGTTGAATTCTTATTGGGCCGACGAAATCCGCGTCAACAGTCAAAGTCAAACCGCGTGGACCAAGTCAACAGAGCCAGCGTCGCGACGCAAGAAGGAATCTGGCGTCGCGACGCCAGACACAAAATTTGCCTATAAATTGAACTCGAGATTTCAGTTCTAGTTGCACCATTCTCTCTCATTTCTTTGATGTAAATAGGGAGTTTCTCTCTCTAGTTTCTTTTAATTTAAGTTTTGTAATTAATTTTTAATTACATTCTGTAATAGTAATTACTTTTTGTAATAGTAATAGTAATTTATCTTGTTTTTACTGTTTCAATTTTACTATTCAACCATGATGAGGTAACTTCTCCTTGCTAAAGTGAAAGGTAATTCTTTTACTGTTACTATTTAGATTAATCTCCCTTAAATATAATATATTTACTATTTAAAATTTGACTTAATAAGGATACCGCCATATTGGTCGGTTGGCTATTAAATTTAAAATGGTTTAAACCTGACTAATCAAGGATACCGCCTATATGGCTGGTTGGTAATTAAATTTTCTTACCGCCTATATGGCAGGTTCATGGACAAATCATACCGCCTTTATGGCTGGTCGAACTTAATTTGAATTAATTAGGTTACCGCTTATATGGCTGGTTGGTAATATTATCACAAGTTTATATATTATTTTATGGAAGATATCTAAAATAGTAAATAGTAAAAGTAATTCATTTTACCTTAGCATTTTATTTTATTGTAATTTACTTTTCAGTATTTACTTTACCACATTTACTATTTCGCATTTTTACTTTATGGCTTTTACTTTTAAGTTTTTACTAGCCCTAGCCATGTGTCATAACTAAGTTAGTTATCTAGGGTTGTGATGAATTTCAATATCACCGGTTTATAAGGGTTAGATTATAGTTTGGGTAATATAAAGATTTATTTATTGAGTCTTAATCTTAATGCTTTTTATTAACTGGCCATTAATAAAATTGATTAGGTAAACTTAAAATGAACTAGACATAGGGATTTTAAGTTTGAGACCTTAGACTCAATAGCCCACGATCTTCCTTGAGGATAGATAACCCTTTAATAGATTTCCTTACATGATAAACATATACCTGTCGGGCGGGGGTAGCCATAATTGGAACTTAAACTTAATGAATCCAGTTAATTTGGTTGACATAGACATATGGTTCAATTGGGTTAAACTGGGTATTTGTATCTGACCATCGACAGAGGCTTTCACATAATTTACTGTTCCAGGTTAATAAATCAATATATTACCCAGCTATAAGATAACCATTTCATCTTTAAATAATATTGGAAAGATTCACAACCCTAGATAGTTTTTAATATTGAATTTTCTTAAAACCTACTTTCAAACAATTTTATTTACTTGCTTTTAAATTTAGAATCGTCACCATTTCAAATCAATCAATCAACTTGTTAGATACTAGTAATCGTTTGACCTCATAAAATTAATAGATTAGATATTAAGTCCTCGTGGGATCGATATTTTTATACTACTTGAACGATACGTGCGCTTGCGTTATACGTGTGTGTTTACGCCGGTCAGGAACCGAACCGGAACGATGGGCACCCCTACTTTGGACTATGTCCACGGGTGGAAAGATTACAATAGCAACTGTGTTGTGTTTTCTTGGTGAGTTTGTGTCATGTGTCTCTCTTATTCTTGGTACTTGGTAGAGACGTTATATTTATAGTGTTCTACCGATAAAACGGATTATAATAAAACTCTACTTAATTATTCATAGTTCTTAGGGTTTGAATAAATACATAAGCTTTATTTTTATCTTAATCAATCACTTATCTAATATACACTATTAGAAAACGCGTTTTTATGACACTTTTTTAATAATAGAAAAATTGTGTCACGAAATATGTCATAAATATATGATAGTTGTGTGTCAAAAAATGATTTTTATAACATTCTTGTGTCATAAACAAATATGTGATAAATAATATGACAGATATATGTCATATTTTTTTTTCCTCATAATTTATTGTAAAATAATATGACAGAAAACTATCATAAATTAAAATGATGTCGTTTTATTTTATGACATAAATATGTCATAAAACTTATGACATATTTATTTATGATATATTTCGGTCATAAATAAAACGACGACGTATTATTTATGACAGAAACATATCATAAACCTATCGATAATAAAAAAAAAACTAAAAAAAAAAACAACTTCAAGTGAATTCAAACCCGCAATCCTCTACTTGAAATGTTTATCTTTAAACGTAAAGCCACTAGACTACCACTACAACAAATTGTACTTTTGTGGTGAAAAATTAGTCGGCCATTAAAAGTTAATTATATATTCCAAAAACCCTAAAAATTTATTTCTTGATAATACAAAGAATTGAACCCTAAAAATTTGCCCTATCAAAATTTGAAACCCTCGATATACCTCTCACTCTCTCTCTTGCTGTATGTGTCTTCGTATCCTTCCTTCCTTCCTTCATTGTCTTCTTCCTCACCATGACAACTTAGAACAACAAGAAGAATAAGAAAAATTGAAGGTGTTTTTGAAATCATTCTTCATAGTGATCCAATTCGTTTGCAGTTGAAAATTCGGGGTTATCCTAAGTTCTGACCCTATACGGAATTTAACACAATAAACAAAACAAGTCATGATTACTGCTACTATGGAAAAATTAACAGGCAACCGCAATATGCAACAATTAATTATGCTGCAAATATAAAAACAATAATAATAAATTAAAGCAGCAAATTAAATCAATCACACAAAATCAACACAATAATTTTGGTGACGAAGTGGAAAACTCTTGCGAGTAAAAAAATCACTCCGGGTATAGGCTACCACCCGAATCCACTATATAGAGAAAAACTTACAGCGATGGTCAAGACCTATGGTGGAAACTCCACCGACTCAAGTACCTCAATACTGCAAGAACTCAAGGCAACTCCTCAAGCCCGCGACCCGCGGTTTTCTTCAGAACCTCTGAAGTCTCTGAGTAGATTGTTTCACCAATGACGCCGGAACTCCGACTACCAAACTTCCTCCTAAAGAACTCTAAAGGATTAGGGAATTTGGGTTAAGTTGTGTAGAATGTTTAACAAAGATGGAATCTCACCATTAATGAAGAAGACAGGAAGATAAGAAGTCTTCAATGGTGGATTCAAAGAGAGTTGAAAGCTTTGAAGGATTTAGGCTCAAAGGATTTGTGTTTCAACTGTTTCAACTAAGGGGAATGGCGGCTACATGTTATATTTATAGGTATGGTGAAAAGGCTAGGGTTTTCAAAGTGAAAAGGGCCAAAAACGCGTTTAGATCGCAGTCGCGTTCGAACGCATACTAGAACGCTCCACGAACGCGCCCTTTCTGTGAAGACTCGTTCGAACGCCACTCGAACGCACAATGAACGTGAGCTCTCTGGAATGACCCCGTTCGAACGCACTAAGAACGTGCCTCGAATGTTTGCTCTCTGGAATGCTCCCGTTCGAACCCAAAGCAGAACGAGACACTAACGCCACACATTCGAACACTGAAACGAACGCACCACGAACGCATGTCTGATGCACAGCAGCCAAAAACCAGTCCAATTGCACAAAGATCTTCATGATAGATTACAACTCAATTGAACTCGTTTTGTCACAGACACATGCCAATAAAAATGGAACTAACAATCTCCCCTTTTGGCATTCCGTGACAAAACACTACCTAATACAAAGACTACAGTAATAGACCCAAAAATAAAACAGTCAACTGTCAACCATCAAAACAGTGACTAATTACAATAGGACTCGATCTAATACTTAAGCAAGTAGTCTTGAATCAATGCCACCGCAGCAACATACATGCTTACCTGAAACATCCACAAACAACAATATATCGTGAAAAGCATTGGGATTATCAAAAACTCATGCATATACATGTAGATATCATTCTCCCCCTTAATTTGAACTCCCTCTAAAATGGAGATATCTAAAGGATAATCTACGACTCCTACCATATATTAAGGCTCTCCCTCTTAATATAGTAATCTCCTCTTTTGTCACAAAATGACAAAGGGCAAAGGAAACAGGAAAAACAACATGAGACAAACACACGCAAGAGCATAAACAAACAGGACTTACTCTCTCTCACTAACAGGCTAACTCAGTTAATAAATAAATAATCAAATGGGAAGTAAACACTCAATGATATGCAAAATAAATGATATGCAGTTATATGAAGCATATACAAGCACACAATGAGATAAACAAAAAATCCTGTCAAAGCTGACTGAAACAGCATTTCAAGCAGATACAATGATACCCAGTCAGTATTCAGCTGTTTATGACATGAAACAATATGCATCATTTTAAAAGTAGCTAAATACAACACTTATGCATATGACATAAACACCAAAACATATCAAGCACTTGCGTGAAAAATAAAGTGCACAATGAATCAAGGCTTAAGACCTTATTTTATGAGCTGGATACAACCAAAGAAATTCATCTTTAAACAAACCAAGTCCACAAAATAGGTATTCAAACCCAGCACCACTAGCACCTGAAAATAAGCAACATTGGTTGCATGCTATATTGTTTACCCCATAAATATCATGAGCTCATATTTAACAACTCTTTCGAGTGAAGGGTTTTTGCCCTTATCTTTTGAATTTGGCCACATTAGCTCTTTTGCACTTGAGTCTCATTTTTTTTGTTAAATATATTTCTTTTTACTTTTGCAAAAGAGGATAACACAAGGTCAACTAGTCAAAGGTCACACTATTGAGCAAACAAAGCATGGAAGAGATTAGATTGCCATTCCAAAAACTCATACATGCAACCAATCATTGATATAATAAAATCGTGTATGCGAGGTGCAAGCACAAGATATACCAAGAGTTTTTATCACACACACATATGCATATAGAGCATCAAGTAAAATAAAAGCATATTATATATGAATAATCATATATCCTACATATCAGGATCACATGCACAAGCTTTTCATGCTCTAACAAGCCACAAAAATATTTTTGGTTTTTTTCAAATAATATTTTTTTTTGATTTTTCAGTTTTAACACACAAAAAATAAAGACACAAAACGGCTTGACAATATCCAATGGTACGTGGAGTTTTATCCCGAGTACATATCATATTACCATCCATTCGAAATCGACTATGAAATTTATGTCCGGGTTTCCATCCTATATACCAAGGAATATATAACAAAAATAAAACTCACACATTCATATGCAGTGAACAGAAAAAAAAATAAACGTGCAAAAACATAAAACACACACACACACATGCAATGGGAAAAATAATTGCAACTTCTAAGAAGAGTTACATCGAAGTGCACTCTCATCGTGCCTGTCAGGATCAAGGCATTCAGAAGTAGAAGGGTAGATATTTTGCTTTCTAACCCAAATATTTCTAGGAACCTCTTCCACATGAGTATTCCCAGTCAACAAAGCAAGTTTCTCACTAAGGGATTGAGCTTGTTTGGTTAGTACAGAAACTTGAGACACTGGATTTAAAGAGTCAAATCTAGGTGACACAATCTTAGGCCGCTTCTTTTGTTTGTGCAACATGAAGCACTTAGGCCTAATGTGTTATGCCTTGCCACAGTGATGGCATACATGCACAAACCTCAGATGAGAGCGAGGTTTACCCACAACACCTCTAGATCGAGGTTGGGTCACAGGATGAGGAATAGATGGAGGAATCATATGACTGCACTCAACATGTGTCTTACCTAAGTCATGTTTAAAAGTTCTAGGCACTGCTCTAGATGTAGACGCCTTATCACAGTTAGGTTCAAAACTAATACCTAACATACGGTCCACTTTCTTATTCCCACAAGAAAATGCAGACAACTGAGTTCTAGCATCTTCAAGTTCGGCCTCTAAACTTTGGACCCTATCAATTAGGCATTTATTCCTCTTCTCCAGGTCATCTACCATCAAGAGGCTTTGCTCAAATTTGGCTTGAGCTTCATTCTTTTCTAGCTCTACTCCTTTTAGCCTCTTATTGACCTCAATATTAGTCTTCTTAATAGCTAAACTCTCATTAAATAGTTCAATATAAGTTACTTAAAGACTTTCCTCATCTACAGACTTATCAAGAGAGACGTCTAAATCAGCATCATTAACAACAATCTCTCTCTCATCAGTCACACTAGCAGTAAAAGCAATAAAATTGCTCTTATTCTTAGGAGACTCATCACCTTCTGAATCACTAAGGGAGGCTGCCATGGCTTTCTTGCCTTTAGCCCTAAGGTATGTGGGACACTCAGATCTAACGTGCTCATATCCTTCACATTCATGGCACTGGACACCACGGGATCTACTTGTTGGACAATTATGACACATAGCGTCACTATTTGTACAGATCATGGTGTTGTTGTACAAATTAACTATGTGACAAATGAGATTGCACTCTTATCATTGTGATTAGATCACTAGATATATAAATGATAGGAGGTCCCTATGATTTGTTCCTGGACAGAGAATGATATGAGACAGTATCAGTCCACGAAGGATAAATCATTAAATATCCCTAGTCAGAGCATTGTCGAGATTGGACATCGATAAATGCGTAAAAGACTAGTATTACACTTGTGCGCGTTGTGAGGGCACAACGGCATAGTTCTCATATATTTGGGTATAGGATACTCATGCAAGTGTAATAAGAGGTTGTGTTTTACCGATGGTACGGGAAACAGCTTCGCTCTGGATAGACCCCGCGGAATCTCATTGGTAGTATGACTATGTGTCTATGGGAGTCTGCAATCAGGGTAGGTGTATTTGGTCTTAACCTAAGACTTGCACCACTAATACTTACGACAATCAATATGCTTTGGTTGAGGTCGTCCAGGGCTTTAACCGGTTCTGTGTACGCCAATTCTGGGTATATTGAGAATCGTAGTGTGTTGGGTGTGATGTCAAAACGGAAGTGTCACTCTAGTCATATGGAGATGATGGTCACGTAGGATACGGGACTGGTTCTCTTAAATGCTGCGCAGCTATCGGGATATTATGACTAGGTCATGTATATCTGATTATAGAGACTAGTTACCAGACATCCGATATGTGCTTCGTACGGGGCAGACACAATTCCAGCCCCAGGCCTAGCACGTGATCATTCGATACTGGACAGAAATACGCAATACTACATATACTACGCCTGATATAGATCTTTTATTCATGTAAGGATATTTCCAGAGAATTGGGAAGGCATGGCGCTTTACTAGAGGCCAACCTATCCGGGGATCTCATGGGTCGCTTCCCAAAGATTCACCGATGACGTATAACTCGCACTCTAAATTAATCTGGGATTAATTAGATGAGAGAGAAAATTAATCTGGGATTAATTGCGGAGATATTTTATCTGGGATAAAATATCAATAAAAATAGATAACGATTAATTTGGAATTAATCGGTTAAATAATATATTCGATATATTAAACGAAATTAGATTTCGACGCGGAATTGAAATTAGATTTTAATTTGGGCGAACGAATTAATTTAGAATTAATTCGTTAGCGACGTGAATAGTGACTTCGCTAGGCGTAATCATTTATTACGACGCAACGGAAAATTCATTAATTGGAATTAGCGAACCCGAGCCCGGGATTGTTTGCGAGCGCATTCGCATTTCGAATTCGAGTGCGGCACGCAAGTCAAATCAAGCGTCAAATCGCTAGTCGCATCAAGCGTCAAATCACATGTCACTTTGAGTGATGTGACACTTGATGGATTGATGTGATTAAGTGATGGAAGTTGGTGTGGGCTTTTAATGTTTGACTTTTAAAAGCCAAATGAAATGCAAATTCATTTGAAATTCAAATGAGTGTATTAGATACACAAATTTGGTAATTCAACACACACAATTTCGTTCTTCTCTCTCTTTCATTTTGGAGGCAAAAACTCTCATATCTCTCACGCCATTTTCACTTTCTGGTTTGCTGGGCTGTGACCGAAAATAATGGGGAGCAAGAGTTGTGTTTTATGGCAAAACATCAAGTGCTAGCACACTTACGAGACATGCGAAGGTGATAGGGAAGTCTACCCATGAGCCGGGAACCGTTCGACGAAGCTTGGAGCTTGACGAAGGACCAAAACCGAACCAAACCAGTGAGCTTGGACTGCACACTGCCGAACCAGTGAAGGAGGACAGCAGTTCATTTTTGGTGCCTCGTTTGCCTCCACGTCGCTCAACCGATCGATGTGAGTATTCCGCGACTTCGTCGATGTATTCGCACTTCATTTTCATGCTTGTTTATGATCTTGGGACCTTAGAATTTGCCAACAATGGCATCATGAGCTAAAGGTTGATCACGAAAAGTTTAGGGCTTAAAATTTGGGTAATTTGTATTTGAGCATGATTTGAATAAATTGGATGTTTGAGTATGCTTAATACATGTTGAATTGAATATTGATTGGATCAATTTCATGAATTTGTGTTTGGAACAATTTTCCCCAAAAATTGATGGCTTGGCCGAATGGTTGATGAACCATAATGTCTTGGAATTTTGATTTTTGATTCATTAGATGCGTTGGAAATCATTAGGGAATGTTTATTTAATGTTGAATTTGATTCAATTGGATTGGATTTGTAATTTGGCATGATGAACCCTAATTACCGAGAGTTATAGCCCTAAAATGTCTTGGTGAATTTTTGATTTTTGATCATTGGATGACTTGAATCAATTGGGAATTATGATTTAATGTCGATTGTGAGTTTAATTGGATTGAAACCGAATCGGACAAAATTATCCCTATATTGCCGAGACTTTATGAAGCATGTTTGGGTTTGATTTTAATTAAATTATGTTAGACATGATTTAATATTGATAATGACCGGCGTAAACACACGCGTATAACGCAAGCGCACGTATCGTTCAAGTAGTATAAAAATATCGATCCCACGAGAACTTAATTCCTACTATTGTTATTAATTATTGAATCTATTTATTTACAGATATCTAATTGAGGGATAAGAGAATGATTGCTTGATTGATTTGGTTGATTGTAGTTTTGCAAAATAAATAAATAAATAAAAAGATAAAAGAAAATACTAAGGAAAATAACAAAAGACACAAAGATCTAAGGTTGTGAATCATTCTCATATCTTTTAAAAGATGAAGTGATTATTTTATGTTTGTGTAATAAATCAGTTTACTAACCTGGAACACTAAATTATGCAAAAGCCTATGTCGATGGTCAGACGCAAATACCCAGTTTAACCCAATTGAACCATATGTCTATGTCAACCAAATTATCTGGATTCATTAAGTTTAAGTTCCAATTATGGCTACCCCCGCCCGACAGGTATATGTCTATCCTGTAAGGAAATCTATTAAAAGGTTATCTATCCTCAATGAAGATCGTGGGCTATTAAGTCTAAGGCTGAAAACCTAAAATCCATATGTCTAGTTCATTTTAGATTTACCAGATCAATCTTATTGGTGATAAGACAACAAGAAGCATTAAGCTTAAGACTTAATAAGTAAACTTTTAAATTACCCAAACTATAAAAATAACCCCTTATAAACCGGTGATATTAGAATTCATCACAACCCCAGATAACTAACACATAACTAGGGTTAGTAAGAACTTAAAAGTAAAAGACATAAAGTAAAAGCTGAAAAGTAAAATAAAATAAAATGCTAAGGTAAAAGGAATTACTTTTACTATTTACTATTTTAGATATCTCCCATAAAATAATATATAAACTTGTGATAATATTACCAACCGACCAATCTGGCGGTATCCTTTATTAGTCAGGTTTAAACCAGATTAAAATGAATTACCAACCGACCAATCTGGCGGTATCCTTTTAAGTCAATATTTTAAATAGTGAATATATAATTTTTAAGGGAGATTAATCTAAATAGTAACAGTAAAAGAATTACATTTCACCCTAGCTGGAGAAGTTACCTCCTCA
Source organism: Zanthoxylum bungeanum (assembly GCA_019454045.1). Taxonomy (NCBI): domain Eukaryota; kingdom Viridiplantae; phylum Streptophyta; class Magnoliopsida; order Sapindales; family Rutaceae; genus Zanthoxylum; species Zanthoxylum bungeanum. Next base: position 79,682 of record SKCR01047278.1, read on the forward strand.
TGGTGAATAGTAAAAACTGTAAAAAGTAAAAAGTAAAAATTAAATTACTATTATTATAAAAAGTAATTAAAAATTATTTACAAAACTAAAAAAAATTAAAAAAAAAAACTAAAAACTAAAAACTAAAAGAAACTAGAGAGAGAAACTCTCTCTTTATATAGAATAGAAAAGGGAGAGTGGTACTACAAATTCTGAAATTTGAAGCTGAATTTATAGGCGCGGGTAGGCTTCGGGGGTCGCGACGCCGGAACAGTAACACGTGTCACGCGTTGATTTGTCGATTTCAGATTCTTATCCGATGACGTGACACTGTTCATGATAACTCAATAATTGTTATGACATCATTGATGACGTCATGATGATGTGGCGGTGACGTCATGATGATGTGGCGGTGGTGATTGTCGGCAACTTGAGATGATGACACGTGGCATGCGCACGTTAGTAGATCTCTGTGATGGTGACACGTGGCACGGCGCATTTTAGCAAACCAATTTCTCAGATTTTGACACGTGTTCAGGTGCGCGTTAGCAAAGAGTCGGCGCACGTTAGGCGTCGCGACGCCAAGGGTTTGGGCGTTGCGACGCGCTCAAAATTACGATTTTGCCCTTTTTGCCAATTTTCACTGTTTTGCTCCAAATTACTTCCAATGCTTTCCCAACTTTATTTATCTGCAAAATAACACAAAACACATCAAAATATTCACAAAACTCTAGAAACTATAAAAAAATATTAGGTTAAATGAGTGGGAAATTGTGATATAAATACCACTCATCACACCCCAAAACTAACATTTTGCTAGTCCTCGAGCAAAACATAGAGTAAAATAACATAAATAAATAACTAAGCCACTTTCGTATGGATCACGGTTGCATTTAGCGTATGCAACAAACCTTTAAACCCCTAGGTGTCCCTAGTGGACGAGTTGTAGTCTCGTGAGGGTTTACAGCAATGACACCCACAAACATTTTACAAAAGTAAAAAGGTAGTAAAACTAATGCACACAAAAGCAAAAAGACAAGTGAAAAGAGAATAAAGAAGTTAGTGACTAATCAGGTGAAACTTCTACTCCAAGTTACTAGTTGTTTTGTTTCTTTCTAAATTACAGAATAAGTAAATTCTCCGATTATTTTTATCATTCTTCATATACACAGCCAACAAGATATTAATCAACTCATTTTTGCCCACAATAGTCATAAATGCAGTTGATAAGAGAGTAATATTTTTGTCCTAAAGTTCTATCAGATTTCACACCTTTTTGCAGCAATGGAATAAATTTTCTGATTTTTCTGATTTTTTTTCTTTGATTTTTTTTTTCTATTTTTTATTTATATACAATATCTTCCATCTATGTAACGAGTGTTGGGTCGGTGGCTCCCAAACCAATTGGCTTTAGGGCACCAGGTGTTAAGACACCCCTACGGACTTAATTACTCAGACTTCAGATATATATATTTTTGCAGCATCTTTGATCCATGTAACGAGCTTTGGGCCAGTGACTCCCAAACCAGTTGGTTTTAGGGCACTAGGTGTTAAAACACCCTTACAGACTTAATAACTCGGATCTCGGATTTTTTTTTTACTCCACTGCTTTTTGAGATGCTTCCTCCAATTAAACTAGAGCACTGAATATTACAAACTTTTCAATTATAGCTCATGTCTGTATGTTACTATATATGTTGATAATACCTGTCAACTGAGCATATGAAGATCCATTTTAGTCCGTATTAAGGAGAATTCACAAATTAAATAATTTAAAATGAAATAAACAAAAATTAACTTGTTTCAAAAATGGTTTTAGATACGTCTCAAGAGTGGAAACTCCTTACTCAGCTATCTCTTACCAATTTCACCTTTTTAGTCAAAATAAAAACACAAAAACACAAAATATTTTTGTAATTTTTTGAAAATTTTTCAAATTTTTTTTGTATTTTTCGAAAAATTTTGGCCTAAAATTAAAAACAACACACAAACTAAAAACAAAGTACTGATCAACTAATTCCCTCCCCCAACCTAAATGAGACATTGTCCCCAATGTCTTAAACAGTAAAAGGAGAGTTAAGAAGGTCGTACATGGTTAGCTGAAAATCTACAGGAAATTAAAGGTTAAGATCCAGATTAATCCGACGCCTCTTACCACGATCGTCCTCGGACCAATTTATCTTTGAAAGGATAGGGTCAACTTGTGGTTCATAGGCTAAGAGTTGGTCTATTAGATCCGGAGCAGTTCTGGCAGTGAAGAGGAGTTCTTTCATAGGTTTTGACACGAACCCATTTCTCTGAACATCATCAAGAAACACACAAAGAAAATCATAAAATCCATCAACGTTAAGCAGTCCAAGCGGTTTCTGGTGAACACACGCGTATAACGCAAGCGCACGTATCGTTCAAGTAGTATAAAAATATCGATCCCACGAGGACTTAATTCCTACTATTGTTATTAATTATTGAATCTATTTATTTATAGATATCTAATTGAGGGATAAGAGAATGATTGCTTGATTGATTTGGTTGATTGTAGTTTTGCAAAATAAATAAATAAATAAAAAGACAAAAGAAAATACTAAGGAAACTAACAAAAGACACAAAGATCTAAGGTTGTGAATCATTCTCATATCTTTTAAAAGATGAAGTGATTATTTTATGTTTGTGTAATAAATCAGTTTACTAACCTGGAACACTAAATTATGCAAAAGCCTCTGTCGATGGTCAGACGCAAATACCCAGTTTAACCCAATTGAACCATATGTCTATGTCAACCAAATTATCTGGATTCATTAAGTTTAAGTTCCAATTATGGCTACCCCCGCCCGACAGGTATATGTCTATCCTGTAAGGAAATCTATTAAAAGGTTATCTATCCTCAAGGAAGATCGTGGGCTATTAAGTCTAAGGCTGAAAACCTAAAATCCCTATGTCTAGTTCATTTTAGATTTACCAGATCAATCTTATTGGTGATCAGACAACAAGAAGCATTAAGCTTAAGACTTAATAAGTAAACTTTTAAATTACCCAAACTATAAAAAAACCCCTTATAAACCGGTGATATTAGAATTCATCACAACCCCAGATAACTAACACATAACTAGGGCTAGTAAGAACTTAAAAGTAAAAGACATAAAGTAAAAGCTAAAAAGTAAAATAAAATAAAATGCTAAGGTAAAAGGAATTACTTTTACTATTTACTATTTTAGATATCTCCTATAAAATAATATATAAACTTGTGATAATATTACCAACCGACCAATCTGGCGGTATCCTTTATTAGTCAGGTATAAACCAGATTAAAATGAATTACCAACCGACCAATCTGGCGGTATCCTTTTTAAGTCAATATTTTAAATAGTGAATATATAATTTTTAAGGGAGATTAATCTAAATAGTAACAGTAAAAGAATTACCTTTCACCATAGCTGGGGAAGTTACCTCCTCATGGTGAATTGTAAAAACTGTAAAAAGTAAAAAGTAAAAATTAAATTACTATTATTACAAAAAGTAATTAAAAATTATTTACAAAACTAAAAAAAATTTAAAAAAAAAAACTAAAAACTAAAAACTAAAAGAAACTAGAGAGAGAAATTCTCTCTTTAAATAGAATAGAAGAGGGAGAGTGGTACTACAAATTCTGAAATTTGAAGCTGAATTTATAGGCGCGGGTAGGCTTCGGGCGTCGCGACGCCAATGGCTTTGGCGTCGCGACGCCGGAACAGTGACACGTGTCATGCGTTGATTTGTCGGTTTCAGATTCTTATCCAATGACGTGGCACTGTTCATGATAACTCAATAATTGTGATGACGTCATGATGATGTGGCGGTGACGTCATGATGATGTGGCGGTGGTGATTGTCGGCAACTTGGGATGATGACACGTGGCATGCGCACGTTAGTACATCTATGTGATGGTGACACGTGGCACGGCGCATTTTAGCAAACCAATTTCTCAGATTTTGACACGTGTTCAGGCGCACGTTAGCAAAGAGTCGGCGCACGTTAGGCGTCGCGACACCAAGGGTTTGGGCGTCGCGACGCGCTCAAAATTACGATTTTGCCCTTTTTGCCAATTTTCACTGTTTTACTCCAAATTACTTCCAATGTTTTCCCAACTTTATTTATCTGCAAAATAACACAAAACACATCAAAATATTCACAAAACTCTAGAAACTATACAAAATATTAGGTTAAATGAGTGAGAAATAGTGATATAAATATCATTCATCAGATAAGCATGATTAGTTATGTTAATTGATGTTTTAGAAATGTTAATTGGGTAATTAATTGTGTAATGCACTTTATGTAATTAATTGGGAAATTTGGAATTTTTGGAATTAAATTATTTGGGCCTATTTTGTGAAATTGGGCTTAAGTGTTGTAATTGGGCTTGTTGGGCTTTGTTGTACAAAGTTGGGTTTATGCAAAATTGGTTGGATCCAATTAGGCCCAAAACCGCTTCCATAAAGCCCAAATGCGACTTAATGGACCTTTAAAGTTTAATTGGGCCTAATGGGCCAAAATTGATTTATGGGCTTATGGGGTAATTCCCGGATTGGATTTTGGTTATTTGGTTTGACCCGAGTTGACCAAAAGTCCGCGCCTCAAGAAATTAATTAAAGCCCATTGGACTTTAATTAAATTGACATTGGACGTTAATCGGGCTTTGAGACCCGTTGCGATTAAATTTGGAATTTAAGTCGTAAGAGTTCATTAATAAAGTGTAGTATTTAATTTGGAATTAAATAGTGAATTAGAATTGAATGCATATTAAATTGGATTTAATGATGTAGTTTAATTTAATTCGAGAATATGTACTTTGAGTACTTATTCGCAATAACGAGTTTGACTCGAGCAAAATCAAATCGTTGTTTGAACATTTGATGATCACTAATATCAGATTAATTAATTGGATTAGATTGATTGATAACATGCTTGTGTGAATACATGGTTGCGATGCATGAATGATGTATATCGGATGGATATTAGATGGGTGGGGAAATTTTAGAAATTGTTGTAATAAATTTGATTTATTAATTGGACCTGTGTGTCGAGCCTTATTACCTTCTTATTCTTTGTATTCTCTTCTCACATATTCCCCTCAATGTAAATGAGGTTTCTTTAGAAGTGTAGTGTAACGGGTAGAAGAAATATTTGTGCTAGCGGGAGAGAGAAAGAGATATTTGATCTAGGATCAATGTAAAGTATCCATCTGCATATCATTATTATTTTTCCATATGCGCTTTATTATGTGTTTAGAATGCATGTTTAAGGGTGTATGATGATGAGACCTTAACAAAGATAATAAATTGGTTACCAATTTGCACTCGAAAAACCCTCGCAAAATATTAAGCGTCTTTCCTTCCATTGAGTGATTCACACTCAAGATCCGAGACTGGCATTGGCTTGTTGGCCAAAGTCAAGGCCTTTGTCCGTCAAGGATGTGTTTGAATCACGAGAGCTTTGTTCCATATCAGTGTCTTGTCCAAGTTGTGGTTTGTTGGCCAAAGTCAATACCATTTCTTGTCCATCGACATTGATTACGAAGCTTTCCATGGTCAATGGGTCGCGCTTGACTGGGATCACTAAGTTTGGTGTGCCAAAGCCAAGGCTTAGTTGATTCAGAGGAAAAAGGTTAGGTAATACATTTGATGTATTGGCATATATAAGATATATGTTTCGGACTTGGATGTCCCCCTACCGGATCTAGGAATTGGATTGGATCCAATCGATCTTAGAGATCTACCTAGTTAATTATCATATAATTTGTTGGCCAAAGTCAAGATTGTGTGATATTTAACAGGATCCTAGCCCACTAGGAAACACGGTTTCCCGAGTACTCGACAGAGGGTTAGAGGCTCGCCGAAAAATAGTAGGAGGCAAGAATTGAATTTGCAATACTCGTTTAATTACTTGCCATACGCGCTCATTCAAATATCATTCGTCTTATAAATTAAATGTTAGTTGGACTAATATTTAAAATGTTGTTTTAATAAATAGTTGGACTATATTCAAACTATTCATTTATAGTTGATTTTATAATTGGATTATAGTAATCAATATAATTGATTTTAACCTATTAAATTATAGTTGATTAAATAGTTGGACTATTGTAATCATTATAATAAATAGTACCTAAATCGTTGATTAAATAGTTAGACTATTAAAATCAAGATATAAAATTGAAAGATTGACATTTAAAACATAATCCTAGGGAAAATGTATTTAAATGGTTTAATTTTCAAATTGGGAATAATATTTCAGGATGGTCCTGAAAAATAATAAGTTACTTTATTTGATAAAATAACGTATTAAGCCTAAGCCCGGAGTTAAGCAAACAGTAGAGCATAATCTTTGGAAGATTATTGTGATGATAACTTAAGTACTTAATCCATTTAGCTTGTTGCAGTAGACTCCTTAATTTCTGAATCAGAACTAAGGATTAGATCCTTAAAGTATGATACTGAAATTGAAGGATCTTCAAAGAATCTATCCTTGGGTTTTAGAAGTACTAAAATTGCAAAAATAACTCTTGGAGAGTTAATGACTATTCTCAAGGAGACAAAGTCAAAGTTTGCAATTAGGCAAGTAGCGCAAGGCGCACCTTACTTCGATATTCTAGAAACCCGAGCCTAGGCCAAAGGCTTCTGGAATATAGAAAAGGGCAAAGGCAAAATCATTATAATCTTCTAGGAAGATAGAGGACATATCCCAAAATGTCTGCCCAAATGTGGCAAACGGGATCGCAGAAGCGTGACTACCGTTTGGACAAAGCAGACATGAAGGAATTAAAGACGAGCAAGGCTCTGACTTCAAATATGTTTGTCAACATTATGTTCACTACTAGAATTAAAATTAGATTTTAAATACTTAGTGTGGTACATAAAATATATGTTGTTGTTCAGAATCTGCTATGAGCAGGATTAGGAAACTGTTATAATGTAACTAGTTTGACTAGATACATTATCTTCATATCAGTGTTTAACCCGCTGCGGGTGAACCTTTATATTCTAGAACACTAAAGTGTTTCATTATATAAATATGATATTGAGATAAACACATTAGATGTGAATAACAGAATTTATATTTTGAATATAAATATATTTCTAACATATAAAATGACAAACAAATAGCTCAAACTGATTTGATCAGTTAAGAAACTTAAATGTGGCATTGTTGTCTGGGACACGATCAAACAAGAATTGTATATCCACACTTTTGAAGAGTGGGTACTCGGACTGATTTGATAATATTCAAATAAAGTCTACGAATCTAGTTTATTGGGCATATTGCCTAAAACACTATTTACTTGGTAAAAGTGCAACTGCCACCGATCTGTTAGCCCTAGTTCATAGTGAATCAAGTGGGCCCGTATCTAGCTAGGCTAGATGTGGATATGAATATTTCGTGACCTTTACGGATGTGGCATCACGTTATGGTTGTGTGTTTCTTTTGAAGAACACAAATCGGAAACTTTTACAGTTTCGACACGAAATAGACAAACAGAACGGTTGAAGTCTTAAACCGTCACGGTAAGACCGTAATGGAAAATACTTAAGCAATAAGTTTCTAATATACTTGAAAGAGTATAGTATTCTTTCAAATGAGGACTCCTCTCGGAACACGTCAGCTTGACGGTGTGTCCGAACGGATTAACCGAATTGTGTTAGACATCATAAGGTTAATCATAAGTCGCTCTGAGCTACCATTTCCTTCAACGGATACGCTTTAACAGTGCAGAACTTATTTTGAATAAGGTTCCATAAAAATCTGTTTGACAGATTTCGTGCCAAATTGTAAGTCATCCTGGGGATAACAAAGTATAGTACTTATACATCTCACTTGAGAACAATTAGATTGTTGCTCACCATGCGGTTTTCCTAAGAGGAATACTGATATGCAGTGGTAAGTGGGAGGATAGTAAAACTCGATGAAAATCGGAGTAATACTGTTCAAGGTACCGAGTCCTTAATGGAACATAAATAGTTCATCAAGGATGAAACTATTACCAGTAATCTTCGTATACACAAGAACCGCGTAATTCGGAGAGAGTCAGAAAACAACATGGGGTATGGGTTTCTGATCTCACCTCATAAAGATGTCTATCTTATTGAGGTATACCAACTGACTATGTATGAGGAAGTGATACAAGGTATCGACTCCCTATTATGACAAAGTGTCATGAGTCCGAAATGGATTCCATGTATATCAACTATGTTTGGATACTAGTTGATGTACCGCAAGGCATTGTGCCTATTGGTACTAAATAAGTCTTCAAGGAAGACATACATGGATAGCAACATACCAACGTATAAAGCTAGGCTTTTAGCGGAAAGGTATCATTATCGACATTGTGTTGATTACGATTCAACCTTTTACATGTTGCCACAGTAAATCCGTTTGGATAATGCTTGCTAAAGTTGCGTGTTTCATTTATGAAATATGTCAGCTTAATGGGAAAATCGCTTTCCTTAAAAGGAAACCTTTTGGAGGATGTTTAAAATATCATGTCGGTTTTGTCGTACCATAACTAGCAAACAAGGTTTGCAGGTTATTCGATCCATGTTTGGATTGAAGCAAGCATAGGTTCTTGGAATTATCGTTTTGATGTAATCATAATGGTTTATGATTTAATTCAAAACGTAAAAGATTCTTGTGTATATAAGAGGGTTAGTGGGAGCGCACTGACAGTGGTTGTCCTATAAAATAATGATAATACGTCATTTCTTGGAAATGATATTCCCATAAAATAACTATCGGCGAAAGCTTGGCTTTCGAGAAAACTCTCCGAGAAATCGTACATTGAAAAATGTACGCGACCTGGTGTCTCATACGCTTTGAGCATATGAAGTCACAAATAGGCCAATCCAAGTGATAGTCACTGGATTGATATTAAGAACATCCGTTAGTATCTTAGAGAACTAAGGATGTTGTCTTAATCTATGGAGAAGGAGAACATGAAGTGAATGGGATCACTATAGCAAGTTTCCTAAACCGATAAAACGACTATAAGTCGCAAACGGTACTATACAATTTGAATAACGGTACAGTGAGCTAGAAATCTTCCATGCAAGATATTGTTACCGAATAAACAACAAATGCGGGTCATTGCTGCAGCTGAGGCGGCAATAGAATCATTCTGGGTCGATAAGTAAATCTAATTAGATTAGATATAATTTTGTTAGCGGCTGAGCTAGGCGTCAGCACAGGCTAAAGAATTAATGGTCTCATCAACGATCCAGATACATACTTCGATATTCATCTGATTCATTCAGATCATACATCGTGGCGATGTGATGATCGTATAAATCGCATCAGACGATAATCATGTAAATCCGCTGACGAAAGCCTTTTCTCAGCAGTTTGAGCCAACCGTACATAGTTCGGGTGTCAAGCACTCGAGTGACTGGCTATAGGCCAAGTGGGAGATTGTTGGACAATTATGACCCATAGAGTCACTATTTGTACAGATCATGGTGTTGTTGTACAAATTAACTATGTGACAAAAGAGATTGCACTCTTATCATTTGTTATTAGATCACCTAGATATATAAATGATAGGAGGTCCCTGTGATTTGTTCCTGGATAGAGAATGATATGAGACAGTATCAGTCCACGAAGGATAAATCATTAAATATCCTTAGTCAGAGCATTGTCGAGATTGGACATCGATAAATGCGTAAAATACTAGTATTACACTTGTGCGCGTTGTGAGGGCACAACGGCATAGTTCTCATATATTTGGGTATAGGATACTCATGCAAGTGTAATAAGAGGTTGTGTTTTACCGATGGTACGGGAAACAGCTTCGCTCTGGATAGACCCCGCGGAATCTCATTGGTAGTATGACTATGTGTCTATGGGAGTCTGCAATCAGGGTAGGTGTATTTGGTCTTAACCTGAGACTTGCACCGCTAATACTTACGACAATCAATATGCTTTGGTTGAGGTCGTCCAGGGCTTTAACCGGTTCTGTGTACGCCAATTCTGGGTATGTTGAGAATCGTAGTGTGTTGGGTGTGATGTCAAAACGGAAGTTTCACTCTAGTCATATGGAGATGATGGTCACGTAGGATACGGGACTGGTTCTCTTAAATGCTACGCAGCTATCGGGATATTATGACTAAGTCATGTATATCTGATTATAGAGACTAGTTACCAGACATCTGACATGTGCTTCATACGGGGCAGACACAATTCCAGCCTCAGGCCTAGCACGTGATCATTCGATACTGGACAGAAATACGCAATACTACGTATACTACGCCTGATATTGATCATTTATTCATGTAAGGATATTTTCGGAGAATTGGGAAGGCATGTCGCTTTGCTAGAGGCCAACCTTTTCTTGTAAATCGGTAAAACGTAGTACGAGGTACTTACGTGTTCGGATAGTCCGACGACCGAATTTACTGCCAATATATCCAGGGATCTCATGGGTCGCTTCCCAAAGATTCACCGATGACGTATAACTCGCACTCTAAATTAATATGGGATTAATTAGATGAGAGAGAAAATTAATCTGGGATTAATTGCGGAGATATTTTATCTGGGATAAAATATCAATAAAGAGAGATAACGATTAATTTGGAATTAATCGGTAAATTAATATATTCGATATATTAAACGAAATTAGATTTCGACGCGGAATTGAAATTAGATTTTAATTCGGGCGAACGAATTAATTTAGAATTAATTCGTTAGCGACGTGAATAGTGACTTCGTTAGGCGTAATCATTTAATTACGACGCAACGGAAAATTTGTTAATTTGGAATTAGCGAACCCGAGCCCGGGATTGTTTGCGAGCGCATTCGCATTTCGAATTCGAGTGCGGTACGCAAGTCAAATCAAGCGTCAAATCGCTAGTCGCATCAAGTGTCAAATCACATATCACTTTGAGTGATGTGAAACTTGATGGATTGATGTGATTAAGTGATGGAAGTTGGTGTAGGCTTTTAATGTTTGACTTTTAAAATCCAAATGAAATGCAAATTCATTTGAAATTCAAATGAGTGTATTAGATACACAAATTTGGTAATTCAACACACACAATTTCGTTCTTCTCTCTCTTTCATTTTGGAGGCAAAAACTCTCTTCTCTCTCACGCCATTTTCACTTTCTGGTTTGCTGGGATGTGACCAAAAATAATGGGGAGCAAGAGTGGTGTTTTATGGCAAAATATCAAGTGCTAGCACACTTACGAGACATGCGAGGTGATAGGGAAGTCTACCCATGAGCCGGGAACCGTTCGACGAAGCTTGGAGCTTGACGAATGACCAAAACCGAACCAAACCAGTGAGCTTGGACTGCACACTGCCGAACCAGTGAAGGAGGACAGCAGTTCATTTTTGTTGCCTCGTTTGCCTCCGCGTCGCTCAACCGATCGATGTGAGTATTCCGCGACTTCGTCGATGTATTCGCACTTCATTTTCATGCTTGTTTATGATCTAGGGACCTTAGAATTTTCCAACATTACTATCCCTATCTTCTCTAGACTCTCTGCTGATATGTCTACTCTCTTTAGGCTCATCCTCCCTATCCATACTACTGCTATGGCCATTCTTCTTCAACTTAAGGAATTTCCTAAACTTCTTAGCAAACATGGCCAAGTCATGATCCGTAAGGGTATCATCATCACTAGATGGATCATGGACAACTTCCTTCGCGATCTTCATCGCTATAGTTTTGGGCTTTTGATACCCAGGAAGTTTCTTCTCATAAATTTGCAGTTTCCCTACGAGTTCTTCTAAATCAAGCTTATCGAGGTCATTGTTTTCCTCGATGGCGGTGATCTTGGGTAGGAATTTATCATGCAAGGATCTAAGGATTTTCCTAACTATCATATTGGTAGGTATAGTCTCACCTAGGTTAAAACTAGAGTTAACGATATCGTTAATCTCATCATATAATTCATCAAAGGTCTCATTATCTTTCATATGGGCGACCTCAAACCTAGTGGCTAAATCATAGAGTCTATTATTTTTAACAGACAGTGTGCCCTCATGCATAGTCTGCAGGATGTCCCAAGCATCCTTGGCTATCTCACACATAGAGATTCTCTTAAACTCAGCAGAATAAACAGCACCATGTATGGCATTAACAACCTTGCTGTTCCTATTGCTAGCGTCAAAATCATCCTTCGACCAGGTCAATTTGTCTTTGGGGGAAGATATCCCATCAACTACAACAACGGGAGGTTTCCACCTGTGTTCAACAGTCATCCAGACCCTCTCATCTAAGGACTTAAGGAACGCTTTCATGCGAACCTTCCAATGCAAATATTCTGTGCCATCAAAAAATGGCGGACAATTTAAGAGTTGACTACGCTTCATAGCTAATGGGTCAAGGATCGAGTTCAGGCTCTGATACCAATTGAAAATTTGGGGTTATCCTAAGTTCTGACCCTATGCGGAATTTAACACAATAAACAAGACAAGTCATGATTACTGCTACTATGGAAAAATTAACAGGCAACCACAATATCCAACAATTAATTATGCTGCAAATATAAAAACAATAATAATAAATTAAAGCAGCAAATTAAATCAATCACACAAAATCAACACAATAATTTTGGTGACGAAGTGGAAAACTCTTGCGAGTAAAAAAACCACTCCGGGTATAGGCTACCACCCGAATCCACTATATAGAGAAAAACTTACAACGATGGTCAAGACCTATGGTGGCAACTCCACCGACTCAAGTACCTCAATACTGCAAGAACTCAAGGCAACTCCTCAAGCCCGCAACCCACGGTTTTCTTCAGAACCTCTGAAGTCTCTGAGTAGATTGTTTCACCAATGACGTCGGAACTCCGACTACCAAACTTCCTCCTAAAGAACTCTAAAGGATTAGGGAATTTGGGTTAAGTTGTGTTGAAGGTTTAATAAAGATGGAATCTCACCATTAATGAAGAAGACAAGAAGATAAGAAGTCTTCAATGGTGGATTCAAAGAGAGTTGAAAGCTTTGAAGGATTTAGGCTTAAAGGATTTGTGTTTCAACTGTTTCAACTAAAGGGAATGGCGGCTACATGTTATATTTATAGGTATGGTGAAAAGGTTAGGGTTTTCAAAGTGAAAAAGGCCAAAAACGTGTTCAGATCGCAGTCGTGTTCGAACGCATACTAGAACGCTCCACGAACGTGCCCTTTCTGTGAAGACTCGTTCGAACGCCACTCGAATGCACAACGAATGTGAGCTCTCTGGAATAACCATGTTCGAACGCACCAAGAACGTGTCTCGAACATTTGCTCTCTGGAATGCTCCCGTTCGAACCCAAAGCAGAACGAGACACTAATGCCACACGTTCGAACACTGAAACGAACGCACCATGAACGCATGTCTGATGCACAGCAGCCAAAAACCAGTCCAATTGCACAAAGATCTTCATGATAGATTACAACTCAATTGAACTCGTTTTGTCACGGACACATGCCAATAAAAATGGAACTAACAGCAGCTTCACTAAAAATTAAAATATTTCCCTCGTCGGCTTCACAAGCTCTATCTTCACCAGCTTCTAGGCGCTACGCCTTCTTCCTCCAAGTGGAATCATCTTCACCAGCTTCTAGGCACTCTATCTTTAAACCCTTTTGGCTGAAGAGTGAAGACTATTGAACCCACACATGTGTTTCAGTCCTCTTGATTCTTTTTTACTTCCTAACACGTCTTGCTTTGCTTCAAGTATGGCTATCGATTTTTCTTTTGTATTTTATCTTGTCCTCTTTATACGCTTCTGAATCGTCATAATTTTTTCTTGAACTCAAGTGCGAGTACTTATTTTTAGGGTTTGTGTTATAGGTTACTTAATTTTCTTTATTTTAATCTTGTATTTTACTCGCTATTTTTAAATATAGATGATTATTGTGACTGTGATTGCGAATATAAGTTTGGTTTTATGTTTAGTGACAATTTCTATGACTCATTATATTACTTTCAGATCTGATTTATGTACATTGATGCTTATGGGATATTAAGTATGATATGATTATGTTGATTTTTAGTAACATTGTATATCACTCATATCAAATTTTTGTTATTATAAGTTTGTTTTATTGATTCTAGTTAGTTTATCAGAACCTAAATGTTTATATACATTGTTTGGTTGCTAAAACCAAATGAGCTGTTGGACAATTAGTGTCATTAAACAGTAAATTAACATGCAACAAACAAATCAAATCCAGAAAAACAAAAGTAGATCTAGTATGACATGCATAAACCCTAAAATTTTTAAAACAAGAAAAACCTGGTACAATGACGAAATCTTAGATCCGAGTCGAGATAAATCTTTATCCTTAAGAACTTATCAGCCCCGTCTCGGTGCTCTATGGATTTGTGGCTAATGTTCTCCCAGGATAACCTGGATTCCTCTTGTTCAATGGGCACACCTTAACAAGATCTTGAACTGGGAATATGGTGGAACTCTCTCAGACTCAAGACACAATAAGAGACTCTTTACTTTTGGATAAAATTCGGATTTCATTTGTATATCTTTAAAGGAACAAAATGGCTTCCTTTTATAAGCATGGAATGGTGCCTCAAGGACACCCTTTGGGTTATAGTGCAACCCTCCAAAGGGTTGCACCCCTCCTATGCATCCCTTGAGCATAGGATCATGTTACACACAAATGGAGGACATGTCCCTAAGTGGTACCATCCAAAGGACATGTCCCTCCTTCATCCAACATAAAATATTTGAATATTTGAAGAATTTACAACAATCTCCCACAATTTTTCAAATATTCATGAAAACACTTGAGAGAGTTTCCGTGAACTAAAGCTGCATCGAAATAGGTAGCTTTCACCTTGAACCTTTCCTAGTGAATGACAATCGGATTTACTTGGCAAACCAGTGACCCATAGTCTTGAACTGTTCTGCCGTTGGTGTAAACCAAGACAATTGCCAACACACAGCTTTACTTCGACCATTTCCCGTTCTACGGTTGTGTTCATTTCGGCCCTGAACAACGGTCCTGGATTCATCAAGCACTTTAGGGTAACCCGCCTTTAAAAGTTCCCATGGAAGCGGCCTCACTTCTTACTTGAAATAGGTGATCTACTATGAAGAGGTAATTTGTCTTTACCCCCATTAGGACTCATCTCCTAATATAGTGATCATTAAAAGCCTTAGCTTATCCTAACCAATGAAAGACAGCACTCATCGTCATTATCGGAATTGGAAAGAGTACAATACTCTTCAGTGCTTGTTTTGAATTGCACAAAGTTTCTGTTGTCCCTTTTGAACCTAGATCTTGGGATCTCCAGTCAGCTAGGTTGGGTTTCCACAGTGACAATTCTTAGATTATAGGCTTCAAGCCCATTCCCCTCGATGACTTCTCAACTTGCTCTCGAGGTAAACCTTTAGTTAGTGGATCCGCTAGGTTTCCTTCGACTCAACATAATCGATCGATATTATGCCATTTGAGAGCAGTTGACCTATTGTATTATGTCTCTGACGTATGTGTCGAGACTTACCATTATACATTGTATTTTGGGCTCTCCCAATAGCCGATTGGCCTTCACAATGTATGATTATCGCTGGCACCGGTTTGGGCCAACTAGGAATATCCTCCAGGAAGTTTCAAAGCCATTCCGCTTCTTCCGCTATTTTGTCTAACGCTATGAACTCTGATTCCATAGTAGACCGGGCAATACATGTTTGCCTCGAGGATTTCCATGACACGGCTGCATTACCAAGTGTGAAAGCAAATCTACTCGTAGATTTGGAATCCATTATATCAGATATCCAGTTAGCATCGTTGTATCCCTCTAGAACAGCAGGATATCTCTCGTAATGTAGCCCATATTTTGAAGTTTCACATACTTCAAAACTCTTACTATGGCTTTCCAGTGGTTATGTTCTGGATTGCTAGCATATCTGCTAAGCCTGTTCACAGCTTGAGCGATATCAGTTCGTGTGCAATTCGTGAGATACATCAGACTTCTGATGATCCTTGAATACTCTATTTGCGATATGCTTAAGCCAGTATTCTTTGATAGAGGAAGAGTTAGGTTAGCTACTCCCAAATTTTCATATCAAATTTACTGGATAATACTTTCTTGGTAAACTGAATCAACTTATGATTATTACCAATTATCAGCATATCGTCTACATAGAGACATACAATGACATATCAATCTTGAGTTGATTTGGTGTATATACACTTATCACACTCATCGGTTTTAAACCCACTTGACAATATCTCTTTGTCAATCTTCTCATGTCATTGTCTAGGTGCTTGTTTTAATCCGTACAAGGATTTTACAAGTTTGCACACCTTCTGTTCTAATCCAGGAACATTAAACCCTTCTGGTTGTTCCATGTAAGTCTCTTCATCCAATTCACCATTCAAGAATGACGTCTTAACATCCTTTTGATGTATTTCAAGACCAAATATAGCTACTATGGCTATGAGCATTCTTACCGATGTGATACGAATCACTGGTGAATAGGTGTCAAAGTAAACAAGGCCTTCTTTTTGTCTATAACCTTTTATGACAAACCTCGCCTTGTACTTCTCTATTGATCCATCTGTTTTCATCTTCCGTTTGAATATCCATTTGTAGCCCCGTGGCTTACAACCTGGAGGAAGATCAACCAACTCCCAAGTATGGTTTTGTAGGATTGAATCAATCTCACTGTTAATAGCCTCTTTCCACAGAGGTGCCTCCGGAGAAGACATTGCTTCTTTATAGCTTTGAGGCTCATTTTCTAACTAATATGTTAGAAAATCGGATTTGACTATTGGTCAACCTGATCACTGTCCTTGACAGTATCAACAGATCTTTTGAGAGACTATCTTCTTTGTCTTTCCTTACAATGAAATGTCTCTTCAAAAAATATTGCATTCCTTGACTCAATCACCACATATAGATTGATGTCAGGAATCTCATACTTGTGTACCAAGAATCAATACGCACTACTGTTGCAAGCATATCCGATGAATATATAGTCAACAGTTTTGGGTCATATTTCACCTTCTTAGGTTTATGAACCATCACATTGGCAATTGGCAAGACACCCCCATATTTTCATATATCTGTAGGAAGGTACATAACATTTCCACAACTCATATGGTGTCTTGTCCAATCTCATGTGAGGAAGCTTGTTCAGAACGTAGTTCGCGGAAAACAGGGCTTCCCCCCACAAGTTCTGAGGTAAACCAGAACTAGTCAACATGGCATTCATTATTTCCTTCAACGTTCGGTTTTTGCACTCAACAATCCCGTTTGTTGAGGAGAATAAGGAGCAAGGGTTTCGTGAATAATTCTGTGCACAGAACAATATTCACCGAATGATGAAACATATTCACCACCTATATCACTCCTGATTCTTTTGATTTCCTTGCCAAGTTGATTTGCAACTTCGTTCTCAATGTATAAAGCTCTCAATAGCTTCAGCTTTGCTCCTCAGCAAAACAGAATCTTGTGCTTTCATCGATAAAAGTGACAAAGTACTTTTTACAGCCTCTTGTTTGCACAATATTCATGCCACACACGTCAGTGTGTATAAGTTCCAAGGGTTCAGAACTTCGTTCTATGATGTTCTATGTATTTTTGCTTCAACCCATGCCTCATACTTATGTTGGATATCAAAGCAAATTTAGGTATAAGGTCCATGTTAATCAATGTACGCATTGTATCATAATTAACATGTCTAACCTCTCATGCCATACATTTTGTGACTCAATAATATAAGCAGAAGTTTCAGCTTTATTAATAGCACAATTGACAGTCATTGAAAAGGCCCTCAGCGAGGTATCCTTTTCCTACATAGACATCATTCTTGGTCAATACAATCCTGTCAGAAACGAATACAAACCTGAGACCGAGTTCTTCCGAATATCTGGAACATGCAAACATTCTTATATGTAAGCTCCGTTCCGGATATCATTTTCAGAACCACTGTGCCTTGTCTAACCATTCTAGAGGTAGACGAGTTTCCCATTGTCAGATGATCACCGCCATCGACCTTCTGATACGAGGAAAGCATCTTGCTATCTGCACAGATATGACGAGTAGCCCCAGTGTCTACCCATCATTCTCTCGGATTCCCAACCAAGTTGGATTCAGTTACCACTGCTGAGAGGTTCATTTCTGAAATCTCATTAGTTAACTGCTCATCTTCAGTGACATAGGCTCTTTTTTTTGCCCTTGTCCTGAGACTTCTTGTTTCTGCGGTCCTTTGTCATATGACCGCTCTTTTCACAGTTGTAGCACTTCCATTTGAACTTCTTGTTCGCTTGGGAAGAATCAGTTCCACTGTTTCTCTTCTTGCTACCTTTTACACCCTCAATGATGTTGGCCTTAGACTTCATAGTCTTGTAGCTGGCCTCCTCGGACATCATGTTGTCATGTTCGATTCTCAATCGAACTCCAAGGTCTTCAAGGCTCATCTGCTTCTTTTTGTGTTTCAGATAGCTCCTGAAGTCCTTCCATGATGGAGGCAACTTTTCAATTATGGTGGCAACCTAAAACGTCTCACAGAGTTTCATTCCTTCATCCAGTATTTCATGAATGATCAACTACAGTTCACCCAACTGAGACATCATTCTACCCATGACAAATTTCTTTTGTCCGGCATCCTCGGTTTTGTATTTCCTCTTGATAGATTCCCAGAAAATCTTCGCAGAAGACATGCCTTAGTACACAATGTACAGGGTATTGTCAAGACCACCCATAAGGTAGTTCTTGCATAGGAAGTCGTCAGACGACCATGTCTCTTCTCGCAGTTCTTTGGCTGCCTCTGATTCACCCTCCACAGGACCCGGAGGATATTTGAGGTACTTAGCCAACTGCAGAGTTGTCAGGTAGAACAATATTTTGCTCTGCCACTGTTTGAAGTTTGCTCCACCAAACTTCTCCGGATATTCTCCATGAGAGACCGGTACTATGATGTTTTCGCTTGGAAAATTCAACAGGGGTCAATAGGTCTACAAAAGACAAATTGCACAACGATCAACAAATGATCTTGTTCAAAGTGATATACTAAGTTACCGCTTGTTGTTCTATTGGACGGTGGTTCCAATAAACACAAGTCCTTGAATTTCAACTAAAGATTCTTTAGAAAAAAGAATAAACGAATATTCCCAGAGGACGAGGGGGGTCCGGAGTAACCACTTAAATCCATGACCACTTAGGCTCTTATCGCCTTTTTGACAGAATATTCTTTAAACACTTTTTCAATGAGATCTTTTAGCAATTCAAACTCAGTATTACACTTCTTCAATAGAACAAACTATATACGATATGTGTAGATATATGTGTAAGTGTCAATCAAGATTGGATGGAATTACTTGTGTAAAATTACACTTTTAATTCTCAACCAAGTATGCAACACACAATAAATTTTTCAACTTTATCACTAAGTGTATGCTTGTGATAATTGAACAACCTAATAATAACTTAAATCTATACTACCAAGATTATAGTGATTCAGTAAATGATTAACTAAGTTAATATTAATATAAGTCTTTGCAGTTTATAACAATTCCAGGACTATTTCGTTAGTGTCGCGTTCGTATCTACGTTCGAACGAGACTGTCCAGTGTGTGTACGTTCGTGTTGCGTTTGATAACGCGTTCGAACGAAGTGTTCCAGAGAGTTCACGTTCGTGTAGCGTTTGATAACGCGTTTGAACGGAATATTTCCAGAGAGTTCACGTTTGTATAGCGTTCAAGAACGCGTTCGAACGGAATGATTCCAGAGAGTTTGTGTTCGAGTTGCGTTTAGGACGCATTTGAACGAACTAAGTCAGAAGGTCTGCGTTCGATTCACGTTTGAAGATGCGTTCGAACGTTCTTAGGCATAAGGCTTGCGTTCGAGTTGCGTTTGAAGACGCGTTTGAACGTTCTTACGAATTTTCAGATTTTTGCCTTCGCGTGCGTCGGGCGTTCGAACGCCCTACGGGTTTTTCATGCACAGTCCGTATTTTTCCAGAAAATATTCTAACCTAGCATGCGAATTACTATCTAACAACACTAGAAATGATAAGTTCTTAAGATTGTTGGACAATTAGTGTCATTATACAGTAAATTAACATGCAACAAACAAATCAAATCCAGAAAAACAAAAGTAGATCTAGTATGACATGCATAAACCCTAAAACTTTTAAAACAAGAAAAACCTGGTACAGTGACGAAATCTTAGATCCGAGTCGAGATAAATCTCTATCCTTAAGAACTTATCAGCCATGTCTCGGTGCTCTACGGATTTGTGGCTAATGTTCTCCCAGGATAACCTGGATTCCTCTTGTTCAAGGGGCACACCTTAACAAGATCTTAACAAGATCTTGAACTGGGAATATGGTGGAACTCTCTCAGACTCAAGACACAATAAGAGACTCTTTACTTTTGGATAAAATTCGGATTTCATTTGTATATCTTTAAAGAAACAAAATGGCTTCCTTTTATAAGCATGGAAGGGTGCCTCAAGGACACCCTTTGGGTTATAGTGCAACCCTCCAAAAGGTTGCACCCCTCCTATGCATTCCTTGAGCATAGGACCATGTTACACACAAATTGAGGACATGTCCCTAAGGTGTATCATCCAAAGGACATGTCCCTCCTCCATCCAACATAAAATATTTGAATATTTGAATATTTGAAGAATTTACAACATGAACAAATTATGAAGAAAAGTTGTAGCACTAATTTCATAGGTTCAATTTAGTGGAAGTAAATGCTTCAGTTAATATTTTATGCTTCATTTTGTTTCAGCTGTTGGTGATATTAATGGACTTTGATTATAGTTATAAGCATTTGGTTTGGGATCAAATTACATATGATTTTCTTATCTTAGACAGTCGGGTGTCATTCAATATTGCAACTTCTTTGTAGCTTCAACTAATAGAACATTATTTCAGCATTCTATCAAAAGAAGGCTAGCCTGATTGGTAGTTTGATAATTTTAAGTTGATAGTTGGAACTTTAATTGGATTAATGTATGTATATTGTCATTTGGAACTTGATGAATAGCTGTAAATTAAAGTCATGCTTACGAATACCGAATATGGTGGGATAACAACATACTATTAGTATTAACTTAGATATATATATAAAGTACAATACTAATTTAATATCAGTAAAAGTCTTTTTTGACGTAGATCATATTGGTTTTCCGAATAATCCTTGGGAATCTTTTAGGTACATTTAATATTGTGACTTTGCAATAAGTATCATTTTTCAACGTGTGATTTTCAATTCATGATGATGAATGGAAGCAATACCTGTTAAGTGTATGTTAAGTATATTTGATTAAAATAGTTTTGATGAAAGTTGGGTAATCTTTTTGACATGATTATAAGGATCCTATAGGTCTTTGCATATTCTACTATCTTATATTAATTAATGAATTATTGGTTTGCTGTTTAACTTTCTTAAATTAGTGGTTTGTTTGTAATAATTATTACTTTAGTATTTAGATTAACGTGGTTTGATATATGAAATATTACTTTTATATTTATGTTAATTTTAAGTTTCTTTAATTATTTTTTAACTGTGTATTAGTGATTAAAATGATTTATATTGATATTGATTAAAATGATTTACATTGATATTAAATCCTGTAAAAATAATTAAATAATATTTCAGTAAAAAAAATTATCAGATTTTCCATCAAATATATAATTCCATTCAAATTTAAATTTTAAAAATTTAAATTCAAATTCAAATTCATGCGAATTATGACACTAATATTTCTTAATTTAATGACATATTAGTATCATAAATTTAATTTTTAATAACATATATGTGTCATAAAATCAAAGATTTATGATATTTATACGTCATAAATTTATGACATTAATGTGACGGTTTTAAACCATCATAACTTTATGACACATAAAAAATCGTCATAAAAAATGACAATGATATATGACTATTTTAAAATCGTCATAAAAGAGCGAAATTCTAGTAGTGATAATTATCTCAAACACTGATCCAACTCTCATTCGGCTTCTGGATTCGCCTGTTTCTAGACTATTCTTCTACGTGTCTTTTTTATGTTACAATAAAAATAATGCTTAATGTATTTTTATGAGGAAGAAAAAGACATAGAAAATTCTTTTATTCATATTTAAATAGACTTAAAACAAGAGGAAGTTAGAGATAAAAATTTAGGGAGACTAAAAAATAATAAATAACAAATTTAAAAGACCAAATTATAAAAATATTGATGGTGATTTTTTGTAAGCCATTAGCCCGAGGAAGGTTGAAGGGTATTATAGCACTGTCCAACCAGATGGATAGAAAGGCCCAAGAGCCCAGAAGAGGAAGGATGAAGCATGACTCGACCATGGTATGTGATGATGTTTCTCCTTAAAGAGAGATTATGAAGTGAGGCAAGTAATGGTGGTACCCGACGACTTTCAATTGCTGGATTTGAAAGGGTATAATTTATCTCGGTTACCCGACCCGAGGAACGAAGATAGGATGATGACTGATCAGTATATAAGCAGTATGATGTATGCTTTATTTAGGAATGAGTGCATCTAAAAAGCCAATAATTAAGGAAATAAAGCAGTGGTTCACAGTGATCATAAACCCTGCCAGCTGCCATAGGCTGATACAGTGGAAGATCATAGGTCGCCAGAGGCCACCATAGGTCGGTGCACTACCAGGGAAATGAGCTTATCTGATTGGCTGAAAATATAGTGTAAGTAATTATTAAGAGTTGTAGTGATGATTCAGTGATATGAGCTGGCATCAGAGTCAGTTACAATAGTGGTTTGAGAACCTATATAAATGGATAAAAGTCACATTAGAAAATGAGAGCAATTTTTACATTTTACAAACACTTGTAATTTGACAACAAAGACTAGTAAAAGCAAACTAAAGATAGAGAGAGAAAATGAGTCGTGTGCCCGACCACACAGTGAACCCGATGTGTTATTTGCTGTAAACCTTGTGTAAATCATTTGTTAGGTCATCAGGTCAGTATTTATCCTGATCCAAATAAAAGTATCACATTTCTCCCGTGGACGTGGGTTAGAGTCACTCTCTACTGAATCACGTAAATTATTACCTATGTGATAGTTTGAATTTTGCTAAGTTTGTGTGGTTCTCACTAACCAAATAAATTCACAGTTGGGAGAGGTTTATTCGAGAGGTGAGTTTCTTATATTGTCTTGGAATGAAAAACAATCGTCAATAGTTGGCGTCGTCTGTGGGAATACAATACAAAAAGCAATCAAGCACATTAAGAAGATGGCAGGAGATCGAAATCATAGAAGTCATAAGACCTTGACAGTAGATTAGATACAAAAAAATGGAGGAGCACCGAGAAAGGTTGGCATTAAGGGTAGCAACGGAAGGTCCGTTTCTACAATAAGAGAGTCTGGGCACGAGTATTTCATCATGGGGAATTAGTCTTAAGGTGGGTCATCCTGAACAAAAAAAAGGCTCATTTGGGGAGAAATATGAGGTATACAAAGTAGCGTAAGTTGTCAGGCCGATGGCCTATCTCTTGGAGCAGCTGGATGACACTCGGCTCAAGAATCCATGTGACACACTCATAAAATGGTTCTTTACTCTCATGTATAAGAGTGTCAAAGTAATAAAATAACTCGGTAAGTCCGGGGTCGATCCACAAGGAATAGATTTAATAGGATAAAATAATAATTTAACTAATAAAATAAAATAAAATACAGGGGTTGGGGGATCCACTCTTGATATTTCAAATATAAAATAATTTTTACTTTTTATAAAATATAAATTATAATTATTACCCAATCAATTTATCTCATGATTATCATGTGTTAATTATGCCAACAAATGTAACATGTCATGTCGATAATTAGTCCTACCAAGGTACTAAATATGCCCCAACATGTAGAACCGTATTGTTTATAACTAATCCAGATTTTTAATAGTCAACTCTCTCGTATTTATGGAATTCAAGTATTATCTGTGTCAATCAGGAACTGTCTACAGCTAGTCAAGAGTCCTCAATAAACTGGAAATAGTACGAATTTTATTTGGGAAATAATCCAAATTTGTAAAATATAATATAAATAAAAAATCACATATATTTTCATATCAAGAGCTTCAACCTTTTTACCCCAACATGATACAAATTAGCAAAACAAAATATAAATAAAAACACACATAATTTATTAATAAAAGAAAAATAAATTACAAAATGAAAAATGAAATAAAACACACAAGATAAATCCCCCAAGAGGGGAAATAAAATAACGCATCCGGATTGGAGGGGAGCACTCTATTTTCTCCCCTCTCCCCAATTGAGGTGCCGAACACCTCTTTTTATATGAGGGTTTCGGCAAAAATTACAAATGCAATGCATTTGCTTTTTGCAAATGCATTTGCAAATTATTGTCATCTAGACCCGGTCGGCGGTTCGGTTCTGGTTCGGAATCGAACCGACCCGGCCGGCGGTTCGGTTCCGGTTCGGAACCGAACCGAACCGGCCGGTTTCCGGTTCCACACTTAAGTGGAACCGGAACCTAAAACCGAACCGGAACCGAACCGTTCGGTTCTTTTTTTTTTAATTAATTAAATAAAAAAATTTATTAATTAAAAAAAAAAGAGATTAAATTTATAATAAATAAAAAATTATTACATTGAAGAGCTTGAGCTTAAATTTTTTAAAATTTAAGTTGCCTACGTATCCTCCAAGGGTGAGAGGAATCAAAGCTCACGTAGTTCCATTACAAGTTTAAGACATATCCCCTTTGTAAATTATAATTTTACAATTATCAATCATCATTATCAGTTGATCATTCGGCTCCGGTTCCGCAGCTTCCGCTTGCACTTTGCAGAAGCATTATCGAACAAATCTTCAAAATCATCGGGGGCATCTTCTTGTTGTCTCAGATCAGCTCGAGTCCAATCATCCACACAAGTTGTTGCTTCTAGAGTGCTTGGATGTAATGAAGATCGCCTAGCTTCCAATATATTACCTCCCAAGCTGAAGGCTTGCTCAACCGCAACGGTGGAAATAGGTGCTGCCAATATCTCTTTAGCAATAATAGATAAAACAGATATATATTTTGCTGCCGGTTCCACCATTCAAGGATTTTAAAATTTTTACTGCATAAACTTTCATTAGAAAACTCAAATTTGTAGATAAATAATTATCTAATTCAGGGTTATTAGTTGTTGTCGTATCCCTAGATTTTTATTTCGTTGCAATAACCAACGATCCCCTGCGCTAAATCTTGGTAGAATTACCGGTTCGCTACTACTAGATTGACCTATTGTTCCTAAGTTATATCTTACAATAAATCATCATTAAATAAAATAATTAAATCACTTTTTAAATTCGTCATTATGCTCGTAATATCAATGTCATCTAATATTCCTAAATAACCATATTAAGCTTGTAAACCACCATTCAAACCTTCTAATTTAAATCTAGGATAAAAAACAGCAGCAATAAGATAAAGTAAAGGAATTTCTCTAAAATAATTCAATCATTTTACCTTCATAACAGTAATGGCTTCGAGCAAAACAATATCATTAGGGTCGTCACTGTTAACATGTTCATCGAGAGTGCCAACAATATTCAAACTCTCAAGAAGAAATAAATGTGCAGTGGGATAATAAACACCGCTAAAAACTAAAGTATCATCATTAAAAACTCTTAAAATATCTAAAATTCATTCACAAATATCCCATTGACTAGGATAAAGTGTGATATTTTGAACATGTTGAGAAAAAAACTACATAATGCATCTTTGTATTGAAGTGCTTGACATAAAAGAAAATAAGTAGAATTCCAACGTGTTGGAACATCTCTAGAAAATTTAATCGGTTTAATACCATTTATTTTACAAAACTTGGTCCATTCCCTCCTAACTTGAGAATATGACCAAATACAGTTAAGTGCCGTTTTAATAGGATCAAGGAAAGGAGATAATAATTTTAGACCGTCTTGCACACATAAGTTTAGGACATGACATGTACAACGAATATGAAAAAATCGACCCCCTAAATTTGGTTGACATATTTCTTTTAAATCATTGATGGATGCAGTATCTGCAGATGCATTATCAAATCCAATTGTTAAAATTTTTTCTCCTAAACCATATTCATCAAAAATTACCTTCATCATTCTATAAATATTATGTGCAGTATGTTGGTCATCAAAAACTCTAAATGCAATAAGTCATTTTTGCATGGTAAATGATGCATCAATCCAATGACAAGTCACACCCATGTATGAGTGTGTTTGCCAATGGTCACTCCAAATATCAGAACATATAGAAATACGACATTTCATCTCTTTAAATATTTCATTTAAAATAATTTTACCATCTTTATATAATTTGAAAATATGACGTTTTGTTGTGTTTCAGTCATTCTACATGCAGCATGGTTTAAAGCATTATGCACGTAATTAGTAAAATGAAGTTTTTCACCAAAGCTTAAAGAAAGATGTGCCATACATGTTAATTTCGCAAATTCTTCTCTATTTTTTGCATCAGAATATTTAAATAAATCTACACTACTCGTACCTCTACTAGATGATGCGTACCTGGCCATTTGAGTCTGCGTCGTATCAATGCCAAATTCAACCGGATGATGTTTCTCCATGTGCTTGATCATATTGCCGTATCCACCAGAAAATTTATAGATAACCCCACAATAGTTGCAAATTGCTCGTTGTGAACCATCGTCTAGGCGTTCCAAATTAAAATGAATTTTGAAAATATCGGAGGACCGAGCCTTAACTTCTCTTCTCCGTGATTGTGCACTGACACTAGGGCCGCTATCTTGGGTCGGCATATTTGACATTATGTTCTCGGATGAGCTTGCCATTTGAATAATTGCGATGCGAATGATAACAAATTAACAACTAAAATAAGAGAATTGTATTGAAGTAAGATTGAGAATAAGAGATTTATAGAAAATGAGAGAGTTGAGAATTTGGTGTGATGAAATTATGAAAAATGAATCCTATTTATAGAATTTTAGAATTTTTTTTATACCAAAAATGCCCCTAAATATAACCGTTTTATTACCGTTATTATGGGTACATTAGTAATTTTTATTTTATATAATAAAAAAATTCTAATTTTTTTTTGGCTGGGAGCCAAACGGCTCCCTGCATCCCCCAACGGCTACTAGACGTTGGCCGTTGGGGGCCGTAGGGTTCCTGTTGGAACCCTACGGTTCCAACAGGAACCCGACGGTTCCAACCGGAACCGTTCGGTTCCGGTTCGAACCGTCCGAACCGGTGGAACCGTCCGGTTCCACCGGTTCGGACCAGTTCGAGTTGGGGTGGAACCCCAACCGAACCGGTCCCATTCCGGTTATGTTCCGGAACCGGTTGGAACCGGAACCTTCCGGTTCCAACCGGTTCGGTTCCGGTTCCGAACCGGAACCGTGGCCGGGTCTATTGTCATCCACCAAAAAGTGTTTTGGTGGATGGAAATATATTATATATATATATATAATATATATATATATAATCTTGGTGGGACCTCCAAAATAATATATATAATATTATATATAAAAAATTTGGTGGGACCTCCAAAATATTATATATATAATTATAATAATAATTATTATTATAATGATAATATAATACATGTGTAGTTAAATACATCATAAGCTCATTTTGTTGTCAATTTAAACACGGTGAATATTTTCCAAGTCTGCTTTGAATTTAGTTATCATACTCTTTTTGATTTCCTGAGTCCTGATATTCAGATCTCATATCTATTTTTTCTATTGAGCTTTCAAATCAGTATTTTACCTACACAATTAATAAAAAAAACACAATAAAAATATACAAAATATAAATTTAATTGTTATTTCACAAATGTGCTAAATTAAGGGGATTAATGAAACTAAAAGTGTAAAATGATTAATTTTTCTTTTAATAAATGTGCATTTTTTAGTGTTCATCACCATGGAATGCCGAGATGCTGAGAATATGAGTACTTATGATCAAAAAGCTCAATGATTACCAAATGTGTAAATCAAGGTGCGAGGAAACGTAATACTTCATGGCATTCACAATCAACAAATATTGTGACGCGAGAATCAGGATCCCGTGGATTTACGTCCTCAGCACTAGCAAAAGTTGTGATGCACTGTGAGGAAAGCGTGTACCCTTGTGGTATACAAACCCTAGTGACACACAATCAACAACATGGACTGGGTGAGAATACAAGTAACGTGTGATTTTCGCACCTTCGAAAGCACTGAAGACGAGTTATATAGCACGAGTGGCTGAAGAGCCTCCATGTTGATTGTACGCTCAAGGTGATCATAACACATGAAGTGATCAGACCCATGTGGTATTTGACACCCTCATTTGAGGTACATAGCACGAACGATTGGAGGACCTACATGACAATTGCAGCCTTGAGATAACCATAGCACGTGTGTCCAGAGGGCTCACATGGCGTTGGGCGTCCCCATTCGAGGTGTATAGCACGAGGAAGGCTCACTGGCCTCTGTGACGATTCTAGTCTCAGGGTCTGCATAACATGGGGAGGGATAATAC
Source organism: Zanthoxylum bungeanum (assembly GCA_019454045.1). Taxonomy (NCBI): domain Eukaryota; kingdom Viridiplantae; phylum Streptophyta; class Magnoliopsida; order Sapindales; family Rutaceae; genus Zanthoxylum; species Zanthoxylum bungeanum. The sequence goes on from SKCR01047278.1 coordinate 108,145, forward strand.
CCACATGGGATTTTCCAACCCTTTTTGGGATCCATAGCCCGAGATTAACAGAGGTCCTTGGGGCGATCGGATTTGGAGGTACATAGTGGGGAGGGTGGAAGGGCCTCTGTGACGATTGTAGCCTCGGAGTCAGCATAGCATTGGAAGGGATAATGTCATCATGGATCTTGCCACCCCTTTTGGTATCCATAACCCGAGGTTAACAGAGGTCCCTGGGACGATTGGATTGTGAGGTGCATAATATGTGGAGGATGAATGCCCACATGACGATTGCGACCTGAGTAGGCACTGGGTAGTACGCCACATCGGTGACCTTTATTGTTTTGAGCAACACAGAATAGGACGTTGTCTCTATTATTTTGATGTTTTTGAGTAGTACGGTCTGAGTGATATATCACTTCTGTTACTTTATCATTTTATTTTGATACAGCACAGGGTGGGACGCCAACCCCGTTGTCTTTTTTATGGATTGCCCGAAATTGAATATTTTTAAAGTGTTAACTTTTAAAGTATTCTATTTTCCACATGAAGTTTAAAGAGTATTCATAATTCCACTCATATATTATCAAATGATTAAAATACTCTTATGATGTCAGGAAAACTCTAACACCGTTAACATTAGGTGGAAAAATGAACATTTTTTAAACTTCGAGTAGAAAATTGAATATTGAAAAGTTTTTGAATTTGACTGTAAATAGAAAATTGATAATTTCTCATTGATAATTTTTTATCATAATTTTTCAAAAACATATTTAAAAAAAAAAAAAAAAAAAACGGTTTCACACGCGCGGCTGTTGTCTATGGAACGCACTAACGCCCCTTAATGATTATTTTTTTAAAATAAAAGAGAATGTCTTTAGGATAAGAAACTTATTTTAGTCCAATTTTAATTGTTTTTTTTAGATGGGAGAAATAGAAGAAGTGCATGCTTGATTAATATGATGAAGGCGGCCGATTCGCTCCCTAAATTTATTTCAAAATTAAGAGTCTCGAATTTAGAAAAATTTTAATATTTAATTTATAATATAATTTATTTATTTTTATATTTTATCGTTAGAAGTCTCATTTTAAGAATTCGTGTAGGACTGTATAAAATTAAAGGTAACTCAAGACCGCTCTTGAATATGATTTAAAATAATAATTTTTATGTCTGTCCATAAATTTTTTTTTTTTTTATTTGTATGAGTAATACTAAATATAGTGTATTTTGTTGAACTTAATACTACACATAATCTTACCTCTTGTTTCCAGGGCAAAACACCAACTAAATCGACAATCTTTTTGGGATGTCTTTTGAGATGAGAAGTATTGCACTCATAAGAATAAAGTTGTAAAATTGATACAATAGCATTGTATAATAAATTCAATTAATACTTTATACCTTAAGATAGTTAGTGATAGCAATGGGCCGGGCCGGATTCGGGATTTGAGGAGCCCGGCCCGAGCTTGGAAATCAATGGAAAAGCTCGAGTCCGTGAAAAGTCCAGCCCAAAGTGTTATCGGGCATGCCCGGCCTGTGCTCGGGTTTTTTTTGGTCTTTTTTTTTATAACCAAAATCAATAATAATTCAACTCTTATATGCTAAAACATATCAATAAGAAGTCAATAATATAGTATCTGTTGACGGTGGATTTTGGTCTCAGGGTAATATAGGAATATCACCTCCGAGGGAATCCTCCTCCAACTGTGAATTTGTTTAGTTATGGGAAACTAAAAGCAAATTTAGCGGAAAATAAGAAAATATACCAATCAGACAAGGCAATTTAACGTGGTTCGGTGGATTTTGGATCCGACCTACGTCCACGGGCAAGAACAGGGTGGTGCTCTATTATTACTTAAATACACCTTTCAGGCCTCTCTTTCGCTCTTACAAATTGGAACTTTACAATTCGAATTTCTCACTCTTCTGATGATTTTTTTTGATCTCAACTTGTCCTTCTACACTCACTCTACCCTCCTATTTATAATGGTGAAGAAATCAGATTCCTATTTGTACAAGAATTCCCATTGGAGATGGTCTCTTTTTCCTATCAGGATTCCTAGTCAAAACTATTCACTTTTCCCATAAGGATTCCTAATCAAAACTACATTTACTTCATTTATCCTATTAGGATATTAACTTATTACTTTACCCCATTAAAGTAGGACAACTTATCCCTTTTCCGCAAGAATAAGATGCTTTATCTTCCTGAGCACGCCTCGTCATGTGCTCGGTCTTCATGAGGTCGGTCATGATAGCCATTTGAACTGAGAATGTTGTTGTCGATCTGATAATGCCCGGTCATCCGATCTCAAGTGGTCGGTCACCTATCATCAAATGCTCGGTCTCTTACTGTATAGTGGCCGGGTCGGCTTTAATGATCTCGCCCAAGAAGTTAATTACCCTTTTTACCCATACTGTACTCCTTAAATAACATAGGTCCTGAAAACACCATCAACATCTGTCCCCTAGTTCTCGGTAACAACGAGTTTGTGAGTTGATGCCGGGAACTATAAAAAAAGATGGTGTGCTGATCGCCTTGCTGGTGGTCGTTCCAGAAATCACAGAGAAATTGCCTTCGCCATCAACTAAGTCTTATGTTTCTATCTTCATATCCTCGGTTATTGGAGATGCTGACCCTATTCAGAATGATTCTCCATCACAAAGCAAATTGCTTACTTGGGTCGTTCCATCAGGAGATGAAGTTCCTCTTGTTGTCCAAACTAAAAATGACTCATCCTCTGTAATATATGTACCAGAGATTTGGAGGTCCTGACCCCTGACTGATCCAATCTCGATTGTGAGGAGAAAATTTTGCTTCTGAGCTAACGATGATGTGCTCGGTGGCATGTGATCACGTCTCGATCTGTGAGAGATGCTCGGACATGGGGGAATTTTTAGCCCCCAGTCCGAAGGACTGACTCGGTGGGACGCAACCCGACCTTGAGCTGAGAAAGGAACTTGGACCTGGGGGAATGTTACGTCCCCAGTCCGAAGGGCTGACTCGGTGGGACGCAACCCGACCTTGAGCTGAGAAAGACACTTGGACCTGGGGGAATGTTACGTCCCCAGTCCGAATGGCTGACTCGGTGGGACGTACCCCGACCCCGAGCTGAGAAAGGTACTTGGACCTGGGGGAATGTTATGTCCCCAGTCCGAAGGGCTGACTCGGTGGGACGTACCCCGACCCCGAGCTGAGAAAGGCACTTGGACCTGGGGTAATGTTATGTCCCCAGTCCGAAGGGCTGACTCGGTGGGACGTACCCCGACCCCGAGCTGAGAAAGGCACTTGGACCTGGGGTAATGTTATGTCCCCAGTCCGAAGGGCTGACTCGGTGGGACGTACCCCGACCCCGAGCTGAGAAGGCACTTGGACCTGGGGTAATGTTATGTCCCCAGTCCGAAGGGCTGACTCGGTGGGACGTACCCCGACCCCGAGATGAGAAAGGTACTTGGACTTGGGGAAATGTTACGTCCCCAGTCCGAAGGGCTGACTCGGTGGGACGTACCCCGACCCCGAGCTGTGAAAGGCATTTGGACCTGAGGGAATGTTACGTCCCCAGTCCGAAGGGCTGACTCGGTGGGACGTACCCCGACCCCGAGCTGTGAAAGGCACTTGGACCTGAGGGAATGTTACGTCCCCAGTCCGAAGGGCTGACTCGGTAGGGCGTACCCCGACCCCGAGCTGTGAAAGGCACTTGGACCTGAGGGAATGTTACGTCCCCAGTCCGAAGGGCTGACTCGGTGGGACGTAACCCGACCCCGAGCTGAAAGAGGTACTTGGCTCTGGGGGAATGTCACGTCCCCAGTCCAAAGATAGACTCGGTGGGACATCGCCCGACCCCGAGCTGTAAAAATCACTTGGTCCTGGGGGAATGTTACGTCGCCAGTCCAAAGGGCAGACTCGGTGGGACATTGCCCGACCCCGAGCTGTAAAAATCACTTGGTCCTGGGGGAATGTTACGTCCTCAGTCCAAAGAGCAGACTCGGTGGGACATCGCCCGACCCCGAGCTGTAAGAATCACTTGGTCCTGGGGGAATGTTACGTCCCCAGTCCAAAGGGCAGACTCGGTGGGACATCGCCCGACCCCGAGCTGTAAGAATCACTTGGTCCTGGGGGAATGTTACGTCCCCAGTCCAAATGGCAGACTCGGTGGGACATCGCCCGACCCCGAGCTGTAAGAATCACTTGGTCCTGGGGGAATGTTACGTCCCCAGTCCAAAGGTCAGACTCGGTGGGACATAGCCCGACCCCGAGCTGTAAGAATCACTTGGTCCTGGGGGAATGTTACGTCCCCAGTCCAAAGACAAACTCGGTGGGACATCGCCCGACCCCGAGCTGTAAAAATCACTTGGTCCTGGGGGAATGTTACGTCCCCAGTCCAAAGGGCAGACTCGGTGGGACATCGCCCGACCCCGAGCTGTAAGAATCACTTGGTCCTGGGGGAATGTTACGTCCCCAGTCCAAAGGGCAGACTCGGTGGGACATCGCCCGACCCCGAGCTGTAAGAATCACTTGGTCCTGGGGGAATGTTACGTCCCCAGTCCAAAGGTCAGACTCGGTGGGACATAGCCCGACCCCGAGCTGTAAGAATCACTTGGTCCTGGGGGAATGTTACGTCCCCAGTCCAAAGGGCAGACTCGGTGGGACATCGCCCGACCCCGAGCTGTAAGAATCACTTGGTCCTGGGGGAATGTTACGTCCCCAGTCCAAAGGTCAGACTCGGTGGGACATAGCCCGACCCCGAGCTGTAAGAATCACTTGGTCCTGGGGGAATGTTACGTCCCCAGTCCAAAGACAAACTCGGTGGGACATCGCCCGACCCCGAGCTGTAAAAATCACTTGGTCCTGGGGGAATGTTACGTCCCCAGTCCAAAGGGCAGACTCGGTGGGACATCGCCCGACCCCGAGCTGTAAGAATCACTTGGTCCTGGGGGAATGTTACGTCCCCAGTCCAAAGGGCAGACTCGGTGGGACATCGCCCGACCCCGAGCTGTAAGAATCACTTGGTCCTGGGGGAATGTTACGTCCCCAGTCCAAAGGTCAGACTCGGTGGGACATAGCCCGACCCCGAGCTGTAAGAATCACTTGGTCCTGGGGGAATGTTACGTCCCCAGACCAATGAGCATGACTCGGTGGGACGTAACCCGACCCCGAGCTGTAACAAACATCGATCTCGACGGTACAAGAGCAGACCCGAGCCGGAAAGAGACATCGGTCTCGGCGGTACAAGAGCAGACCCGAGCCGGAAAGAGACATCGGTCTCGGCGGTACAAGAGCAGACCCGAGCCTTTTTGGGATCTGTTGCCTTTCTTGCAACTCTACACTGGTCACTACAAGCAAGGCTCTTCTTAATATATCATCTCTGCATCTCAGCATTCCACGCATCCGACCGGATGACTTCCGCTATCAACTTGGTCGACCTAAAAAACCGAATGGTCTATGTACACACCGAGATAGCCTTCTTTTATCAAGTCTTCCACCTGCTCCCGCAGGTCTCTGCGCCCGTCCGTTGCATGTCCTCTGGAGTTGTGGTGTATGCAATAAGCCTTTTGGTTCCTCTTGTCCGGGGAAAATCTTCTTTGGTCGGGTTTTACTAAGAGGCCTTTTCCTTGGATCTCCACGACAATTTATCCCAGTGGTTTATTTAGAGGAATGTATGCATTTTCCCCGACCACATGGTTTACTTGGGTCGGCGCCCTTCTCTATTGGTTGTCACGGTGTAGTGGTTGAACTCCTTGTGCTTCGGGGGTGGTTTTCTAGGTTCTCTTTCTATACGGCGGGGGGCGCCCTCCCTTGTGGTTCTTTCTCTGATGGTGTTCCCTTATCGGGATATTTTCTCCTCGTTCTCCAATAAAACGAATTTTCGGGCCACCTCCAGGGCAGTGGCGTAGTCCGGGGTGTCTTGGATCCTTAGATAGGTCCATAGTCTTCTGACCCTCAAGGCTCCTTTCAAGCTTTCCAGGGCCTCGGGGGATTCATACCCTCCGACTTCGAGTACCATATTATGGTACCTTTCAATAAATATCTTCAGAGGCTCATCGTCTCCTTGCTTCATAAGTCTTAGTTCTCCAATTGTCTTTTTGGGGACACAAGCCCCCTTGAAGTGTCGTATGAATGACTTTCTCAGTTGTGCGAAGCTGCTGATGCTTATTGGGGCTAGGCTTCTATACCATAGGATGGCCAGTCCGGCTAGAGTTAAGGGGAACACTTTGCAAATGGCGTCCCCTGTTACCCCTTGTACCTCCATTAGTAGGACGAAGTCTTCGATGTGGGTTTTGGGATCGGTACGACCCTTGTATGGTGTCATGGTCGGCATGCTGAATCTTTTTGGGAATTTCTCCGATTTTATTTTCTCCGTGATGGGGGACTCATCTTTGATGTCCTGGACATCTCCCTTGTTTGTATTGGGGTATACTCCCCATTTGATCAGCTCCTCCCGTAACCAAGATTTCATGCTGCTGTCTTTGATTCCATGCCGCCCCCTATGGTTTCTTTTCTTTCTGCTACCTCGGGAGTGGCGCTTCTCAGGGTCGGTGTCGTCCCGCACTTCTTTGGTATGTTATTTTCCTCTCCTCCGGGTACTGTGAGGGCTATCGTAGGAGAGATCTGGTGATGATTTGTCATCTTCCTCTTCCCATGTGTCCTCGGTTTGGGAATCCCTTTGTACTACCACGGATCTCACCCTGTAGGGTTCCCTCCTTTGAGGTCTGTCGTCTTCGCTTGTATCAACAATTATCTTTCCTTCCGCTATCTCACTCCTTCGCCGGCTAGTCCCGGCCTCGAATTTTCCGTCCCGTGCTCCTTCCATCCTTTCCAACCGGTATACTATGGTTTTTAGTAGAGTTTGGTTTTCCTCCCTTTCCTTCCTAAGGTTTTCCTCGATCTTTTCCATCCAGTCTGCAGCCGAGCTCCCTGATGATTGTTGGTTTCCGCCTTCCGCCATTTGTCTTATTACGCGAGTTGCTTTTTGTAGAGTTCCCCACAGACGGCGCCAACTGTTGACGGTGGATTTTGGTCTCAGGGTAATATAGGAATATCACCTCCGAGGGAATCCTCCTCCAACTGTGAATTTGTTTAGTTATGGGAAACTAAAAGCAAATTTAGCGGAAAATAAGAAAATATACCAATCAGACAAGGCAATTTAACGTGGTTCGGTGGATTTTGGGATCCGACCTACGTCCACGGGCAAGAACAGGGTGGTGCTCTATTATTACTTAAATACACCTTTCAGGCCTCTCTTTCGCTCTTACAAATTGGAACTTTACAATTCGAATTTCTCACTCTTCTGATGATTTTTTTTGATCTCAACTTGTCCTTCTACACTCACTCTACCCTCCTATTTATAATGGTGAAGAAATCAGATTCCTATTTGTACAAGAATTCCCAATTGGAGATGGTCTCTTTTTCCTATCAGGATTCCTAGTCAAAACTATTCACTTTTCCCATAAGGATTCCTAATCAAAACTACATTTACTTCCTTTATCCTATTAGGATATTAACTTATTACTTTACCCCATTAAAGTAGGACAACTTATCCCTTTTCCGCAAGAATAAGATGCTTTATCTTCCTGAGCACGCCTCGTCATGTGCTCGGTCTTCATGAGGTCGGTCATGATAGCCATTTGAACTGAGAATGTTGTTGTCGATCTGATAATGCCCGGTCATCCGATCTCAAGTGGTCGGTCACCTATCATCAAATGCTCGGTCTCTTACTGTATAGTGGCCGGGTCGGCTTTAATGATCTCGCCCAAGAAGTTAATTACCCTTTTTACCCATACTGTACTCCTTAAATAACATAGGTCCTGAAAACACCATCAACAGTATCAATTCCTAAAATGAATATGCATCAACATAAGAATAAAAAATTTATGGATTAATAATTTTTATTTTTATTTTTAAGTCCAGATCCGGGCTTTTTATTATGAGTCTGGTTCGGGCTCGGACCTGTCATTATAAAGTTCGGCCCGGGTTTTTTTAATTTCAGACCGGGCTAAAGTCCGGACGATCAGCCCGAACATTTTTCACCATCATTTAAAGTAGAAATTATATATATATAATATATATAATTTCAAGTTTTTATATTTGTGATAAATAAGTACGCTTATAATAAATAAATAAATAAACAAAAGGCATCAATGATTATGGATGAACTTTCTTAATTACAATTACAAGTTAATTATGTGAACTGTAGTGTAGTTGTCTGGGCCCATTGGGCCTCGCCCTAACTGCCCAACATACAGCTGGGACCAAAAAGCAAAAAAGCAAAAGGCAAAAGCAAAAGTTAGAATTATAATTATAATTATTGTGGGGGCCATAAACCCACCCCCAAATTTTGGACAAAACAAAACAAAATTCTCAAAAAAAAAAAAAAAAAAAAAACATCAAGTTCAGTTCAGTTACCAAATGCACAAAACACAAGTAGCAGAAACAAGAAGATAAATAAAAATGTGTCCCCATCCGATTTATTAAAAAAAAAAAAAAAAAAGATAAACTAACGTCGTCAACGTCTTGCTTTTGTTCTGTCACTTGTGATTTTCACTCAACACTTTCTCCACTTGGTTTTGTTTTGTCTCTCTCTTTGGACTCCTATATTGGGTTTTGATTTTGATTTTTATCTTCTTTTTTTTCTTTCAATGCTGGACTAGTAAGATTTTCAGCTACCCATTTGATTATTTACATTTATCTTCTTTCTTTTTATTATTATTATTATTATTATTTTAATAATTTGGTTATTTTGCTTTGCAGGGAGGGAACTATGAAGTGGGAACTTCAATCTACTGAGTCTCTCTCTCAATATCTATAGGTTTTGTGTGTGTGTGTTAGGGTTTTTGTGGGTTTTAAGGTTTGAGAATTTTGACAGTTATGGTGAGAAAACATGGGTGGCAGCTACCTGCACACACATTTCAGGTATTTGACACAGCAATCTCACTCTGTTAATGAGAATTTTTAATTTGACTGATATGTTTGTTTTTAAGTCAATGGTTTCCTTATCTGTGTTTGTCTTCTAAATGGTTTAAATAGTTTGTGATTCCTGCAGGGACGGCCCTGACTTGCTTTGAATTTTTTAGGCCGCAGATGAGTTGTTAAAATGGGACACCTATCGATAAAGGATAAAAAACTATACAAGTCATATTCTACACTAAAATTTAAAAAAATTCTGAATTTGAGGCCCCTAATTTTAGGTCAAATTTCGGCCCAGTCGACCATCTGTGTTGACTCTCCCAGGGCCACCTCTGGATTCCTGTTTTGTATGTGGGTTTTCTTTGTGCTCAAATGTGTGTTACGTTTTCATGTTGTGTGATATTGTAGTTGCCTTTAGTTTTTGATTTATGTTATGTTTGGTTGCTGATAAGATATTGCAAAAGAGGGAATGGAAAATGTAATAATTTTAATGGTATGTTTGGGATTGAGGTGTTGTGGCTTCAAACCCACAATGAAATTACTAGTAGTTAAGTACAAGTGCGTGGATGGTTTGAAAAAATTAGCTGCTAATTTGAACTTTGAAGTGGTTGTTTATGATTTATGAAAGCTTTAGATGTAGTGCTTTCAAAATCGAGGTAGAAGCACAATAGTTACGAACATAACCTAAGTCTTATTATTTATCAATCCATCAAATGTACTTCTGTGAGTACTGTTTGACATGTGTTATGGGTGCTATTCTGTTTATGTTTTCCCTGTGATATTTCATATTTCACTCTTATGATCATACTGTTAGGATAAAGCTATAAATTCTTTTCTAGGTTTTCATAGTTCTAGGAATTGTACTGAATTTATTTAACTTATTCCAGTGTTTGCTAATTTGAAGTTGAGTTTTATATATGGAGATTTGCCAGTTCCTACTGCGTAAGCTTCTGGTAGGAATTCTCCACAATGTTGAACTAGACTATCATTAGAATGGAGGAGTTAGTATCTATTATGAGGGTAGTTGTGTTGGCTATTTGTATTCGAACACATGCTCTATCTAGTACCAAAAACAGACAAATAGTAATAGTATCCGCCCAAGTGTCATTTGATTATTTTTCAACTTTGTATATTCTGGTTGTGCAGTTTATGCTCATTGGCTTTGTTTTCATTTGGTTTTATCATTTCGTTTCTGCTTATAACAATTTTTTCTCTGCTGTTCATTATCATTGGTAGGTTGTTGCAATTACTGTATTCTGCTTGTTAGTGGTCGCATTCTATGCTTTCTTTGCTCCTTTCCTCGGAGGCCACATCTGCGAATATGCTTTGTTTGCTACTTACTCACCAGTGGTATGTGAGTTATTTTTATATTAATATTTTAACCAGAGTTTAATTCCTTGCTTGGACTTTGACATGGACAAGAGAATGGTCATTTGGTAAAATCGATATTAATAAGTTTAAAACTGTATTTTCCTACTTGTTAAATAGCATAGACAATGCACTAGTCCGCAGTTCCAAACCCAGAGCAACACCAGGGGGTTTCTGGATTGACAAGGAAGACAAAGAAGAAAGAATGAACAATGGCTTCTGTGTAAACTTTATATTTGCAAAATGAGGACTGGTAGTTGGGACTGTTCCTTTCCATGTATGGCAAGCAACGAGGTTCTATTATCAACTGCATCCTTCATTAAGGCTCTCTCTCTCGTTTAGTTCCTTTTTTATGAGAAAAAGGTTGGCATAGGTCTGGCCTGGATTAACTTCACCTCATGGAAACTCGTGGTTCACCCAGTTTTGTCCTAGCCCTCCAAAACGGAACAAATTGAGGACCAGCCGGTCCATGGGTTTGGCAGTTATTGTCTATGATAGTGCTTTATCAGCTTATGCATTTTACATGAATTTTCTAGATGAATAGAAGTTGATGATCATGGGATGTGAAATTATCTCGTGTTTGAAGCACAAAATACACAATTAATTGATCAATGTGAAAATATAATCCAAATGAAGAAAAATGGATTTATTTTTTTCTGAGCTTTTCCAGTAGCTTGACCAGAGATGTGTTTTCCTTTTTGCACAAAGAAATATGGTCTTAATTTATAATTCCCACATTCTTGTTGTGTGATACAGGCACTCCTTGTATTCATTCTTTATGTCCGGTGTACTGCAATTAACCCTGCGGATCCTAGCATAATGTCCAAATTTGAGGGCAAAGGATCTAAAAAATCTAAGAGAAATCCTAGGTTACTAGCAGTGGACAGGGATAGATCATTTAATGAATTTGGAAATGGGCCACATTCTTCCCCATCATCGGTTTCCCGGAGTTCCCTAGCAGCGACTAACTCAAGTAAGAAAGGCTCAGAACGGGACATTGGTGGTGTAGATATACCAGGAGAACCGGCAACCAGAAAATCTTGTAATAACAGTGAAAGAATATTTTGTGCATTGTTTGTTCATGAAGATTGCCGCAAAGAGAAACCAACTTCTGAACAACAGGGCACTGGTGATGATGCATTGTTCTGCACACTGTGCAATTCTGAGGTATAACATACAAGTATGTTAGTGTAGTAGTTCATATAGTGTTAATATTCTTTTGTAATAGACAAATATTAATATTCATGAATTATGACTCCCACAGATTTAATGTGATTGATATTTTTGTCCATTTGACCCTCGAATATTTTACTGGCCTTGCACGACTTTATGCATTTAGACAAATTAATAAACACTTTGTTTTGGGATAATAGATCTCTAGTTGAATACCTCATGTTGATTTGGAATTGTTTAGTAACCATGAAAGCCTTCCTGGCTGCAGGTCCGCAAGTACAGCAAACATTGCCGAAGTTGTGATAAATGTGTGGATGGTTTTGATCACCACTGCCGGGTATATCTTCTTGTTGCTCCAAGTGCTCTTTACATGCACATATCTTCAATTATCTTTCAATTTGTTTTGGATTAAGCATCCTAACCTTAATATATATTATGGCTGCAGTGGCTTAACAATTGTGTGGGGCACAAAAATTATGTGACTTTTATCTCGCTTATGGCCATCAGTCTTGTTTGGGTATGTGTAGTCTAATATTTGATCATTTGACTTGATTTTGCTTTGCAATATTGATCTTCTCTTTCTATCTCTGTGGTTCAGCTTGTAATTGAAGCAGGAGTTGGAATTGCCATACTTGTGCGTTGCTTTGTTAATAAAAAGAGCATGGAGAATAAAATTGTTGATAGACTTGGAGATGGCTTCTCTCGTGCCCCATTTGCAACTGTTGTGGTACTTAGTGTCACACATGCCTGCTGATTATTTAAATTTCCTTGTCAAAATACTATGCTAATGCTGAATGAATTTCTGCAGGCCGTCTGTACTTCGGTTTCTATGCTTGCTTGTATACCTTTGGGTGAACTTTTCTTTTTCCACATGATACTCATCAGAAAGGTCAGTGACCGCGAAACTTTGTATTGCTATCGTTTCCCTTTTGCTATGTTTGGTCACTTGGAAAGTGGATGAATAGTTTGGAATTTTATAATAATATTCGAGGGAAGCTAGTCATTGATTTTCCACCATTTGGTGACTGATTGGTGCATGGGAAAAGAAAAATAAAAAGGAGGTAACTAAGAGATAACAGTGAGGCATCAATCATTTTCTGTGGTAATCTAAAAGTTTCCTTTTGCCTTTTGATTTTTATATTGGATTTAGGGTATCACAACCTATGAGTATGTTGTGGCTATGAGAGCAATGAGTGAGGCGCCTGCTGGGGCATCCGTGGATGAGGAACTGCCAAATGTGCTATACTCTCCATCAGGATCTGCCACTACTGGCTTGAGTGGTGGAAGTTCTCTGGGCCTGCAGCATAAGGGGGCGTGGTGTACCCCTCCTAGGGTATTTGTCGATTATCAGGTATTGCAAAACCTTCTGCGTCTGTGTTTTGTACTCTGAATCAAACTTTCAAATCTGATTGAAAGTTGTTAAAAGTTTTGTTTTGAATATGATATTCGTCAGGATGAAGTTGTACCCCACCTGGAGCCTGGAATGGTCCCATCAACTGTTGATCCGGATGCAGCTGGAGTCGCAGAAAGAGGGCAAAAGGTACCCAAAAGGCCTGTTCGTATTAGTGCTTGGAAGCTTGCGAAGTTAGATTCCACTGAGGCCATGAGAGCTGCAGCCAAGGCTAGGGCATCATCATCTGTTTTACGGCCTGTTGATAATCGGCGTCCCGATTCAGAATTCAGCTCCAGTGGCAATATGAGTGTTCGAAGTAGTGATAGCGCAGACATGGGAGCAAATAAAGAAAACAAAAATGAGATGAGATTGCCACCTATGAATAATTCATTTGCTCCGAGTCAAGGTAGCCGGGATGAATATGAAACTGGGACTCAAAGTATGAGCAGCTTCAGCAGTCCAAGCCACATCCATGATTCGGTCACACTTAGTCCTCTGCCGCAAGCTCATGCTTTGAATCATTTCACTGCAGCTACTTCAGTTCCTGGTGTTCCTGATCGTCCGGTAACTTCTAAGGAATCATTTCCTTATGCCAGCAACACAGTTACAAACACTTCATCTGGATTTGACGAAAAGATGATGCAGAAGGGAAGTGTCACTGATCCATTACTTCTGTCAGCTCCTGCTGCTTCTCTTCTTAGAGACGTGAAAAGGACTTCTGTTGTTTGGGATCAAGAAGCTGGGAGGTATGTATCTGTTCCAATATCAGCATCAGAAGCTCGAAACAGATCATCCTTGCAAATAGGATCCGGCAGTCAAATTATAAGGCCTGGTATTCCATCACAAGAGTCTTCTTCAACGGCAAGGGCTCCACTGCAGCAAGCGGAAAAGCTGATGTACTCAGGAGACTCTATTTTCTTTGGTGGTCCACTTTTGAGTGTCCCGGTCAGGGATAGTTCAAGAAATGACAGGAGTTTGAAACAAGAGAGACCAGCTCTTAACTTGTCTCGAGAATCCAGATTCAAAAGGGATTCAGCCTCGAACCAGCTTCCCATATTCACTCCAGGGGGTTCTTCTGATCATAATCCTACATTGGGATCTGGTTTGTAGACCTAAAAACTCAACTTGAAACTTCTAGCACACGCATAAATTTTCCTGATATCATTTGAGTTGATAAGTCAAGGAAAGGCGAAGAAATCTAGTTTGGAGCTGCTTGACCCCTGCTATTGCTGTTAATACGACTGTCGCAAGGTTCAAGCTGTTCTATGTTCTTCGCGGCGGGATGACATGTTTGGCTTTAGAAGTTTGTAAATGAGATGATTGATTCTTAGGTAAAACTGATCTTCATTTTAGTTGTTTTTCAGATGATTCTTAATGCAAGTTTCTCATTCTACTGGTTCTATTTTGCTAACTGTTACTTTTTTCTGTTAAAGGGTTTTGTTTTCAGAACATTTTTCAAATTAGGAAAAAAAAAGTTGTCGTTGTCTTTGTTATTTTTACTTAGAAAACAATGCTCAAAATTATGCATGCTAGTACCTGTTCGGGAGTGTTTAAAATCATATTAAAAATATAAATTCAAAAGCGTTATTAAAGTAAATGGATCGTTTTGATCAACCGATGATTGTTTTGATCAAATTTAAGAAACATTTAAATTTGATTATGATTAATGAGTAATTATGTGTATTTATCACACAGTATCTCTTTGATAAATTATTAAACAAACATGTTAATTTTAATCTTAATTCAGTAATACATGTATCCCAATTAATTTATAAAGATTTATTAGTAGTCCACTTTTACATAACTTACTAATAAATATTATATAATGCCGTATATTAACACACATTAAATGTCCTGTATTATTAATACACATTAAATCTTTATTTTTAAAATTTTATCACTGTTAGTTTTTTTTTTTTTTTTTTTTTTTAAACTAAGCTGAGCTTTGATCAGATTTATTTGGTTGGAGAGCATTAAAACAATTTTTTTTTTTTTTTTTTTTTTGGAAACGATGGAAACCCTGCCACCAAACCACCCATTCTGGGCCGCGGCGCAGGTAAAACCATCGGCTGTCCCAGGTTCTTACAAGAAGTGCACCCCCTGAATTCGAACTCAGAACCTCAAGGTGAGATCCTGGACCCTACACCACCAAGCCACACCCCTTGGGGACGAGAGCATTAAAACATGTTGTATCCTAAGTAACAATTTTTTATTCGTTCACTTTTATGAGATTAGAAGATAAATATTTTTTTCTAAATCAAATAGAAACAAATAATGAGACGGAATCATGATAATTTTTTATCCTAATTTTATAAACGGAATGGGATTGGAATTGATAAATGTTGACCCGTAAGAACCCATAGTCATCCCTAGACTCCGGACTCACTTTCTTCAGCTTCATTCAATCTAAGGTTACTTGTTCATTTGAAAGTCTTGAGACAATGTTTGGTTTTGTGACAAATACAACATTAAACCAGATCTTATGTTTGGTATGATAGTTTTGGTCATTATAGAAAATGCCACTGAATGATCCATCATCACACATTCTTTATTTTCAGGTTCTTTCTCTCATGGATTTACTAATTCTGGGAAACCTACATCCTGTGTTGTTGCCATTGGAGCCCTCAAGATAGATTTTGGATATCGTCCCGAATAAAAATTATGATTGAAAAAATCGTCTCAAATCTCAAATTTTAGTATAAAGAATCCCGACTCATTCAATCTATGATCCATGATGAAAAACCAATCGGGATACAGGATGATTTTAAAAATGGTCGTCTAGGATCTCATATTTTAAAAATGCCATATTTATTTAAATATATCCCTAATAAAAATCAGACAAATGTACATACTTAGAAATTTTATTTGCAGTTTAAGAATATTGAAAGAGAATCTTTAAAAAATTATTATAAATGCAACTCATAGTTTTATTTGAAATATAGTATCAAAAAGACCTAAAACATAATTTTCACTTAAGACCTCAAATTCTTTAGAGTCGCCACGTGAAAGGCTCTCCTATAATAAGTAGTATCTGATGAAGGCCTTGATGTATTCTCATATAAGTTTTTATGGAATTCAAATCTGTGACTAAACAGATAATAAATTAACACTTGACGGTCGTCGCCTAATTATTTAGGCAGACCTTAATGATGCTAGATTTGCGTTGAAATATTTAGAAGAAAAAATTTTCAATGCCAATGAAGTTTAAAATATGCATTTGAAAAAAAGTGCTTCCATGTGAATCAGCTTTTAGCTTGTTTATCACCTTTTCTTCTGGCCCTCCTTTCTCTAGAGCTTAAAGAAGTCTTGAATCCTCCATTATTTTCACCTTCTGACTCATCATCTAAGTCTCTAAAAGATTTCTACACATCATATTAAAAATATTATTTAAAATCAATTAATAATATATATTTAAAAAAATTAATTAAGTAGTAGTTTCAAATGAGTCAACACAAGTTACCTCTCTCAGCTCATTAAAGCTTATAGCATAAAAAGTAACAGCAGCTGCTGCAACAATTCCCAGAACTGGAAGCCCTATTTGCATCATTCCATCCATTTCTCTCTCCTTTCTTCTTTTCTTGCTTCAATTTTTATTTCCTTTTTTTCCTTTTTTTTTTGTTGTTTTTGTTTTCTGTGATTGTGGGTTGTGTCAGCTTAGTTTACTCAATAACGGATAGGGGGTGTAGTGGTAAATATTTCAATATTCAGGCCTATAATTGTCAAAATAGTCTAGGCTTTTTTGGGCCCATCAACTTGGATAGACTCCAGCCCATTTATTTTTATGGGCTTTTGTGCAGATCCGAACAAAGTGAGCAAGTACGTGTTTGTTGTAGACAGAGGGGTGGCGTCCGGTAGGATAGCATAAACTCCTCAATAACTCTTAGATTTTAGATATTTTTAAATTTATATTTTTTATTTAAAAATTTTGAATCTCGATCGAAATTCAGATTCCAACCATTCTATGCTAGTGGTTAAAAAGTGATTTTTTAGTTAAATCGCAGTTTAATCATCTCACCAAAAATTAAATCACAATATCAAATAGGACCTAATGCAAAAAAAAAAAAAAAAAAAAACAAAAAACAAATAAATTCTTTAGTTTTAAAAATTAAGGAAATCTTTCTATTTCTTACAACAACAAAAATATATTGTAAACTAATTGCATTTACCTCTTAAAAAAAACTGTATTTACAAGCTAATTGGCTGTGAGAAGGTGGTTCAAATGAAAATTTATACTACACACAATCTAATTATATCTTGACACATGTATTAAATAATAACAAATAACTAAATAAATATTACGTTTATTTAACATAATTTTTATATATTATATAATTATTGATTATTGATATCATATCACTTATACAATAATTACACGATTCAAATTTAGTTGAGTCTAAAGCTAAGGGCGCCCACCGTTTTGTAAAACAAAGTAAAATCATAATTTATTTCACAAAATAAATCAAGTTATAGAATGGTCCAAATACTTTAATCATCTATAATTCTGATCCCTTAAATTAGAAAGTGGTTATTTTTTCTCTCTTTTATATTCTACCTACCACTCATACCCAATTAGAAAATGAAGGCAAATAATTCTAAAATTAACTAAACCAATGTTCAAGAAACTCTGTAGGAATTAGGAAAAATAATAAGGGTTATTTTGATTGATTAATAATATATATATATATATATATTGTAAAATGTAAAAAAAAAAATTGTAAGATTTGTTCCCTTCAAAATATTAACACTTTTTGAATACATAATTATGGATGGACAAAGTTGATTATGTAAAGATTTTGAAATAAAATATAATAGAACCAGTCTGATTGAATTAAAAAAGTCAAATATCAGCAGAAAATTAAACTATAAACTGATTCAATTCAAATTTTGGTAGCTTATGTGTTGAATTAAACTTATTATTAATTCGATTTGTTTCATTCATAAGAATTTACACGGACCCCTATTAAAGATATTATTTTGTCCGTTTTGAATATCTCGATTGAGACTGAGTTCGTGAATACGTTCCCATCACAAATTTTATTCCATAACAAAGCCTCTGTTGCAATGTTCAATGTTATCATCAGGATACTCTTCACCTACAAATAACTATTTTAACTTCTTTTTTTGAAAAATTGGGAAATTTTGTCGCTAAACTATCAATTTCAGGTTTAAATAGAATAGATAAAACATCCGGCTGTTTCAGATTCTTACAAGAAACGCACTCTCTATATTCGAACCAAATATCTCAAGATGAGATCCTGAATTCTACACCACCAAACCACACGCCTTGAGGATAAGACTATCTTAACGTGCATAAAGAATATATAAAATCTTATATCCACAGATGTTAGGGCATAATTAAAGTCGATAAGGCAAATAATATTAGTTGAAGGGGGAGGAATGCAATAAGGGTCTGTTTGTTTAGTCAAAAAAAATGTTTGTGAAAACGTTTTTCTCATTTTATAACGTTTGAAACACTTAATGAAATTTTGATCAATCTAAATTATTTTCTAATCAATGAAAAAGTAATCAATTTTCAGAAATTGACTTACGGACTATAAATTCGTAAGTCATTTTACGGAAAATAAATTTTTTTATCTTCTCCCAAATTTTCATGGCTCAATTCTAATCATCAAAAAAAATTTTCCCAAAATATTATTAGACACACCAAATGTTTAAAAAAAAAAATTTGAAAAATATTTGCATACGACAATTAAATATTATTTTTTTTTTTGAAAAATATTTTTCATATAAATATTTTATTTATGAAAATCAGTGAAATAAACTTTTTGTTTTTAAATGAAAATTCATTACTTAAGAGAACTGATCAAGGAAAGTTTTCTTTTCAAATAAGAGGCACTTATGCATTCATAGCAAACTTAGCTAATGAATGGGGAGTTATATTACAAGACCTAGGAGTATAGTTAGGGGTGGCAAAACGAATCAACGAATCGAATTGTATCGAATCCTAAACGAATCGAATCAAAATATGATGGATTAGTATTCGATTCATTTATTAAACGAATCATAATATCATGATTCGTATTCGATTCGTTTATTAAACAAATCGAATACGAATATTCGTTTAATTATTTAATAAAATAATTTACCACACTTGATTTACATTAATTCTTAATAAATATGTACATATGAAATATGTAATGAAAATATTTACTAAAAATATCTCACAAAATATCGAAAATATTAATTTTTCTATGGTAATTAGCTATAATTTATCGAATCTTAATTGAAAATTAGTAAAAACTAGTAAATAAAAATAATAAAACGAATCCTAAACGAATTAATGAGCTTAAAATCATATTATATTCGTTTAATAAACGAATCGAATCGAATTGACTCATTTATTAAACGAATCCATTTTTCCAAACCCGTATTCGCTTTAAAGCGAATCGAATCAAACAAATAAACGAATCCTAACCCAAATTACCACCCCTAAGTATAGCACAGTTTAGAACCTTCCATACTAGCTAATTTTTCTCTGAATTTTTGCAAGATCCAATGGATCTCCGTCTTGCTGTCATTCCTATTAGGAATTAAATTTACTAGGTTTTGAAAATTTGATTCAACTATTAGGGGTTGAGCTTGATATTTCAGGGCCACCTCCAAACCAAAATTAACTGCTTGCGCTTTTGCAAAATCAACATCACCATTAAGCTTGATATTTCAGGAAATGATGTGTTTGATAGAGAGTATTGTCATAAATTATAAAATAAATATTAGAATATAAGATAGCGTCAAAAAATAATATTATATAATGAGATTATGATTTTGTGAATATTAACGTTGATGTGAATTTACCCATTTAATGGAATATTAAAACACTAATATTAATATTAATGTTGATATTCCACCAAACAGAAGAAGAATTTTTTCTAAAAGGAGGAGCCCAATGTCTCTGTCATCTCACCCAAATAAAGAGTCTCGCATTGGAGGGCGGTTTGGTCGGCCACCAGTGGGCTGTGGCCGTCACTTTGAGACCAAAATGCCTAAATTGTTTTTAAGTTGTTAAATGACCAATCAATCCTTCCCTTTGTCTCTACTTCCCAAAATATTATTTTTTTTGTTCTCTCTTTGAATTTGGTAAAGACAAAGCCAAAAAAGTAATCAGTGCTGCTGCAGCGGAATTAGGAATTCAATATATGAGAGTGTGAATTTAAAGAGTAATGCAATGTATAGAAAATAAAAAATTAAAAATAAAAAATTAAAAATTAAAAATTAAAAATTAAAAATTAAAAATTAAAAATTAAAAATTAAAAATTAAAAATTAAAAATTAAAAATTAAAAATTAAAAATTAAAAATTAAAAATTAAAAATTAAAAATTAAAAATTAAAAATTAAAAATTAAAAATTAAAAATTAAAAATTAAAAATTAAAAATTAAAAATTAAAAATTAAAAATTAAAAATTAAAAATTAAATACAAAATACAAAATACAAAATACACAAATACAAAATACAAAAATAAAAAGTACCAAAATTCTAAACTCCTTGAAATGAAAATTAGATGATCGCCTATGAATTGGTGGCCATTAACCTTGAAAATATAAAACATTGCATTAGCCTACTTATTAATCAAATGGAATTGGACACCTTTTTTCAAGTAAATATTGTGACATCTCAGTTTGAGAAAAATATTGGGATGTGTTTATATATAATGAACTCTCATAATTAATAAGATTGTTTTGAACTTGATTTTTATCAAAAATAAAATTTATAGAGTAAAAGTTTCAAAGTTGAACTACACTGAATTGTCAAAAAAATAATATCTTATTGATGTACGGGTTAAATTTAGGCCAATGACACAATTGCTTTTTCACATCAGGCCTAACCTAAATTCCTTTTGCAAGGTAACTCATTCATTTTCCAACTCATCTTTAATTAGTTCATGATTAAAATATTCTCCGTATAATTAGCTGCTACAACACCGAAAGATGAATGTTTAACATGTTAATACTTAGTAGGGTCCATCATCATAAATGCGGTCTCTATTCCAACTAATAGACTATTTTTTAGCCTATAAAATGATGCAAAACTCAGAGTTACATTCATTGCAAGCTTAAGGACTCTTACTTGAACTCTCAAAGTTTTTCGCCCTCTAAACATCGGCTCACCATCCTCACGACAGTCCACGAATGCCAAGGTAACCTCAAACATTATTCTTCAATTACTTACCACTTATCTTCACTACTGACTTGAGCATCGGAGTGCTTACGGCACCCACCACATCAGTGGGTAGAGACTCCTAGACCCGGCCGGCGGTTCGGTTCCGGTTCGGAACCGAACCGAACCGGCCGGTTTCTGGTTCCACAAGTGTGGAACCGGAACCGGAACCGAACCGGTTAAATCCGGTTCGGTTCCGGTTCCACACTTAAGTGGAACCGGAAAGTCGAACCGAACCGGAACCGAACGGTTCGGTTCGGTTTATTTTTTTTTTTAATTAATTAAAATAAAAAATAAGAGGAGTCAAATCATTAAATAAAAAAAATTATTAATTAAAAAAATGAGATTAAATTTATAAAAAAAAAAATTTTTATTACATTGAAGAGCTTGAGCTTAAATTTTTTAAAATTTAAGTTGCCTACGTATCCTCCAAATGTGAGAGGAATCAAAGCTCACGTAGTTCCATTACAAGTTTAAGACATATCCCCTTTGTAAATTGTAATTTTACATTTATCAATCATCATTATCAGTTGATCCTTCGGCTCCGGGTCCGCAGCTTCCGCTTGCACTTGTTGCAGAAGCATTATCGAACAAATCTTCAAAATCATCGGGGGCATCTTCTTGTTGTCTCAGATCAGCTCGAGTCCAATCATCCACACAAGCTGTTGCTTCTAGAGTGCTTGGATGTAATGAAGATCGCCTAGCTTCCAATATATTACCTCCCAAGCTGAAGGCTTGCTCAACCGCAACGGTGGAAATAGGTGCTGCCAATATCTCTTTAGCAATAATAGATAAAACAGGATATATATTTTGATGCCGGTTCCACCATTCAAGGATTTTAAAATTTTTACTGCATAAACTTTCATTAGAAAACTCAAAATTTGTAGATAAATAATTATCTAATTCAGGGTTATTAGTTGTTGTCGTATCCCTAGATTTTTTATTTCGTTGCAATAACCATGTATGAGTGTGTTTGCCAATGGTCACTCCAAATATCAGAACATATAGAAATACGACCTTTCATCTCTTTAAATATTTCATTTAAAATAATTTTACCATCTTTATATAATTTGAAAATATGACGTTTTGTTGTGTTTCGAGTCATTCTACATGCAGCAGGGTTTAAAGCATTATGCACGTAATTAGTAAAATGAAGTTTTTCACCAAAGCTTAAGAAAGATGTGCCATACATGTTAATTTCGCAAATTCTTCTCTATTTTTTGCATCAGAATATTTAAATAAATCTACACTACTCGTACCTCTACTAGATGATGCGTACCTGGCCATTTGAGTCTGCGTCGTATCAATGCCAAATTCAACCGGATGATGTTTCTCCATGTGTTTGATCATATTTCCGTATCCACCAGAAAATTTATAGATAACCCCACAATAGTTGCAAATTGCTCGTTGTGAACCATCGTCTAGGCGTTCCAAATTAAAATGAATTTTGAAAATATCGGAGGACCGAGCCTTAACTTCTCTTCTCCGTGATTGTGCACTGACACTGGGGCCGCTCTCTTGGGTCGGCATATTTGACATTATGTTCTCGGATGAGCTTGCTGTAGACGCTGGTTTTCACCCGAGGTCCACAATTGAGATTTTATATAGGGGCACTAGCGATCCTGCAAGACAAAGGTGTAGAGTGAGCGGGAGTATTGCCCACCGGTGTGGTGGGTGCCGGGGGCACTCCGACGCCCAAGTCAGTAAATGAACAAAGGTAGTAGTAGAAAGAAGGTCAAAGTAAGATATTACCTTGAGCTTCGTAGGGTGCCGTGAGGGCGGTTTATGGCAGGAATGGTGACTTTGTGTAAGTCCCAGAGCTATGAGTAGGAGAGCTAGAAATTGGGTGTGGTTGAGCTATCAGAGTCCACCTTTTCTCGTAGACTTTCCTATCCCACATACCCCATTCGGAAACGTGTGTATTTATCACCTTTAATTACTCGTCCTTGGATGTTGGAAACTGTCGAATTATGTAAGATATTGATGAGTCTGGACATTTCAGATTTAAGTAACTGATCAGTCAAAGGCTTGCTGGGTATGGCTCTCTTTGTACGTGGGCCTGAGGATGTAGTCTGGTCTTTGGCCCAAATTTATTCTGGGTACTATCTGGAGGGATTGGGCTACCACTGGTGTAGGGCCTGAAGCGAAAAGTCAATTTTACCCTTGGGTCCAAATTTGGCCCGTACAGGTTGTCCCATACTCTCTAAGTCAAGAGTCATTGGCTTGGAGAGTACTTGACGCATGTGTCGCCTGGGACGAGGCCATATTATGTAGCTGTACTCGAGCGTTGATGCTGCTTACTAAATGAACCAAACGAATGTCAAGTTATCAACTTGAGTCTACAAGAGCCATTGGGGAAGTACCCAATCGTTTGGACCCGATGAAGGTCAGTATATCAGTCATACGACATGTGCCCTCCATGTCTACAAGTTGACTCGAAATGTGTCTATGGGGGATGTCCCCGGTCGACTGGACTTGATAAATCCAGGAAGATATAAGTCATACGACATGTGTTATCCATGTCTACAACCTTGACTCGACATGAGTCAATGAGGGATGTCCCCGGTCGACTGGACTTGATGAGTCCAGGAAGATATAATTCAAACGACATGTGTAATCCATGTCTACAACTTGACTCGACATGAGTCAATGGGGATGTCCCCGTCGACTGGACTTGATGAGTCCAGGAAGATATAATTCAAACGACATGTGTAATCCATGTCTACAACCCTGACTCGACATGAGTCAATGGGGATGTCCCCGTTCGACTGGACTTGATGAGTCCAGAAAGATATAATTCAAACGACATGTGTAATCCATGTCTACACCTTGACTCGACATGAGTCAATGTGGGATGTCCCCGGTCGACTGGACTTGATGAGTCCAGAAAGATATAATTCAAACGACATGTGTAATCCATGTCTACAACCTTGACTCGACATGAGTCAATGGGGGATGTCCCCGGTCGACTGGACTTGATGAGTCCAGGAAGATATAATTCAACGACATGTGTAATCCATGTCTACAACCTTGACTCGACATGAGTCAAGAGTCATGGCTTGGAGAGTACTTGACGCATGTGTCGCCTGGGACGAGGCCATATTATGTAGCTGTACTCGAGCGTTGATGCTGCTTACTAAATGAACCAAACGAATGTCAAGTATCAACTTGAGTCTACAAGAGCCATTGGGGAAGTACCCAATCGTTTGGACCCGATGAAGGTCAGTATATCAGTCATACGACATGTGCCCTCCATGTCTACAAGTTGACTCGAAATGTGTCTATGGGGGATGTCCCCGGTCGACTGGACTTGATAAATCCAGGAAGATATAAGTCATACGACATGTGTTATCCATGTCTACACCTTGACTCGACATGAGTCAATGGGGGATGTCCCCGGTCGACTGGACTTGATGAGTCCAGGAAGATATAATTCAAACGACATGCGTAATCCATGTCTACAACCCTGACTCGACATGAGTCAATGGGGGATGTCCCCGGTCGACTGGACTTGATGAGTCCAGAAAGATATAATTCAATCGACATGTGTAATCCATGTCTACAACCCTGACTCGACATGAGTCAATGGGGGATGTCCCCGGTCGACTGGACTTGATGAGTCCAGAAAGATATAATTCAAACGACATGTGTAATCCATGTCTACAACCTTGACTCGACATGAGTCAATGAGGGATGTCCCCGGTCGACTGGACTTGATGAGTCCAGGAAGATATAATTCAAACGACATGTGTAATCCATGTCTACAACCTTGACTCGACATGAGTCAATGGGGGATGTCCCCGGTCGACTGGACTTGATGAGTCCAAGAAGATATAAGTCATACGACATGTGTAATCCATGTCTATAACTTGACTCGACATGAGTCAATGAGGGATGTCCCCGGTCGACTGGACTTGATGAGTCCAGAAAGATATAATTCAAACGACATGTGTAATCCATGTCTACAACCTTGACTCGACATGAGTCAATGGGGGATGTCCCCGGTCGACTGGACTTGATGAGTCCAGGAAGATATAATTCAAACGACATGTGTAATCCATGTCTACAACCTTGACTCGACATGAGTCAAGAGTCATTGGCTTGGAGAGTACTTGACGCATGTGTCGCCTGGGACGAGGCCATATTATGTAGCTGTACTCGAGCGTTGATGCTGCTTACTAAATGAACCAAACGAATGTCAAGTTATCAACTTGAGTCTACAAGAGCCATTGGGGAAGTACCCAATCGTTTGGACCCGATGAAGGTCAGTATATCAGTCATACGACATGTGCCCTCCATGTCTACAAGTTGACTCGAAATGTGTCTATGGGGGATGTCCCCGGTCGACTGGACTTGATAAATCCAGGAAGATATAAGTCATACGACATGTGTTATCCATGTCTACAACCTTGACTCGACATGAGTCAATGGGGGATGTCCCCGGTCGACTGGACTTGATGAGTCCAGGAAGATATAATTCAAACGACATGTGTAATCCATGTCTACAACCTTGACTCGACATGAGTCAATGGGGGATGTCCCCGGTCGACTGGACTTGATGAGTCCATAAAGATATAATTCAAACGACATGTGTAATCCATGTCTACAACCTTGACTCGACATGAGTCAATGAGGGATGTCCCCGGTCGACTGGACTTGATGAGTCCAGAAAGATATAATTCAAACGACATGTGTAATCCATGTCTACAACCTTGACTCGACATGAGTCAATGTGGGATGTCCCCGGTCGACTGGACTTGATGAGTCCAGAAAGATATAATTCAAACGACATGTGTAATCCATGTCTACAACCTTGACTCGACATGAGTCAATGAGGGATGTCCCCGGGACTGGACTTGATGAGTCCAGGAAGATATAATTCAAACGACATGTGTAATCCATGTCTACAACCTTGACTCGACATGAGTCAATGGGGATGTCCCCGGTCGACTGGACTTGATGAGTCCAGGAAGATATAATTCAAACGACATGTGTAATCCATGTCTACAACCTTGACTCGACATGAGTCAATGAGGGATGTCCCCGGTCGACTGGACTTGATGAGTCCAGGAAGATATAATTCAAACGACATGTGTAATCCATGTCTACAACCTTGACTCGACATGAGTCAATGGGGATGTCCCCGGTCGACTGGACTTGATGAGTCCAGGAAGATATAATTCAAACGACATGTGTAATCCATGTCTACAACCTTGACTCGACATGAGTCAATGAGGGATGTCCCCGGTCGACTGGACTTGATGAGTCCAGGAAGATATAATTCAAACGACATGTGTAATCCATGTCTACAACCTTGACTCGACATGAGTCAATGGGGATGTCCCCGGTCGACTGGACTTGATGAGTCCAGAAAGATATAATTCAAACGACATGTGTAATCCATGTCTACAACCTTGACTCGACATGAGTCAATGTGGGATGTCCCCGGTCGACTGGACTTGATGAGTCCAGAAAGATATAATTCAAACGACATGTGTAATCCATGTCTACAACCTTGACTCGACATGAGTCAATGTGGGATGTCCCCGGTCGACTGGACTTGATGAGTCCAGAAGATATAATTCAAACGACATGTGTAATCCATGTCTACAACCTTGACTCGACATGAGTCAATGTGGGATGTCCCCGGTCGACTGGACTTGATGAGTCCAGAAAGATATAATTCAACGACATGTGTAATCCATGTCTACAACCTTGACTCGACATGAGTCAATGAGGGATGTCCCCGGTCGACTGGACTTGATGAGTCCAGGAAGATATAATTCAAACGACATGTGTAATCCATGTCTACAACCTTGACTCGACATGAGTCAATGGGGATGTCCCCGGTCGACTGGACTTGATGAGTCCAGGAAGATATAATTCAAACGACATGTGTAATCCATGTCTACAACCCTGACTCGACATGAGTCAATGGGGGATGTCCCCGTTCGACTGGACTTGATGAGTCCAGAAAGATATAATTCAAACGACATGTGTAATCCATGTCTACACCCTGACTCGACATGAGTCAATGGGGGATGTCCCCGTCGACTGGACTTGATGAGTCCAGAAAGATATAATTCAAACGACATGTGTAATCCATGTCTACAACCTTGACTCGACATGAGTCAACGAGGGATGTCCCCGGTCGACTGGACTTGATGAGTCCAGGAAGATATAATTCAAACGACATGTGTAATCCATGTCTACAACCTTGACTCGACATGAGTCAATGGGGGATGTCCCCGGTCGACTGGACTTGATGAGTCCAAGAAGATATAAGTCATACGACATGTGTAATCCATGTCTATAACTTGACTCGACATGAGTCAATGGGGGATGTCCCCGGTCGACTGGACTTGATGAGTCCAGAAAGTTATAATTCAAACGACATGTGTAATCCATGTCTACAACCTTGACTCGACATGAGTCAATGGGGGATGTCCCCGGTCGACTGGACTTGATGAGTCCAGGAAGATATAATTCAAACGACATGTGTAATCCATGTCTACAACCTTGACTCGACATGAGTCAATGAGGGATGTCCCCGGTCGACTGGACTTGATGAGTCCAGGAAGATATAAGTCATACGACATGTGTAATCCATGTCTATAACTTGACTCGACATGAGTCAATGGGGGATGTCCCCGGTCGACTAAACTAGATGAAGGTTCAGGATATAAGTCATGCGACATGTGTAATCCATGTCTATAACTTGACTCGTCATGAGTCTACGGGGATGTCCCCGGTCGACTGGATTTGATGAGGCCAAAAAGACATTTACTCGTCTGGAATCGAAGAAGAGACCAAATCGAGTCTGCACGTTGTCTGGACCTTTTGCATGTCTCTTTGGAGACTTCATTGAGTAAGCTAGTTGATCTTTCTGTATCGATAAGCTCTGTTGATTGAGTTATTATATCCAGTAGTCAGTTGGATGGTATATTTTTCTTTTGTACTTGTCATTCGAAGGTTCCCCAAAATAAGAACGTCTTGTAGAGTCGAATGGGCGCCCAATTTATTACTGTGGTATGAGGATCATGTCTACCTTTTTTTTTTTTAATATTCACGTCTGTCTGGGATCATTTTTATACTACAAGTCATATATGCGAATAGTTTCGGTCTCTGATGCTTTGTGCGCCTCCCAATTTTGAACAAAGCATGTGCATAGGATCATTCTCTTCATGCATGTGTATTAGATCCCATGCGACAGGGAATTGTGAATGGAGCTCTGTCGAATGAACCACTCCTATTTTGCATGTAGTATAGGGTTTATCTCCGCTGTGACGTCTGTGAGGTTTCATTAGTTTTACTTGTCTTCGGCCTGTAGGTTTTAATACGTGTATATGACTTTACATGAGTGGGCCATCTCTTGTGATGGGCCTAGTATGTGCTCAGGAAGTCAAGTATGTGTCTCTTTATTTTGACTTGGGCTCACTTAGGCACTGGGTTTGTTGGTACTCGAGGCATTTGGTCGTATGTTGGTGGACGTGAATCGGCTGGTGGTTGTTGAGTTAGGGCTAATCCCGGTGGGTAGGACTTTGGCTGTGCTGCTGCGTGTGAGCCCGTGTCACATGCTCATCTCGTCGACTCAGCTAGAAGATACTCACGTATTGGATTCATTCATGTTCGCTGGATTACATTTCCATTATTGGATTCATGTTGCTGGATTTATGCATGTCGGCTGGAAAATATTTCAGTAGCATAGGCCTTTTGTCTTCTCATGTATTTGAGGACGATGAAGAAGATATTCCAAGCAGTACATACAACGAAGCTGCTCAGCATCACCAGTAGAAACACTGCTTCAGAAGTTAGAAACATGTCCGGCTACTCCAAATGACATGCGTCGTTGCATCTTGTTGGGCTTTGTTGTTTGGTTCGACAGTTTAGCTGCATGTAGACTGGTGCGCGGCAGATTTGCACCAGTCGAGTTGGTGACCCTTCGAAGACCAACAAGGTCCTTGTAAGATTTGATTACGAGCGTAAAGACCCCTCTGTGTCCATCAACCCTAATACTCTTTATGACTCATACTGTGAGGCACAGAATTCGTCCGTGGATTACCATTTAGTCTTCGTGAGGGTGCCCCTACCGCTGTGCAATCGCGAATCTGATTCATTCACTTCCCCCATTTCACAAATCTTGCCTCCATTCGAGCGCAAGCAAACGATATCATTTCAGGTATGGATGTTTCTGTTTGGATCCACATGAACAGACTTGATGGGCGAAAGGGAATTTATAATCTGCCTAATCAAATGGGGTTTAGAGGACTTGTGCTGTGAATTCATTCAAATTTTTGAGAAATGGATTAGTCTAAACTTGCGTGGGTAATGGGTTTGATGATGGGCATTATCATGAAATGGGTTTATAGACTGGTCCATATGTTGGGACGACATGGCATCACATGTTGAGAAGGGTGGCCAACAAAAATTGTCATCATGAGAGAATGACTGGAGAGAGGATTACGAAAAGGATGAACAAATGGAAAAAAGAAAGGGGTTTGGTGAAGAAGCTTCTTATCAGGTGTCAGACCACAAGGGAGCTTTATCGTTTGTGCCTGTCAAAGTTGAGTCGTCTGGGAAATTCAAAGGAATAGGATGACCTTTCTGTGAAAAAGATGGAACATTCAGCAACCGTTTTCCCAGAATTCCCAATTGCACCCAAAAATTTCAGTTTGATTCAAAAGATAAAGGGGTTAAATGCAAAGGCTCGTGCTTCAGATGGAAGCATGTGCTCAACATGTAGAGGCATTTTTGCTGCTGGAAATAAGAGCTTTGAATCAATAGCTGCCAGTGAACCGGTTATCTCCAGGAGATCTACTCATGGTCAAGGGCAACACGTGGCAGAGAGCTTTCTCTGAGTGGAGTATCCTCTTTAACCGAGTATGCATCTTCACAGCGTCGAGTGGGACACTCTCCTCGTGATGAATCTTCACAAGTGTTAGTTGGAGCAACCTCATGATGTGTAGACTTGCAATGTTGGTCGAAACCTTAGGTAGCTCAGTTAAATTCCACAGGCCAATGCTCTATAAAAAGTGCTTGGGATTTTCCCAGGTGCAAAAGAAATATTAACACCATTCACCACTTGCTCTGGTTTAAAGGCCATATTCCTAGGCATTCTTTTGTGTTGTGGTTAGCATCTTTGCAACGGTTGCACACCATGGATAGGCTGGCCCGGTTTGGTGTTTTACAATCCTCCACTTGCGTGTTCTGTTCCAACACAGAGTCACACAATCACCTATTTTTTGATTGCCCTTTTGCCATGTCGATTTGGCAGACTATTTCATCCAAAGTCCCTATTCGCTATCACATATGGTATGAAAGAAACTGAATAATCTATGATAAATGTGCAGTTTCTGAGGGTCATGTGGTGAATGAAATCTGTCTGGTAGTTCGTAGTAGATTGGCTTTTTTGAATGATCAATTTAATCTCTGCCTGCTACAACTCGGAATGATGGAGGGTTGGTCTGAATTTTCTGAGGCTTTATGGATCGGTGTGGGTTTGATTTTGTTTTAGCCTCACTGAGCTTCTCCTTGAATATAGGCGATGTGGGTTTTGGTGCTGCCGGTTTGTTTATCTCCGGTTGTTTAGTTGGTTTGGTGGATCCGGTGTTTGCCTTTGGCATTAGCTTGAAAATTCGATGTGGGACAGCTTTTATTTCTTCATCTTGGTAACCATCTACTGCTTTAATCGATGTGGGACACTCCCATTGTTTTGTTGTTTGCAAGTGGGCTTTAAGGTTCTCATGTGAGCTGCTTTTGGCTTGTTCTGGGCCGTTTAAGGAAGTCTCGTTTGGCGTCAGTCCTTGCTTTTGGGCTGCGTTTGTCCTCAGCTTTGGATCGTGGTTTGCTTCTTCGGCCTGACAGGCTCCTCTTTTGGGCTTCGCTTTTTCGGTCTGGCAGTGTGTTGCTAAGCCTGAGTTTGGAGGCCAGATTGGACCGGCTTTGGGCTCTTATTTTGGGCTCTCATTTTGGGATAGTCTTGATTTTTTGCTTTCTATGCTTTGGGCCAGTTTTTTTTTTATGGGCCGGTTCCGTGTTTGTTTTCTTTGGGCTGTTTGGGCTTTGTATAATATATGATTCTTTCTTTATGCTTTCGCACTTTCCTGGGGGATGCCCATATCTATGCGTCGAATGAATTTTCAGCTATTTGCTAACCATACATTATATGTCGTGTCGACTGAAACCTTCACCTCTAGACAAGAGCTCTTCCTCGTGTTGAATGGAGTTTCAGACTAGCTAGAACTTCTCCCATCTCATGTTGAATGAGATCTTAAACAAGTGTCAAGTCACATATGAGGAATGTCGAGTTGAATCTTTAGCAAGTGACAAGCTACACATGATAATATCTATTGGGACATCCTTAACAATACACTAATGTCGAGTGGAACATCTCTAACTAATTAGATGTTAGATATTGTAAATGTCGACTGTGCCTAATTATAATAGATGTCTAGTCGTAAATTGTAGTGTCTATTGGGACACACATATTCATCAAGCTATCTAGGGTAGTATCGACTAAGAATATTCACAACAAGTCCCAAACTATAACACCTATTATAGGTCACGTGCCTTTCTAATGTCGACTGGGACATTATTAAAAGGTGTAAGACATACCTGATAATGTTGACCAAGATGTCCACGCCAAGTCTTCACTCGGGAACCGTCGACTGAGACATCATCCTCATGTCCAACACATCGCTTCATCACGTGAGGTGAATGGTAGGAAATACAGTTTCATTGAAGGGAAGCGCCTTGCTCCTGATGTAGATCCATGAGACTATGGTCGAGTGGAGTCTAGAATTGATGACACTCCTTTCGTGTAACCTTTCATAACACCCGGAGGAAATGGCAATCCTCTTACATAATCTGAATGTAATAACATTTTACCTATGCCATCTAGAGCAGATGATAACCACCCCAAGCAGTCTCAAAGATATCAATTATAGAAAAATATTTCTTGGTTGATTGGGTATGCTGGGGATTATGAGGATATTCTCGTGTCGACTGGTGGAAGTGTGTAGAATGGTTCAAATGATGGTCCATATATGTTGATTGGAGCAAATGGACTTCTCATTGAGAATGGAACAAATGAGCCGAATGAGAATCCTAATGTATGAAATTGTTCTTGGAGAATGGCTAATTAAGTGATCATGGGACTTGGAGTTCGCTCGTTGCGTGACGTCATACGAGTAGGGGTGTTTAGAAGGATCATAGAATGAGAGATCTTTGCGTGCTATGAATCGCTAGGGCCCCACGGTGGGCGCCAAATTGTAGACGCTGGTTTTCACCCGAGGTCCACAATTGAGATTTTATATAAGGGCACTAGCGATCCTACAAGACAAGGGTGTAGAGTGAGCGGGAGTACTGCCCACCGGTGTGGTGGGTGCCGGGGGCACTCCGACGCCCAAGTCAGTAAATGAACAAAGGTAGTAGTAGAAAGAAGGTCAAAGTAAGATACTACCTTGAGCTTCGTAGGGTGCCGTGAGGGCGGTTTATGGCAGGAATGGTGACCTTTGTGTAAGTCCCAGAGCTATGAGTAGGAGAGCTAGAAATTGGGTGTGGTTGAGCTATCAGAGTCCACCTTTTCTCGTAGACTTTCCTATCCCCCATACCCCATTCGGAAACGTGTGTATTTATCACCTTTAATTACTCGTCCCTTGGATGTTGGAAACTGTCGAATTATGTAAGATATTGATGAGTCTGGACGTTTCAGATTTAAGTAACTGATCAGTCAAAGGCTTGCTGGGTATGGCTCTCTTTGTACGTGGGCCTGAGGATGTAGTATGGTCTTTGGCCCAAATTTATTCTGGGTACTATCTGGAGGGATTGGGCTACC
Source organism: Zanthoxylum bungeanum (assembly GCA_019454045.1). Taxonomy (NCBI): domain Eukaryota; kingdom Viridiplantae; phylum Streptophyta; class Magnoliopsida; order Sapindales; family Rutaceae; genus Zanthoxylum; species Zanthoxylum bungeanum. The sequence goes on from SKCR01047278.1 coordinate 140,976, forward strand.
ACTGGTGTAGGGCCTGAAGCGAAAAGTCAATTTTACCCTTGGGTCCAAATTTGGCCCGTACACTTGCCATTTGAATAATTGCGATGCGAATGCCGAATGTGATAACAAATTAATTAACAACTAAAATAAGAGAATTGTATTGAAGTAAGATTGAGAATAAGAGATTTATAGAAAATGAGAAAGTTGAGAAATTGGTGTGATGAAATTATGAAAAATGAATCATATTTATAGAATTTTAGAATTTTTTTGATACCAAAAATGCCCCTAAATATAACCGTTTTATTACCGTTATTAGGGGTACATTAGTAATTTTTATTTTATATAATAAATTTTTTTTTATAATTTTTTTTTTATTTTTTTTTTGGCAGGGAGCCGTTTGGCAGGGTGCCAAACGGCTCCCTGCTGCATCCCCCCAACGGCTACTGCCGTTGGGGGAATAAGGCCCCCAACGGCTAGTAGCCGTTGGGGGCCTTAGGGTTCCTGTTGGAACCCTACGGTTCCAACAGGAACCCGACGGTTCCAACCGGAACTGTTCGGTTCCGGTTGGAACCGTCCGAACCGGTGGAACCGTACGGTTCCACCGGTTCGGACTGGTTCGAGTTGGGGTGGAACCCCAACCGAACCGGTCCCATTCCGGTTCGGTTCCGGAACCGGAACCTTCCGGTTCCAACCGGTTCGGTTCCGGTTCGGTTCCGGTTCCGAACGGAACCGTGGCCGGGTCTAGAGACTCCCCGCTCATTCTACCTTCGTTTTGTAAAATCGCTAGTACCTCATCATACAAATTCTCGATTATGGACCAAATGCGAAATCCATTGTTTACAATTGATAAGGTGGATCATAACAAATATAGTTTGAGATTTTTTTTTTTTTTAACATGAGCGTGCTCATTATAAGTTTAATCATTTCTGAATGTGAAAGATAATATTATTGTAGGAGTAATATTATTTCCATTTCTTCTTATTTTCCTTTCTGTATGGATCATGAGATTGAATCAAATCATAAGAAGAATATTTGGCACATAAATAACCTACTTCTTTGTATATCTTGTCATACTTTTTTTAAAAAAAATTATCGTATTAATTTCTTAATGACATTTTTAAGGTCATTAAACTTATTGTTTTGTTAACTCTAAGCCTAATTAAAACTTCCTTTCATATCAAACTTTAGTATTATAATGAATTGACTCCGAATTTAACTCCAAGTTATAAATAATTTTCATTTCTACATTTCAACTGCCGGCGTCAATTACTAAATTACTATAATATAGTTCAATTTGGAACTTTAGTTTAAAAAAACGAAATTTATATATATATATATATATATATTATATATATATATATATATAAATTAATTAAGTACTGTGAATTCTTAAATAAAATAAAATATTTTATTATTTTTCCATTAGTTAATAATTATTTTATTATGATTTTAATAATAAAACGTAATATTTAAATATTTTGAAATATTAGATTATTATTTTGACATAAGTTTAATAGTATAATGTAAATAACGTAAATAAAAAAAATAATAATAATAATAAGAATAAGGCTAAGACTGTAATTAACTATAAACCTAGGGGCAAATATTGTTAGCATCACAAAGCGGCAGCGTTTCAACCCGCTCATTGTCCAAGTGGCTGTGTTAAGTGGGGCCCACAACTGTCCCACGTCACTAATAGTTCTAACATTCGAGCCTCCTCTTCCTTAAAAGGAATCTTCTTCTTCTCCTCCTCCCTCTCACAATTTCTTCATTTTCTCAAGATTCCAAAAAATCAAATCAAATCAAATCAAAATTAAATTAAATTAATTAAACAAAATTAAAGCTCTCTTAAGCGCAAATCAAATCGACTTTCTATTCAGGCAAGCAATCTCTTATTCCTTCATCTATTTATTTATTTATTTGCTTGATTTAGTTTTCTTACTCTGCTTTCTGAAATTGCTCTGTTTGTTTTTTTTAATTTATTTCTGTTTTTTATGTGGCGATGAATATTAAGCGTCGATCTTCGTTTGATTAAACCAGTGATCCACTTAATGAATATAGATTTGATTTTTGGAAGTAGAATTTGAAAAAAAAAAAAAATGAAGAAACGTTGTAGAATTTCATCAGCTTTGTTATTTAGTGAATATTTTGATCAGATGAACATATTTTGATCTTCGATTCGTTCACTCGATCGCATCGGTCGGTCAAAATTGTTCCAAGCAAATCAAATCAATCAATTTTTTATATTATTTAAAAAAATTATAATTATTTCTCAGTTTAAAATTTATTTTGTTGCTGCAGAGTAAACGATCGTTTATCACAGAAATTTTAAATTTATTTTCTTTTTAATTGCAGTTTGAAAATGGAAAATTATATAAATTATTTATTTAATTTAGAACAAATTATTCACTTTCTATTTTATAAAAATATGAAAGTGAATCTATTTAAAATTTTATGTGAAAAATGACCATATATGGTAATTAGGCTATTTAAGAGGTGTAATAACGTCCCAAGGGGTGTGGCTTGGTGGTGTAGGGTCCAGAATCTCACCTTGAGGTTCTGGGTTCGAATCCAGGGGGTGCACTTCTTGTAAGAGCCTGGGACAGTCGGTGGTTTTACCTGCGCCGCGGCTCAGAATTGGTGGTTTGATGGTGGAGTTTCCATCGTTTCAAAAAAAAAAAAAAAGGTGGAATAACACATGGAAAATTGATAATTTTTTATAAATAAATAAATAAAGCGAAATAAATTTTGTAACGCGTGACAGTGTAACTTGTAATTTTATAATATAAAAAATTAAATACGATATATTGTAAAATGATAATTAGGTTGTTGATGGGGAATTAAAAAGCTTGATAATATACCGAATAAAGTGTAAAAAATTGAGCTGTCACGCTCTTTAACTTCGAAATTGAAATATATTGAAAGGAAAAATAAGTTAAAAGAGATAAGCCCGGGCCCCATTTTCCATGCTTTGTTTTTGGTGTATTTACACACAAAAAAGCAATTCTAGTCGTAGTAAAGTGGGCTGGAACGGCCGAAAGTAGGACGGTCCTGAATTGATATGAGTTTTAATAATTATATTTATTTATATAAATTATTATTTTTATTGATAAATAATAAAAATTATACTGTATTTTATATTTGAAAATTGGAATTTTTTTTAAATTTATTTCCTTAATTTGGGCCTCAACCGATCATCATTGTGATTAGATGGAAGGATTTTTTTTCCGGAAATCATGAATCTATTTCACAAGTATCAATAAATAATTCACAAGTATTATTTTTTCATGAGTAGGATCCGTATTCCGTATATTTGTACACTAGTTATATTTTTAATATCATTAGATTAATAACTTTTTAATGGCTTTAAGGTTTGATCTAACTAGTCAAAAGGTTAATTGAGATAAGGATTCATTGTTGAACTGATTTTGTAAATTATGAATCATGACAATTGATTAAGCCCATCCACAACACTGAATCATAATTCCATTAATTGGGCTACTTGTAGATACGTGGGTTTCCTCAAATCTTACAAAAAAAAAAAATTCCGTTTTTCAAGGGGTCGAAGTTTCTAAATTTTGTGACAATGATAAGATTTGTAGCTGATTGAATTAATTTAACAGAGCATCAAAGTTAGGTAAAGATGCCAAATGACCCGAAACTTTCCACGTCAGGTTAAAGGTTGAAGACAAATAAGACAGCCTGTTAGTTATTGAGCACCTAGAATTTCATGGTGTGCCTATGATTTGATCGTGCCTAGCACTACGAGCTACAATTGTTCTATACTTCTATAGTTCTATTTACTTACTCGGAATATTGATTTATTTCGGTAAATTTTAATTTTTATAAAAAAATATTAGATATTATTTATTTTAACATGGATAATTAGATCTGATCACGGTTCTGATTCGGAACCGAAACCGAATTAGAAAGAATCGGAAGATTCTGGCTCCTTCTGGTTCCGGTTCGGGAATCGGTTTCGTACGGTTCGGTTAGGATTCTCATCATGGTCGAATCGTTGGAACCGTACAATTCCAATATAATATAAATATATATTTTTTAATTTCAAGCTATTTACTTTATTTTTAATTTAATATAATAAAATTCAAATAAATAAATTTTTTATTATATTTATTTGGTAATAATATCTTATTATAATTTTTTTTAATAATTATTTTCCATTTTTAAAATAAAAGGAAACCGGAATTGAACGGTTCGATTCCGGTTCTCGATTTCACATTCTTACGGAACCGGAATCGAACGGTTTGGTTCCGATTCGGAACCGAACCGAACCGGTGGCCGAGTATATCCGTATAGGTATCATGTAAAATTATTTAATTAACAAATCAGATTTTTCATTAATTTATATGAAAAGTTTTAATAAATTTTCGGATTGTGCAGTTGTTAATCTCTTAGTAGCTTCACCATGGGTCCCATTGCACAACCCAGTTACATGATCATCCTTCTAAATTCAAATTATGTTTCATGAATGATAAGTGATAACTAGTTTCAATAGATTAAAAGATCATACTCGGTGCGTAAATCTGATGAAACTAACATATTGTCAAAATTACAGAGAGAACAAGTGTATCTTAGTTGCAGTTCGGTTCAAAAATGGAAGAAGAGACACAAGTGAGTTCAGAGATCCCAGTGATGAAGGCAGTTGAGGACAATGCTGATTTAATTAAGGTAAAAATCAAAAAAAGCCAGAAAATAAACATTCAGGATTTTATTGTTCAACAGTAGATAATTGATTTTGATAAATTGCTTATGTTGCAGGAAACAAATGGAGACTTGCCAAAAGTAGGAAAAGAAGGAAAGAAAGAAGAGGATGAAAATGCATTGGGTGGAGAATTTGTAAAAGTGGAGAAGGAAGCATTGGATGTGAAGGAAGCTTCTCATATGACTGAGCCAGCAGCTGCGGAGGAGGATGACAAGCCATCTGTAGTTGAAAGAAGCTCGAGCAATTCGAGCAGAGAATTGTTGGAAGCCAATGAGAAGGTGAAAGAACTCGAGATTGAATTGGAGAGAGTCGCTGCTGCGTTGAAGGATGCTGAAGCTGAAAATGCAAGATTTAAGGATGAGGTTTTAGTTACAAAAGAGAAGTTGGAGGAAAGTGGAAAGAAATGCGAAGAGCTTGAACTTGGCCAGAAGAAATTGCAGGAGCATATTGTTGAAGCTGAGGAGAAATATAGTTCAGAGGTCAATTCTTTGAAAGAGGCGTTGCAAGCTGAAGAAGCGAAGCAGAAGGAGCTGGCTGAGGTGAAAGAAGAATTTGATGGTCTAAGCCTTGAGATTGAAAAATCAAGGAAGAGAATGCAAGAGTTGGAGAATGAGCTGCGATGTTCTGTAGATGAGGCTAAGAAGTTTGAGGAGCTGCACAAGCAAAGCGGCTCACATGCAGAATCTGAGACACAGAGGGCATTGGAGTTTGAGAGGCTGCTTGAAGCTGCGAATGTGAGTGCTAAAGAAGTGGAAGGTCAGATGGCTGCCCTACAAGAAGAACTCAAGGGCCTAGCTGAGAAGATTGCAGAGAAGGAGAAAGTTGAAGAAGAGCTTAAGATCACCAAAGCAGAAATTTCTGCAATTCAAGAAGAGCTGGCACTTTCAAAGTCACTAGTGTTGGCCTTGGAACAAAGGTTCTCTTCAAAGGAAGTTCTTTGTAATAACCTTACACAGGAATTGGACCTAAAAAACGCTTCAGAATCTCAGGCGAAAGAAGAAATTTCTGCTCTTGATAATCTACTTGCTGAGACTAAAGAAGATCTTCAAGCTAAGGTTTCTGAGTTGGAAGATATCAAGTTGAAGTTGCAAGAGGAAGTCAACGCAAGGGAATCAGTTGAAGCTGTGTTGAAAACCCAAGAAACTCGGGTCTCAACTATAAATGAAGAATTAGACAAAGCGATTAAAGAGAAAGAGGCTCTTGAAGCAGCCATGCAAGATCTTGTTGGCGATGTAGCGCAGATGAAGGAGCTGTGCAGTGAACTTGAGGAAAAATTGAGGAATTCAGATGAGAATTTCTGTAAAACAGATTCTCTTCTGTCTCAAGCTTTGGCCAATAATGTGGAGCTTGAGAAGAAGTTGAAGTCTCTGGAAGAGCAACATAATGAGACAGGAGCTGCAGCAGCAACTGCTACTCAAAAGAATCTTGAGCTTGAGGATGTAATCCAAGCTTCAAATGAAACAGCAGAAGAGGCAAAATCCCAATTGAGAGAGCTTAAGACACGCTTTATAGCGGCAGAACAGAGGAACGTGGAGCTGGAGCAACAGTTGAATCTTGTTGAACTTAAAAGCAATGATGCTGAGAGAGAAGTGACGGAATTCTCTGAGAAATTATCTCAACTCAGTACTGCATTGAAGCAAGTTGAGGAAGAAAAACAACAGTTGAACGTTCAAGTGAATGATTACAAGGATAAGATTATCGAGCTGGAATCAGCACTAAATCAATCAAACACGCGGAGTTCAGAGCTTGAGGAGGAGCTGAGGATTGTCAAGGAGAGAAGTGCTGAACATGAGGACCGGGCCAGCATGAGTCATCAGCGCAGCATTGAGCTAGAAGATTTGTTCCGGACATCTCATTCCAAAGTAGAGGAGGCTGGAAAAAGGGTGAATGAGTTGGAGCTGTTACTTGAGGCTGAGAAGTATAGAATTCAGGAACTTGAAGAACAGGTAAGCACATTAGAGAAGAGATGTGAGGAAGCAGAAGCAGGATCCAAGCAACACTCCAATAAGGCATCTGAACTTTCATCAGAACATGAGGCATTGCTGGCCAGAGCATCGAGCCTTGAAGTTGCACTGCAAATGGCCAGCGATAAGGAGAGGGAGTTGACAGAATCATTGAATGTGGCTGCTGATGAGAAGACAAAGTTAGAAGACACATCAAATGGTTACAGAGAAAAGCTTGCTGAAGCCGAAAATTTGTTGGAACTCTTGAGGAATGATTTAAACATGACACAAGAGAGGCTGGAAAGCATCGAGAATGATCTTAAGGCTGCTGGATTGAGAGAGAGTGAGGTAATGGAGAAGCTTCAATCTGCTGAAGAGCAACTAGAGCACCAAAGTAGGGTACTCGAGCAAGCTACTTCAAGAAACACAGAGCTTGAATCATCACATGAATCACTAACGAGGGAGTCGGAAATGAAACTCCAAGAAGCCTTAGCAAATGTAACCAGCAGGGATTCGGAGGCTAACTCTTTGTTTGAGAAACTAAAGACCCTTGAAGATCAAGTGAAGATGTATGAAGTGCAGCTAGCTGAAGCAGCCGGAAAATCAGCACTATTGAAGGATGAATTAAATTCGTATTTTATTAAAGTGACTTCTTTAGAGAGCACAAACGAAGAGCTCCAAAAGCAGGTGGTTGAAGCAGAAACTAAAGCTACCAACTCTTCCTCGGAGAACGAACTCTTGGTTGACACAAACAGTCAGCTAAAGAGCAAGGTTGCTGAACTTCAGGAATTATTGGATTCTGCTTTATCAGAAAAGGAAGTGACTGCCCAACAACTTGCTTCTCATATGAACACTGTTACAGAGTTAACGGATCAGCACTCAAGAGCATTAGAACTTCACTCTACAACTGAAGCTCAAGTCAAAGAAGCAGAAACTCAATTGCATGAAGCCCTCCAAAGATTCACTCACAGAGATATTGAAGCTAACGACTTGAATGAAAAGGTAAATGTGCTTGAAGGCCAAATAAAATTGTATGAAGAACAGGCTCGGGAGGCATCCACGGTTGCAGAAACCCGAAAACATGAGCTGGAAGAGACTTTATTGAAGTTAAAGAATCTAGAAAGTACTGTTGAGGAGCTGCAAACACGATCGGGTCACTTTGAAAGAGAAAGTGGAGGGCTGGCTGAGATAAATTTGAAGCTAACTCAGGATCTGGCTATGTACGAGACCAAACTGAGCGATTTACAAGCAAAGCTTTCTGCAACACTTGTCGAGAAGGATGAAACTGTTGAACAGCTTCAATCCTCGAAGAAGGCTTTAGAAGATTTGACAGAGAAGCTTACTTCTGAGGTGCAGGGGCTCCAATCTCAGGTTTGCGGCCAAGTCTTGAAAATACCATGCGAAACAATGATATGATTACTTATTTTGTAATATAATATTCTGATCTTGATGTTGTCTTGCTACAGATTTCTTCAGTTATGGAAGAGAATAATAGCCTTAATGAAACATACCAAAATGCTAAGAGCGAACTTCAATCTGTGATATCACAGCTTGAAGAACAACTGAAAGAAAAGAAAGCAACTGAAGATGCTTTAAAGTCTGAGATTGAAAGTCTAAAGTCTGAGGCTTCTGAGAAGTCTGTGTTGGAAACTCGCATCAAGGAACTTGAAGAATTGTTGGTGAACGTGGAAACTCAATTGAAAGAAGAGGTATTACTGCAAGAATTGACGAGGAAACTTGAGAATTTCTTTAGGCACGAAAGGTTAGATCGTAAATATATTTAAGCACTTTTTGCAGGTTGAAAATGTCAAGGCTGCGGCTGCTGGAAAAGAAGCAGAATTAAATTCAAAATTGGAGGATCATGCACATGAAGTCAAAGACAGAAGTGCATTAACTGAACAAGTGCTACAACTTCAGAGAGAGTTACAACTTGCTCAGACAACCATTGCTGATCAGGTTAGTTACTGGCTGAAACTTTTTTTATTTTCCTAAACTTCCTTACAACTGCAGTAAATTGCTTAAAAGATTATGGTTGAACAACTGTTATTTAACATACTGATAGAAGAAAACTAGTTATATTTTGTGCTTGAATGACGACTGATTTCCTTCTATTGAGTTTATGCCTGGAAGGATGCGTATATTGAATTCTCCCATAGCACATAATGTGGGAAGCCGCGTGCATTGAATCATCATTATATTCGATATCGTACTGTGATAAATTGACTATTGCAGAACTTATTTAATTTTACTTACCAATTTGACAGAGAGGGGCAGATTCTCAAAAAGACAGAGAGCGAGAGGCAGCTATGAAGAGTTCTCTTGAAGAGCTCGAAGCTAAGAACAAAGAAGTTGCACTTCTGCAGAGGACAGTTGAAGAGCTTGAGCAGAAATTACAAACAGTTCAGGCTAAAGTGAAGGTCAGTTTATATTCCAAAAGCCACATCTGTCAACTTTAATGATTTGCATCTAATGTATCTGCACTCACACAAATGACTGCTAAAAGATTCCCACGATTGCAGCTTGTTCTTCTGAGTGAAAATTTAACTCCGCGAATGTTTAAATAATTGCTGCAGGGTGGTGAGGACACTCCATTAGATCTGAAGGATTCAACAGAAATCAAATCCAGGGACATTGGATCAGCCATTTCGACACCATCAAAACGAAAGAGCAAGAAGAAGTTAGAAACAGCAGCTGCTGCTCAAACCTCTTCTTCTTCAGAGATCCATACGCAACATGCCAATGTCTCACCTGTAATGACCTTCAAGTTCATCATCGGAGTAGCCCTGGTGTCTGTGATCTTCGGCATAATTCTCGGGAAACGTTACTAGGTTTGGTATTGTGGGGTTTTTAAGCTTTTTTGTTTTGCTTAATCCTTTTTTCCCCCTTCATATAAAGTAAATGCACAGAAGAATGTCAAGTTTTGTTTGTATGCTTTTCTTCATTCAGGTTTTGAGAATTGGTCAGGGACTTTGTTTTCATTCTTATCCCTTGCCTGCCTGCAAAGCAAAAAAAAAACACAGTTGATTCATTTATACAAAGGATGTTGAATATAAGTCTAGTTATTCATTATAAGGTACGAGAAAAAAAAAATAGGCCGTAAAGGTCGTACCTAGTGCATCAGACTCTCACTATAAGCATTGTCGGGGAAAGTCTGATGTACGTAGTTTTATCATCTTTTTTTTCACAAGCTAAAAGAAACAAATGCTAAAATTTCGGAACTAGATGACAATGATACAGTTACAAACAATGAAGGCTATGTTTTCGTCATTTTCAGGAAATTACATATTTCTTTATAAGATGTCTTCCATTCTGCAAAACAGGTTGCAGCCCCAAACCACAATCTCTAGAGTCTGGACTCGTCTAGTCCATTCTCTTCTCCTCTCTAGTCCATTCTTGTCTCGTCTCCTCTTCTATGACAATAATGGCTTTTTGCTCGTAGCTTTTCAAAAACTTAGTAAGAAAGAGTTGTCGACATGAATTGATAATTCAAGTATTTTAAACTCATATGACTCATACGCATTCATAAAATACATTTTGGTCATGTGCATGATGTTTTAATCTTCAAAACATGTGTTTCTACATTGGCTCTTAATCGACATACCGGTGTCCCTATTTTACTTTTGGCAATCTCGCATGCTCTCTGAAACCGGGCTACTTCATATCAGTCTCCCATACCGATCTATCTGGAATTTGCATAGCTGCTGGAACCGAGACGGATCATACCGGTATGTCAATCCTATAATTTGAACTTATAGGATTGACATACCGGTCTCTAGACAGAGAGTTTGGTCAGTTTTCAAATTTGAATTCCAATTTCATTTTTGCCAAGCTCTAACACCTTCATACATTTTCTAACACGCAAAAACAGAGAGTTTATTTAATATTCTTTATTATACACTCTTGATCATTGGCAATGGCAATGTTAAGATTACATTAAACAAATCTACACATGCAACCCTATGAACATTGGCACAATTAGGGGTGTTCGCGGTGTGGTTCGAGACGGTTTTTTCATTTTTTACTTCAAACCGCGCGGGTTGGCGGTTTGGGAAATTAGAAAACGAAACCACAAATTTGATAAGGAAAACCGCGGCGGTTCGGGTTGGCGGTTCGGGCGGTTCGGGTCGGCGGTTTGGATTATAAATTTTTTAAGAAAATTTTGTGTGTTTTCACATTAAAATTGAAGAAAAAATTACATAATTTTCATTTATTCATTACATATTACTATATGATCATTAAATATCTTAATTTTCATAGTTAAAGAAGAAGAAAAATATAAAATAATATTTAATTTGAACGCGGGTCGGCGGTTTAGGCGGTTCGGGTCGCGGTTCGAGTCAAAATTTGCGGTTTGGGCGGTTCGCGGTTTGACATGGGTCAAAACCGCACACCGACCCGAAATTTGCGGTTCGATTCGGTGCGGTTCAAAATCATTTTTAATATTTTTTCAAACCGCGCGGTTCGGTTCGGTTCGGTGCGGTTCGCGGTTTGACCCGAAATTGTGTTCACCCCTAGGCACAATAAAGATTGCATTTGACATGCATGTAATCATATTTAGGATTAATCAACGTGAATTCCTGTCCTTATCGAATGCAAAATCCACGCTAAGCAATTACAAAATAAGCATAGAATAATTTTGCCAGACAAAGAGACTGCAGTAATAAGCAACAATCAACATAAACCCATAAAAGAGTAAACGTAAACTCAACATGGCATACAAACCCATACATATATCATCGAGAAAACACAAATCCGTTCCTAGAACTCCATCTTCAACTCAGATCATTAGAAACTGCACAATTGTTAGAAATAGCTTATTAGATTGCGTAGAAAAACAATGCAAATCAAATACAAGAACATCAACATTAACATCGTAAATGACACTTGAACTAAGGAAATGAGTAAGATTCATCAGCCTTAGTTAGGCCGAATCATCAATCTAACAAACATCCTATCTGCATAAATCTGGATACTTTAAGAACAAAACATAAATCATGCATAAGATTCATCCTTGTGTTACTTCCTACAATCAGCCAGCCTCTAGGCCATCAATTTCGACAACACCCGTTATAAAATCCATATGCTATCAATCATAATTAATAAGGTAATATATTAATATGGCATAAACCTAATGAAATCACACCCAAAAACCAATACCAAATATCATTTACTCAACATGGTATTGCGACAAACAGCGTGAAGCAATACAAAGCATGACAAAATCAGCTTGAAAAATCATAATCTCGTAAAATGCACAGAACATTCACATTAACCTTGTTAATGCACAAAAGCCATATGTTGCAAATTATAAATTACTTTACTTGGCACTTGAACTAAGGAAATAATTAAGATTCATCATCCTTAGTTAGGGCAGTGAATCACTAAGCCAGTGAACATAAATCACGCAAAGGATTCATCCTTGTGCTACTTCCTACAATCAGTCTCTAGGCCATCAATTTCGACAACACCCATTACAAAATCTATATGCTATCAATCATAATTCATAATGCAATATGGCATAAACCGAATCACACCGAAAAACCAACATCGAATACCATTTACTCAACAAAACAAGCAGCATGAATTTATAAAGAACATGTTGAAATCAGCTGGAGAAATCATAACCATTGTTTTAAAAAACGGTAAGAGGCGACGCCTCGAGGCGCTATGTTGCCACCTCGCGGCGAAGACGAGTCGAGGCGTTCGCCTCTGGTGGCCTTTTGTGTTTTCCCACACCGTAGCGAGTGAGGCGGCCGCCTCACGCCAACATGGCGAGAAACGGCCCGCCTCATTCACTGCGTTTAAAGTATGTATTTTTTTTATTTTACCTCCAAAACGACGACGTTTTGGAGGTAATTTGAAACCCCCAAAATGTCATCGTTTGGGGGTGAATGTAAACATTAAAAAAATTAGATCTGCCCCTCTCTCGCACTCTCTGTCTCTATACCCCTCTCTCGCACTCTCTCCATCTCTTGCATCTCTATGTGGCTCTCTGCCTCTATTCTTACCTCTCACATGAAGATAAGCTCTCTCTCTCTCTCTCAGCAATAATGTGTATGAAATTAGGTCAATATTGTGTATTAAAATTAGGTTGTTTGCGTTTCTTTTGTTTTTTAAATCGACCCAAGAATGTGTTTTGGACTTGTTGATGCTTTTTTTTTTTTTTTTTTTTTTTTTTTTTTTTTTTTTTTTTTTTTTGAAATCGTTGGAAACCCCACCACCAAACCACCCATTCTGGGCCGCGGCGCAGGTAAAACCCCCGGCTGCCCCAGGCTCTTACAAGAAGTTGCACCCCCTGGATTCGAACCCAGAACCTCAAGGTGAGATTCTGGACCCTTCACCACCAAGCCACACCCCTTGGGGGCTTGATGCTTTTATTATACTGATTTTAATTTTTGTTTTGATGTTCGCATTAAGACCTCGCGGCCTGACAAAATAACATTGACTCAACAAGACATTGCGACAAGCAAGATGAATCAATACAAATGATGATAAAATCAACTTAAAAAATCATAACCTCGTAAATGCACAAAATATTTACATTATACCTTGTAAAAGCACAAAATCCATATGTTGGAAATGAATTAAGATTCTATCAGCCTTCCTCCTTAGGCTACATCATTAATTAAGCCAATGAACATAAATAAATCACACATATGATAGGAGATTCATGATCCTTGAATCTACTATACATAGGAACATTATGAAATCAGCTTGAAAAAACCATGATGCAATCTAATATAAATCCAATCTCACCAATTAACGAGACACAAAGCATTTTAAACCCAATTATATCTCATTAAAATAATAAAATCTTAAAATCCCAACTTTTAACAACTAAATAAAAAAAAATAATTCCAAAAACAAACGACACGTCGGTTTTGTTTCCTTTCTAAAACCCGAGCTTCGTAAAAAACCAGCGATTATGGCCTTTCTTAAACCTCTCCGCGAGTTTAAGATTATAGTTTTATTACACAACTATTGCAAAAAACAAAGAAAAAAAAATACAATACATTAATCCATTTGATATTTGTTATACTTTGTAAATTAATCCCATGGAGGAAAATTTTGATTTTCACAAAAAAAAAATGATATATATTATTTATTTTAATAAATATTTAAATTAAGCCTCCGTGTGGCTTTGCCACTATATATCCAGCTGATATGTTTTAAGTAATTGAGGTCAAATTCAAATGCAACACAACTTGAATTGAAGTAGCATTACATGACATTAAATCTGCCAAAATAGCAACTGCAGTTTCAGTTCATTATTAGGTAGTAGAAGTGAATTGGTGTTTGAAGTATACAGAAGCTCACCACGGGTGTTATTTGATAGCAAATGATTTAGAATTTGATTGTCAAATTTTTAGTTCGAGTTCAGGGAGTGCATTTGTTATAAGAGTTTGTGACTGTCGAAGATTTTACCTGCTGCGCTTAAGTCCGAATCAGGTGATTTGATAACAAGGTTTCTAGCATTTCCAAACAAAAAACATATACAGAACCAAAAAGTTCACAAATTCAAAAATACATTCTCCATGGTTAATAATGCATCATGAAATTATGGAAAATGACATCCAAAATAAGTTCCTAAAATTTTAAAAATACAAGTTTAAGTCTCTAAAATTTTTAAAAATATAAGTTTTAGTTAATATTGTTAAATATTTTTTTATTAATTGAGTCATTTTTATCTAATTTTGAAATAAACTTTTATCATATTTAGATAATTTTTGGGATATTCAAATCATTTAATATTCAAACTATAGAGATTAAAGCGTATTATAATTATATGCATGACGGTTGGGTGTCATTTTCTCTAAAATTATTGATTCACTAATAATAATGGAACGTTAAATTTACTATTGTCAAGGGATAAGAGTTACCAAAATTATATGGTAAGTTGTCTAATCTCACAGTTACATATGGGATTACTTGTAGTTGGAGGGAAAGAATGACATTTGGTCGAGATTTATCAATCTGTTTTAGTTATGATTATAAATTTGAGATAAAAAAAAAAAATTATCTCGAATTTAATATCAATTTTAAATCGGGACGAAAAATTATCTCTATTTTAAATCAAATGGTTTGAGATCTTAAATCAATAAGAGAAAACGGTTCTTCTCCAAATTCCAACCTAATTTTTTATTTATTTCATTTTAAATCCCAATGTAATTTTTGATTGGAGATCGAAAAATTATCCAAATTTCGTACCAAAAGGATACTGTTGATCACATAGTGGAATTTAGATTTAGTACTTTCAACTTATTTTCAATTTTCCATCATTTTTTTTAAACATTGGAAATTTCGCATTCAAATCACCGACTTGAATTTAAACATAATAGATAAAATTCTGATTGTCCCAAATTTTTATAAGAAATACACTCATTGAATTCGATCTCAAGACCTGACAATCAAATTCTAAACTTTTTGCTACCAAATCATACCATTGAGAGGGCATAATTTTCCATCGCACGTATATATATCACTAATACACGATTAAGATTCAATTATTATAATAATTTATATAAAAAAAAAAAACTAAGCTTAACACCGAATACAGGTTGCATACGATGAATGTTGGTAGCAAATTACTCCTCCCACCTCTCCTGACAAAAACCCCCTCTTTGTCTCCTTGTATTTTTCCCATAATGTCCCTTCTTTTGCATGTAATTACTCCATCAATTATTATACATCTTAATTTGGTAAAAATTCTATATATATATATATTAATTTAAAAAAATTATATACTAATTATAACTTCCTTTGCGATTTTATTAATTATATTTTTTTTATTTTATAATTTTTTGATTTTTTGATTAATAAATATTACAAATTTTGTGTATTTATTCATTTAATTTTTTTATTCATTTTAAATTTAATTAACACTACTTATGTATAAACAAATAATAATTTTACCAAATAAAATTAATTTATAAAATAAATTTTTTTATAGTCTATTTGTTTAAATATGAAATTTAATTACTTATAACACTACTTATAAATATGAAATTTGTAATATTTATTAAACAAATAAAATATATATATATATAAAGAGTAAAAAAATATAAATTAAAAAATAAAAAATAAAAAATTTAATAATGAAATAAAATTAGTATATATGTTATTTTTATATATATATTTAGGGCAGATTTGATTTGTTGGGAGAGAATGTTACAAAATGAAGGGATAAAATCTAAAATGCACAAAAAAGATAAGAAGGCTACTCTTCCCACCCCTACTGACACATCCCCCAATTATGAAATTCCTTAACTGCCCCATTTCTTTCTCTAAAATTCAATTCTCAATAAACCAAATATATCTCAAATATATATTGATATATATATATATATATATATATATATATAGATATATATATATATATAAATAACATATTTATTTTATTTTATTTTATTAATTAAATTTTTTTTTTATATTTTTATAATTTTTTTTTAAATTTATATGTTTTGGTCTTTATATATATTCTTTTTATTTGTTTAATAAATATTACAAATTTCATATTTATTATTATTTATTTTGTGTTTATTTATTCATTTAATTTTTGTGATTTTTTTTAATTATTTAACACTACTTATATATTATAAAATATTCTCATGTATATTAGAAAAATATATATTAAAAAATAGTACAGATAACAACATAAAAAGTTACTCTTAAAAATATAAAAACATAAATTTTAATTTATTTTATAAATTAATTTTATTTGCTTAAATTATATTTTTTTATACATAAGTAGTATTAATTAAATTAAAAATGAATCAAAAAAAATAAATGAATATATACGAAATCTGAAATCTGAAATTTTATTAACAAAAAATAAAAAATAAATAATAAAATGACAAATGAAGTTATAATTAGTATATAATTATTTTTAAATTAATATATGTAAATATATAAATTTTACTAAGAGAGTAATTTAACACAAAAGAAGAAATATTATGGTAAAATCGCAAGGGGACAAAGGGAGGGGAGTGGAGTAATTTCCATTTGCAAAAGATAACGAGGGGCTGTGGCAATACGCTGTGAGAGAGATGACATATACGCCCGGCACATAATATAATTCTCGGTGTGAAGAGTAGCCCTCATGTTGGTATTATGGTTCAAGTACAACGACATTTTTTTCCCTAAATTAAGAAAAAAATGACCGTAATTTCAACAATATCTATTATCCAATAGACAGCGTAACAAAAAAGTTACCTTCGTCGTGTATGAAGTTGAAGACATTTCAAAGTTTAGAGGAAGTTGCTGATTCAACGATACGTAAGAATTTTCATTGTCCTTCTTCTGAAACAGTTGCGTAAAGCAGTAGAACTTTAGCTTCTGCTTTCGATTTTAGCTTCTGGGTATTGTTTATTTTTCTAATTTGTTCATGATTTTTGCTGCTTTTTTTGTTTGATCTGTTCAATAATTGAATCCCTTTTATTTTATTTTATTTTGCTTTGTTATTGTGTTTTAGATTGTGGGTATTATCTATTTGTTTAAGAAGTTCTGCTCAATTTGTCATGTATTATGTAATTTTGGCGGTGTTAAAAATTAATTAATTATTTATGTTAAACGGGATTCATTTTGGGCAGGTTTGATCATATATTGTTGTTGATATAGCATGACTGAGAGCTGCAGCAATGCGAGTTCGAGCTCGAGCTCAAGTTTGAGTAGCAACTTTCCAGATACAGAGGATGATCACACCATTGCTTGCATCTTAGCATCGGACGAAAATTCCAAAGCTGAAGGCCAGCTTGGGAAGAGACTCTCTCACTTGAACTCGATCCCCGTATGAATCTTTCCTTTTTTTCACTTATAGCCATTTGTTGTGATTTTTGGTTTTGATAACTATTAATTAGAGATTAAGCTTTTGTCTTAGCAAATATGTAATTGCTTACATATCAAATCTTGATAGTTAACCGTGAATATCATATTGACTTTGAATTCATTGTCATATCATATTAATCATTGATTCTTTATGACGCAGCTCACACCTCGCATTAATGGGGAGATACCTGATGTAAATGATGCATCCCTAGACCATGAGCGGCTGTCAGAAAGGTTTGATTTAATCGTGAGCTCTAATCCTTTTTTTCTTAAGGATTGATAAACCAATATTGAGCTTGCTATGTTAGTAAGTTGTTGGAAAATGGAGCTCTCAGAGCATTGTTATTACACATATACTCTGACATGTACTGTAAATCGTGGCATCACGGTTCACTAGTGTATGGAGTGTTAGTTGAAGCCATTTTACGTATGCATGTAATGGTGATTTATCTTTCTTTGGTCATAATGATAGCTGAAGATTTGGCATTTTCCATTATATGTATGCATAAAATGGTGATTTGTCTTTATATGGTAATAATGGTTATGTTTGTCCTTCAGGTTGGCGACACATGGATTAGCTGAACTACAAATGGAGGGTGATGGAAATTGCCAGGTTTGCCTATTGCTTTCTTCATCCATAAGTCTAGACTTTTACATGCATGACAAAAAATAATTTTTTGCTAGGATGTATTATTATGGTAATTTGTACATAAATATATGTTGCCTCTTTCTTTTGTTAAATATCGTTTTCCTTGATTTGTCTTCTGCAACTTGTTTTTGTATTGTCGGACAGTTTCGAGCATTAGCAGATCAGTTGTTTCGCAATCCAGATTACCACAAACATGTTAGAAAGGGAGTTATCAAGCAGGTATGGTCACTAGAACCCGAACTGATGGAAAAAGTTCCTTTTATCTGGCTGGTTGAGGTTAAAAATAGTGCATTTTTAGGTTGTGGAAAAAAAATATTTTGTCTTGTTAATGCCTCATTCGATACTTAAGATTATCTTGAGTATTTGTGGTGCCGTCTTTGTGTCTCATTTGAATGGACTTTGATCAAAAACCTGAATCAAAACAATATTGCAGGTGTCTGTTCATGTCTTAGAACCACTAATCTTGGGAAAATTATCCTGGAAATCCCTAAGCATACTCAACTCATGTATCTAGATTCTATCATTCTAGCCTCATACATCAAAATTAGGCAATGCGTTTGTTTGCTTTTATATATACAAATCATCCATGCATGCGGTCTTCATTTTCTAGTGATAGAGATGTCTGGCTGTGATGTAATTTCTTTACTTAATGTACTTTTTCTTCAAAATTTTCTCATAAGCCTTTGTTCCCTTTTTCAGTTGAAGCATTTCAGAAAACTATATGAAGGCTATATCCCAATGAATTACAAAAGCTACCTGAGGAAAATGAAAAAGTTAGACATCTATTGCAATGCCTATTAATTTTCTGCCACAAAAATTAGGCAGCATGTTGTCTTGACACTTGATCTGACTAAACGCTAATACAATTTTTGTGCAAAACTTTCTGTGCAATAGATCAGGGGAATGGGGAGACCATGTCACTTTACAAGCAGCTGCAGATCGAGTAAGTTGAAATTTCTAATCTTTTTGTCTCCTTAATATGCTCGAGAAATCGTGACTGTGCCCAGCCTTCACTGAATCATGTAGAATTTGTTTTCAGTTAATTGTTTATGCAGTACTAAGAAGTTCAATGTATTTTTTTCCCATGTGGTCAGCATCTGTGCTTTGTTTGCTGTGACCTTTCCGTATATTCTAACCTAGTCTGATATGGGTAGCAAGTGAAAGAACTTGTTTCGCAAAATCTAGTGTTTGATTTTTTTGACCGTTGTATAACCACCCAGGAAAATAAGTATCGAGTTTGCCTTAAGGAACAAAGATAAGATAGCCAATAAAAAAATGAAAAAAATGAAAAGATTAGTTGTTGGTTGTATCTGAATGGTGGAAGCAATTGGAGGCTAAGATACGTCTGATAGAAAGTGAATTGTCGGAGGTGTTGGCATCATGCCTAGGGTTCTTCTTTCTTAGGCATCGTACTTCAGAGGCAATCACATCTGCTATCTCACCATAAATGCATTACAAATATCTAGGAACTAGGAACAAGTAAAACCTTGCATTCTTCCTAAAAATACCATGCATACTCATACTTTGAACTAGGTAACCTTAAATGTTTCATCATACATTTATGTTTATTAAATCATATGTACCACGCTTTCTTACTCTTTTTTCTAACTTCATCATTTTCTTTGAATTCGTCATTGATTGGTTCCTGATCTGCTCTAGCATTTCTTCAGTTTCAAGCCAAAATCTGTTTAGTTACCTCATTTCGAGAGACTTGCTATATCGAGATTGTTCCAAAAGACCAGAATCCCACCAGAGGTAGGCATAATTACAGTATCCTGTATTCACATCATGTACTGCAACCGGTCTTAGTCTAATCTTATTTATTTTTGTGGATCTATTATTTTTCATGTTGCTTAGAGCTTTGGCTGAGCTTCTGGAGTGAAGTACACTATAATTCAATATATGCAACTGGAGGTAAATCCTACTATTACTTTTGTTTATTCATGCATCTTATATCTTCTTACAATAACTTCATAGTTCTTTTGGATATATTCACAGATGTTCCTACTCGGAAACCCAGAAAGAAGTATTGGCTTTTCTAGACTTACAACACTTTGATTACGAGGTCAGCTCAACTCATATAACCTGCTATATTCGTATCAATTAATCGAACAAAATGAAAATAAAGAAAATACCGAAGTTGCTATTGTAATTGCTATGTGATATGGTGTCAGTTGATTGATTTTGATCTTTCGTAATTTATGCTTTAATTCGTCGTACAGAAAATATTTGTTGGATATTGTTACATGAAAAGATAAATGAAAATAAGCTATTGTTCTTATGTCTAATTTTGAAAGCATATTAGCTTAAAACTTAACTTTAGGCTTGATAATTTTGACCAAATGTAACAAGAAGTCAGTATATACTTAAAAGACGAAAAAGAAAAAAGGTAGCTGATGTGTCCTATATAAAAGATGGTCCAGCACACGAGGCTTCCCACAATGTGTGCTATGGGGAGGATTCAATATGTACGCATCTCCAATATCTAAAAAATATCACAATATTTTTAATTGCTTTAAATTATTTTATCTAAATATTAGTGTCTTTTTACCCAGTTCCACCATTAAAGAACCGGCATACTTCTAGCTTGTGACTTTTGCACGTGGAATGTTTACAGTCAAAAGCATTTATCGTAATGGTGAAATCTGTAGGTCATATAGCAATATGCTTATTTAATGTCATTAAACCCAGTTACAGATTACAATATAAATTGTAACAAATTTAATAGAGCTTCATCAATGATATCATTTTATTGGAATTATCTGAGATTATTTAACGCCATCAAATCTAATGTGATAGGTCTTTTATTTTCAAAAAATGTTAGTTTGCATATAAATAATAATCGAGAATCAAATTGACACTTTAGCATGCATTTCTTCTCAAACACGAAGATCTTCCACATTTTGCTCCGCCTCTATCAGTTTTCCTAGTTCTTTCATGCAGTAATTGTCGGCTTCTAATATGAATTTAATTCTTTATGCGTGCTTTATATTTAGTAAATATACTTATGATCCTCTTAACGAGTGTCCTTAAGGAACAAGTTAAAATGTTGGTGTTGTAAAGTGCAAAATATCTACCAATATACGTGTTAATACTATTCAATATCACAGAATGACCTTGAATTTGCAGTAACATTTTTTCTACCTTTCCATTTCCGATACCCTTTGTTTGATTATAGGTACAGCGATATCAGAAGGAACCAAACTTCTGGGGAGCGTACACGCCATCTGATAGATTGCTCGAAGCTGGCATGTGTGCAAGCCTGTATCGAAAAAATATGGTCAGTATATAAATGTTGCTTGCACCAACAACTGAAACTTGCTGCAAAATACACATAAAAATTATGTATATTTTTTCTGTTGTCTTTGCTTATATGTTAATTATGCTCGTAGGAATAAAAACTTAAGTAGTTTTATTTGTCAATTTAGTTGTTTATGGGGATTATGATATCCCATATCCAATGTTCAATACACATAATTACCTTGAATTTACATTGAATCTATGTAATTGAACCGCATCTTAATGTATTGAATCTCCTAATTTTAAAAGCATAGGAAATGCCTCAGAATTATAGTAATATAGTATCATTCGGAATATTTTACATTGATAAAATCTTAGAACGGTTTTTTATTTGTTTATTTTTACTGGAAAAATTTCAAGATTCTAAATTAATTGCCAAATAATATAGCAATGGATGTTTTTATTATCTAAGTTTTGTCTAGAGTGAAGTTTTAAGTGACATTAACTCACTCTATTTTCCTTTAAAGGTTGTTTAGATATAAATAGTTTGCGATTAGGGATGATAATGAGTCGGATTTGTCTCAGTCCAGACCCAAGACTAGTTGTTAGTGAACCGCCGTCCAACTTTTGAGTCCGTCCCAAAAATTTTAATTTTTTAATTTTTTTTTTTATAAGTTATAATTAAAAGACCGTTGCTACAAACCCTATAATCTCAATCAAACTTTCATCTATAAATTTATCTTCACAAATTCACAATCAAAATGAATTTCATATTTAATTAAACTCTAAAAAAACAAAAAATTTGAAATTTGAAATTATTTTTAAAATAATAAAAATTCATATCACATATCCTTTAAATAAAGTGATTCTAAATTAATTACCAAATAATATATCAATGCATGTTTTTTATTCTTTCTAAATTTTGCTTAGAGTGAAGTTTTAAGTGATATTAACTCTATTTATTTTTATTATTTTTTAAGTCCATTTAGGATATAGATAATTCACCGCTCTCTGGTCACTCCACAAAACATAGAGGACATTTTTAAAGTATGTCAATAATTAGCTTTATCAAATACACACTACTTTGAAAGTTCAAAGTCTTTTCGATATCGAAGATAGAGATAGAAATCGATCTAGAAGGGTTGAGATTTGCTCCTTATTATAGATTTAAGACGAAAAATTATGTTTAATTTTATATCGATTTTTGCATCGGAATAAAAAAACATTCTGAATATAGAATGAACAGTTTGAGATACTAAATTTAGACAAAAAATCGATTTCAACGTATTGTCATTAAATTGTACTTAGTAATACATAATTGCTTTTTAGGATGTTAGAATAAAAATCTATTAAAATCAGAAATATTCTCATTTCACGTTGTTAAAATCAGATGATAGAATGAAAATGGAAAATAGTGAGTGAGGACATATGTTATGAATTTATTAGTAGAATTCATTCGGCAGTTTAATTGGAAATCCATAATAAATTGCTCTATGAGCTACTTGAGCTATTTGCAATTAATTAAAAATGTTCATGGATTAATCAGAAAGGATAAAGTCCACATTACTAGAATAAAAAAAATTAAAACTCATTGCTCAATATCTTATATTACCAGGACATGATCGATTCGTACGATATTATTTATATATTTTAGAATAAGTATGAGATGAACGTTGTCCAAACAGATTTCTTAACCAGTACCTGTATAATGAGAACACACAAACTAAAAATGTAAATTGTAAACATGTGACATGTAAATGCGGATTGAAATCGTGTATGCGATATGTATGCCTGACTTGTGAAGCCATGAACTGTAATTGTGTAAATATGGACTGCAAATTGGAAATGTAGGCCATAAACATTAAATCTGACTCGAATATCATAAAACATAAAATATGTAACATGAAACGTAAATCGTAGTTTATAATACATAAGTTGTAAATAAGACATATAATAACTTGAAAATATAACAAAAGAAATAACATTCACTCACATAACCGACGTTCTAATGCTCGCTTGCTCAAATGGAACTGAAGGGATTCTTTTACGTGGAATCTATGAATTCATGTACAGTCAGTATACTTGAACATTACGATCCCAATCATGCACGTTAATAATGTGTGTGTTCATGCCAACGAATTCTAAGACACCATTACAAGGTATCCAACCTGACCAATCACTCGAAACATCACCATATGACACAAATAATGATCACAACAACAATAACATAATGACTCTTGGCTTAATACATCTCCATATCATGAACTTCATGCTTGACTGTATGTCACACTAATGGCAATGACCAAACCCAAACTTTAGGTTTTGATTCAACTCAAACCATCACCATATCATTAACTTCATGCTTGACTATATGTCGCACTAATGGTAATGACCAAACTCAAACCATGCATAAATCATGAAATTATTCACTAATTTAAGCATGATTAACACTATAATTAACCAAAATCATGAAAAATTGACATGGGTCGTTCTTGGGTTTTCATGGATTCAAAACTTAAGATTGATAAATCTTGTTGAGATGCAAGCAAATGATAAAATAGAGAATGAGAAACTTACTTGCCTCAATTAGCATTTGGAGATGCATGAAAATCATCATAATCTTAGTTTGATTTGAAGAAAAATGAGGATTTTGAGTGCATGTGGAGTGAGAGAGAGATGAGAGAAAAATGAAGATGATGGCCTATTTATATAGCCATGAAATTCTAGAGTTTTCTGTCTAAAAATCGCAGGGTCGTTTGAACTCTACTCGCATACCACATGAATGTGCGTAATTCTACCAAGTCACATTCGAATGCTAGTCGAACGTCACAAGAACGAAAACCCTTTGAAAGGTTTCGTTTGAACGGTATGAAGAACGCGTCACAAACGCGAACACTGATTGTTTTGGAACACTGGAACGAACACGACCCAAACGTGATTATGGAAATTTTTCCTACATCTTGACTGAAGTTGACTTGTTCGGGGTCAGTCCATACACAGATCCTACGTGTGCATAAAATATCGCATGCATGAATTGTATGACTATGATAAACATGTTAAAATGATCAAGATATTACATAAACAATTATACAGTTGAGAAAAATAATTAAAATCTATAAAGAAGAAGAAGAAAATTGAATAAAAGCATGAGAAGTTGAGTAGTTGAGTACTTAAACTACTTAGGTCCAATAGTCAATAAATCACCGGCTAATCTTATATTTATCTAATATGGGATAAATAGATCATAATATTTAATCATGCTCCCTATCCCACGTAGATATAATGTTTGCTCTAATATCATTTGTTACGAATATGTGACAAGAAATCATATTTAAAAATCAATAAACCCCTAGACAATGGTATATTTAACTAATGTAGGATAAATGTACCACAACTGAAAACCACAATAAACTTAATTAGGAGAAGATAAGATTTGAAAACACAAAAAAAAAAAAAAAAAAAAAAAAAAAAAAAACTAACAATAGCAACGGATGGGGATCATAATGATACATTTTGGAACCTTACAGGTAAATTTGATATTTTGTAAAACAATAGGGGCTATTAGGTAAAGAAAAGGAAGCGTGCGCGCGTAATATATTGTTGCTTGCAAGATTGGAAGAATGGGCGTTTGGCTGCTATTGACCGTCGTTTTCAAAGCGTGTACACGTGTCTCTTTCACTCCCGAAAAAAAATGAAAGTCTTTCCTTTTTTTTTTTTAATTAAATTTACAATTAGGGATATTATCAATTTACATCTCTAAATTGATTTTGATTTATGTATAAAAAAATAAAAAAATTTTAAACAAATTTAATTTTATATCTAAGATTTCGTCTTCACCCAAATTAATCTTTATACTTAAAAAATTTGGCCCGTATATTAATTTACAAAATTGAAAAAATTTCAAATATATAATTAAATTTATTTAAAATTTTCATATTTTTTTCTTGGAATCGTTAGAAATTCCATCATTCCGAACTTAAATGGAGCAACCCATGAACTCAAACTCGGAATGTGAGATCTTGAGCCCTTCATTTTACTTTGAAGACAAAATTTTCATATTTATTCACACATAAGTAACTTTGATCTACGATCTGCATTTTTTTTTAATCATCTCCAACCTAATTAGGGTTCCGACGAATGTTTTAATCCCTACTCTTTAGTTCACTGTTTTTAACATTTTAGGGGTTTGGTTTCCTCGGTAAATATATGGAGAGATCCAGTGGCAAAGATTTCCTCAACTTCACTCGCACCTCCTCTGGTCAGCTCTCTCTCTCTAAATCCCTAAATCTTTGATTCAATGTTTAAAGAAATTTAACAGATTTACTGAATTTTTTTTTCCTGGTAATAATGAAGTTAATTGATTGGCCAGCTGGTTGTTGGTTCTGTTGTTAACTGGTTTTGTTGCTTGATGTTTTTGTGTTACAGGGAGTGCGATGTTTGATTCGTCACAGTATGAGTTTTTTGGTCAAAATGTTGGGGAAGAAGTTGAATTAGGGGGACTAGAAGATGTGGGGGATAATAATGCTCCTGTATTTGGATCTGTAACCGACGATGAGTATCATTTGTTCGACAAAGGAGATGTAAGATTTGGTTATTTTAAGTTTAGTGTAGTTCGAGTTCAAGTTTGCTTTGAGTAGCCTTCTTGTTTTGTAATTCTGTAATGTGTTAACTGTATGATTGATCTTGCTGGTGTATCGTAATAAGGTGGTTGATTCTTCGCTTTGGAACCTTATGTAGTTCTGTTAATACTATTTGCATTTCAATTTGTTGGGTAGGATCATATTGTCTTTTTTGCTAAGCTGAGTCAATCCCTCTTAACATATAGAGGATAAAATCTAATTCTAATCCTTATACGAGATCCTCCGGCATATTTTTAGGCATCCATACTGTCTCTGAAGATAAATGGTAAATGATTCTCATCAGTAGATGGCCGTGTTGTTGGTAATTTGGTTTGAAGATTTAGGAGAACTTTTGAAAATTCAAATACTCAATTTTTATGGGACTGAATTCAACGTTGGTAAACTCTTTGGGCTTTGGTGGCTTTCAGAATTTCATGAACTTCTTTCTTCTCTGTTCATCATTACTAGGAAATGGGGTTTCTGCTGTGGGATTAATGCCTTTTTTTTCCCCTGATTACTTTGAGTATGTTCTCTTAATGTTTAGGTGCATATGCAGTTGCATGTATTTATTTTCTGCATGTATCATGGTTTAGAGAAAATGCTGTATTTCATTTATCTTATTCACGAGATATGTATATTTTTTCTTGATTAAATTATTGATGGCTTTCCCCACCATTTCTATCTGTGATGCTGAATTATTCTGTTTTAACAGTGCTATTCATGTTTTGATTTCAAATTTTGACTTCAATTTTCATGTCTACTGCATTACACACCTAAGAGTTTGCTCTTAACTTTTTCTTTCTTCTATGTGATTTGCAGGGTTTAGGTTTAGGCTCTTTATCAGATGTTGATGATTTGACTACAACATTTGCAAAGGTCAGACTCTTTTATTTTTATTGGTGCAGATGCTGATGAGCATATACTGTTCACTGTTAGCAAGAAAAATATTTTATGCTAACTTGGATATGTTATAATGGAAAGGATGAAAAATTTCTTAGTCTGAGTACTGGAGGCATATTTACATTTAACTTCAACTTACCTACTAATATGGCTGAGAGCCATAATTCAGCCGTGGAAAAAAAATGTGGCTGAGGAGCCACACACACTGTAAATTTAGATTGAATGAATTATTTTCATTTTCTGTCGTTTTGATAGAATGTCAAGCTCTTTTTTTTGTGTTCTCTTTTTAATTCAATTTGGTAGTCTATTACATGCCAAGTTGAGAGCCCATTTTGGAAAGGTGTACCATTATATTTGCTAAAAGTTTTGAGGAACGAAAAGATTTTAAAAGTAGCTGTTGAGATCCTACATTAACACAGGCTCATACATGTGTTTGAAGGTAAAATTCAAGTAGTTATTGAAAAAGTTAAGGGCTCCTGCATTTTGATAGATCTTAGAGTGATTTAGCAAGTGAAAGCAATGTAAAATAACAATACTCAAGGAATTCAAATCACTGTATTCATTAAGAGAGCAAATTTCAAGAATCAAGAGTGATTTAGCATTTCTAGCATGCTAAGCTCTCATTACCAATTGTGTAAAAACTGTTCATGATGCTTCCCTCACACACGAGGTACTGCTAATAACAAACTGAAAAAAGGCAAAATGAAAATGACAAATTAAGGGTTGCCATCTGGCAAACAATGAGTGCTATCAAATTCAGAATATTCCATCAGTTAATATCTTCAATTTGCACTTGGCCCATCAGTAGACTCAGGTCCATATGTCAGCCCACGTACAACCTCTCTTCTACTATTATTCTCCTGGTTTGCACTGGTCCTCCTTGTCCTTCTGGCCAGTGTTATCAAAGGCGCGTGCCTAGGTAGAGACGCCAGCCATTGCGCCTAGAGAGTGTCCAGGCAAGGCGACGTGTATCAGGCGCGCGCCTAGTCGACGAGGCACGCGCCTGATGCCAATGAGTTAGGCGCGCCTCAGGCGTTTGATGCCAAAAATCTTGATTTTTGACCCGATTTCATTGATTAAAGCTCTTTTTTTTTATTACCGTTTTTAGTTTTTTTCCAGCAGAGAGAGTTAAAAAGAAGAAGAATAATAATAATAAATCTCCTAATTTATTTTAATTTATTTACTTTTGACATGACTCTTAGATAATTTGTTGGGATTGTTAAAAATTATAAGAAAATTTTATATTTTGTAAAATACAAATGTTTGTCATAATAAATAATAATAGATCAAACATTTATAATTATTGGGGACATAATTTTAACCAAAAGATTATATTAGTCAATAACGAAATTGTACATAGACAATATAAATAAATATTAATATCGTAGTTATTATAACAACTTAGTTATGAAAACAGTGATGTATATAAATTTAATTGAGTGCAATAATTTATAAATGTTTTGTCATAATTTGGTCAAAATATTAAAAAATACTCGAAACAAAATGATTAGAAGAATATATTTATTCATCTTTCTAATTGAAAAATATATATACAAATATGCGCTTCACATTCCTCAGGCGCCCGCCTAGGCTCCATGACCTTTTGCGCCTCAGTGCGCCTTGCGCCTTTAATAACACTGCTTCTGGCATAGACATGCACAACAGACATATCATCAGTTCCCTCCAATTTAGCAACCTTGTCCTCAAGGTTGAATTCGGGAAATTGTTTATCGATCACATCAGCGAGTTCCCAACTGTCATCACATTCAGGGATATACTTCCATTTTATCAACACTTCGAACCTTCCATCCACAAGTCGACGAATCTTCCTGATAGCTTCAGGTGCTACCATCAATTCCATGTCTTTGTTAAGGAAAGTAGGCAGTGGCTGAATGAGAGAATTAGTAACACCTCAGTGTCAGGAAATTTTGCTGCCTTCAACTGAGACACATGAAATATGGGATGGATCAAGGCTTCCGAAGGCAATCTCAACTTTTAGGCTACTTTCCAATTTTAGCTTCAATTGGATATAGACCATAATACCTCGGACTGAGCTTCTCATTAGGACGCTTGGCTAATGATCTGAACTTGTAAGGCTGAATTCTTAAGAAGACCAAATCTCCCATCTGGAAGTGCACATTTCTCCTCTTCTTGTCGGCCCTCTGCTTCATTTGATTTTGTGCCACCTTCCAGTTATCCTGCAGCAGCTCCGACATCTCATTCCTTTCCCTCATTAACACATTCACCTCCTCCGCGGACGAAATTTCGTCACTTAACTTCAATAAAATTGGTGGCTCATACTCTTATAATGCTTGAAAAGGCGTCATCTCCGTAGAGACATGGAATGTTGTATTGTACCAATACTCTACCCACATCACCCATTTAATCCATACTCTTGGCTGCCAATTGGTGAAACATCTCAAATAATTCTCCAAGCATCTGTTAACAACTTCAGTTTGCCCCTCGGTTTGAGGATGATAGGTTGAACTCATCTTCAATTCAGTGCCTGCTAACTTGAATAACTCTCTCCAGAAGTGGCTAACAAACACCCGATCTCTATCTGATACTATGGAGCATGGGAACCCATGTAACCTTACGATTTCTTTTAGAAATAAAACTGCTACTTCCTTGGCAGTGTAAGGGTGTCCGAGAAGTATAAAGTGGCCATATTTGGTCAAACGATCTATCACCACTAAGATCGTATCAATTCCTTGCAGTCTGGGAAGCCCACTAATGAAATCCATAGAAATATCCTTCCATGGAGTACTAGGAATAGGCAAGGGTTGGAGGAGCCCTTGTAGACTGAGAGTCAAATATTTTACCCTCTGACAAACCTCACAAGATGCCACGAACTTCTTGATCTCAGCCTTCATTCCCTCCCAAAATAATATAGATGATATCCTCTTGAGTGTACGTAAGTAGCTTGAGGTGCCCCCTTGAGGTGTACAGTGGAACTTCTTCATCAACACGGGAATCCTTGGAGATTTGTTGGGTAATACCATCTTGTCCTCATGCATCAGAATTCCTCCGCGAAGAGAGAGGTGAGGTTTGTTGTGGGGGTCAAGATTTAGGCTTTGAATTATACTTTTCAAGTGAGGGTCCTCTTGCAACTCTTCTTGCTGCTCAGTCATAGTAGGGCATGAAGTTGTAGATAACGCTGTAAGTTGGTTCAACATCCTTTGGGAGCAAAATTCTGCCGAATCATCCATTCTAAAGAGTGCACCTACTGTCTTATCGGCCATATAATTTTTTGTCGAATCAACCCTCCTAGAGAGTGCATCTGCTGTCTTATTTTGGAGTCCAGGCTTATGTTGAAATTCAAAATCATAACCCAACAGCATCACCAACCATTTCTGCTGCCCTTCTGTTATGATCCTCTGATCTAGTAGGAATTTCAAGCTACTTTGATCATTTCTTACTAAGAATCTCTTGCCCAATAGATATGGCCTCCATTTTTCAATTGTTAATACAATAGCCATTAACTCCTTTTCATATACAGACTTTGCCCGAGTTCTAGAAGATAGAGTGCGACTTCAATAGGTTATAGGGTGCCCTTCTTGCATCAGAACAACTCCTAACCCATAACTCGATGCATCCGCCTCAACAATGAACCTTTTAGAGAAGTCAGGTAGAGCTAATACGGGTACCCTCATCATAACTTGCTTGAGGTTATTGAAGGCCAGTGTCGCCTCATCATTCCATTGAAAAGAATTCTTTTTAAGGAGCTGTGTCAACGGAGCTGTTATCTTTCCATACCTATTCAAAAAGCGGTGGTAGTACCCGGTGCGCCCAAGGAAGCCTCTCAATTCCTTAATGTTTTTCGGTATGGCCCAAGAAGACATACTCTCCAACTTGGCTGGATCAGCGGCTACTCCTTGAGGCGATATAATACAGCCCATGTATTCAACTCGTGGTTGTGCAAAAGTGCACTTCTTGGCATTTACCACTAGTCGATTTTGCGATAACACTTTGAAAGCCGTTCTCAAATGCTTTAAATGAGCCTGCAAATTTTCACTGGACACTAAAATGTCATCAAAAAATACCAGTATAAATTTACGAAGGAAAGGGCAAAAAATATCGTTCATCAATGCCTGGAATGTTGATGGGGCATTTGTCAGTCAGAAGGGCATGACTAGGAACTCGTAATGTCCTTCATGTGTTCTGAATGCCGTCTTCTTTGTATCTTCTTTTTTCACTCGTATATGGTGATACCCAGATTTAAGATCGAGTTTTGCAAAGATTTTAGCACCATGTAGCTCATCCAATAATTATTCAATGACCGGAATAAGATATTTATCTGGTACAGTCAATTTGTTCAAGGCCCTATAGTCAACACACATCCTCCATCCCCGACTTTCTTTTTTACTAGTAACACCAGACTAGAAAAAGGATTGTTGCTTCTCTTTATAATTCTGGCCGATAGCATATCTTTTATTATCCCTTCTATCTCATTCTTTTGACAATACGGGTAACGATAGGGTCTTATTTTAGGTGGATCTGCCTCTTCTATCAGTTGTATACTGTGATCATGCTTCCTCTCAACAGGCAAGCCTTCTGGGTCTTTAAACACCTCAGGGAAATCTGCCATCACTGCTTTAACTTCAACTGGAATCACACTGTCCTTTTGTGCCTCATCTTTTTCAACTATTGCACTTAGTCCAAATTGTATCATAAACCCCATATCCCCTCCTACCGATTTCATCAAACTTTTGAAGGACACCAAAGTTTTTGATAAAGTTAGGTCCCCCTGCCACACTATGATCTGCCCTTCATAAACAAATTTCATGGTTAATTTATGAAAATTTGTTGATATATCGCCTAAAGACTGCAACCAAGCTACACCCAGCACCGCATCAGCCGTGCCTATCTCAAAGGAATGAAAATCCTGCCTCAGTCTAAAACCCTGCACTGTCAACAACACATCCTTACACACACCCCTACCGTGCACGTATACACCATTCCCCATCTGAACTCCAAACCTTTTAGATTCATCCACCGATAATTTCAATTTCTCAGCTAAACTTGGAGAAATAAAATTGTCAGAGGCTCCACTGCCTACTAAAACCACAACCTCAAAGCCACTAATTTCTCCATTAACCTTCAACAAACTATTATCAGAAGAAAACCCTAAAATTGTTTTGAGAGACAGGGCTAACGTCTCACCTTTGGGCACTTCCTTGCCTACAAGGCTTCTGAGCTGAGCTGGGGTGGGGCGTTCTCCTCTTGCTCTTCCTCTGTCATGGGGGGTTCGTTAATGGCTATCTCATCTTCATCTTCTGTAACCACTAACCCATTAAATTGATGACTCTTGCAACGATGCCGAAGGTGATACTTCTCGTCGCAATAAAAGCAAAGACCCTGACCCCTTCGTCTCTAAGCTTCATTTTCGGACATTCGCCGTATGTTTTCACGACGTGGAGGGGTGGCTTGGTGCTCAATTGGTCACGACTCTCGTTCTGTTTTGACATAAATTTATTTTTTACTTTCAACCTGACCCATTTCAACGACCTACACCGAGCTAGTTTTCTAACCCATATCCCAACTTCGACCCGATCCACCACCCGTATACACCCCACGGGTTAAACCAACAAGGGCACGTGTTTTGCTCTTCATCTCCTTCGCACGATCTATGGCAGCAATTTTCTCTTCAATTCTTTATGCTTTTTCCATCACGCTAGTGAGTTCCCTAGGCTGATACAATCTCAATTCAACTTTTATCTCATCTTGCAATCCATTCATGAAAACCCCAATGAGCACCTCATCCCCTAAATCTAGCAAGGGTGTTGATAGCTGCTCAAAGTTTTCTCGATACTCGGCCACGGTACCCGTTTGACGTAAAGCCTATATGGTCTCATAACCACTACCCTCTTGTGAGTCCCGAAATCGATCAAGTACTGTTTTTTTGAAACGGGTCCAGGAGGTTATAGGAGTCCTTGCATCAACCCATTGGTACCAGCTCAAAGCTCGTCCTTCCAAACAAACTGTTGCCGATTGCACCTTCTCATCTTGTGTAACACAGTTCACGTTGAAATATCGTTCCACTCTAAACAACCAACCATACGGATCTGTTCCAAAGAAAATTGGTAGCTCTAGCTTTCTCCAAGTGGATTCACCCTTATTGCTACCTAGATCTTTAGAGTTATTGTGGTGGATAGGGTCTGATGCTTCACCATCAACCTTCTCCTTACCCTTGTCTCTCCTTTTCATCATCTCCATTAATTCATACAACGTGGTTTTCATTTCACTGATATCGGTTTTCACTGCCGCGACTTCCTTCTCCAACGTTTCTGTTCGAGCTTCCATTTTTGGTTTTGTCATCCCAGAATCGTATCGCTCTGATACCAGTTTGATAGATTTCATAGTGATTTAGCAAGTCAAAGCAATGTGAAACAACAATACTCAAGGAATTCAAATCACTGTATTCATTAAAAGAGAGCAAAATTCGAGAATCAAGAGTGATTTAGCATTTCGAGCATGCTAAGCTCCCATTACAAATTGTGTAAAAACTGTTCATGATGCTTCCCTCACACACGAGGTACTGCTAATAACAAACTGAAAAAGGACAAACTGAAAATAACAAATTAAGGGTTGCCATCTGACATACAATGAGTGCTATCAAATTCAGAATATTCTATCAGTTAGCATCTTCAATTTGTACTTGGCCCATCAGCAGACTCAGCCTCTCTTCTGCTATTATTCTCCTGGTTTGCACTGGTCCTCTTTGTCCTTTTGGCATAGACATGCACAACAGGCCTATCACATTTCCTCTTGGATGATTGTTGTATTTGAAAGTAGCTATTGACAATTCAATCTCCTTTATATAGGTATCTGATTTTCGATTGTTATGCTTTTAAAATCTCTTTTTTTAGGATGTCATGTGGTTAAATAGAAACCTCGTCTTTCCTTGCTATTCTGTTCAGTATAGTTTATAAATTTGATGTTGTATGTGCAACCGTCTTCTGGGCGTGCATATTGCTTTGTACTAAACTTGATGCTTAATTATTTCTCACTTTAGTTATGTATCTGTGGAAACTTAAGGTCTTGAGATGCTAACAATCCTCTTTGAAGGTAGATTCTGAATTAGTTGTTCTGTCTTGTAGTTGAACAGAGTCGTCACAGGACCACGAAACCCAGGAGTTATTGGTGATAGATCTGGATCATTTTCAAGGGAAAGTAAGTAGAACATCTGCCAATTATTAATAGTTAAGTCTCCATTGATTGATCTGAATATTTTCCTCTCATTTTAATTTATTTTATTTTAGTTTTGATTTGAATATGTTATCTCAGTTACAAGCTGTATGTGTAAAAGATTAATCTTTTACTACTGTGAACAGTAAGGTCAGATGTTATGTCATACTTTTGACTAGTAAAAAAATTCCGTTGATTCTAGAAATCTGCATTTGATATTTTCTAAAATTTATCTGAAGGCCAAAATAAATGGTTGTCATAAATGCATCTGTAATAATATATGTGAAGTGTCGAGCAAAAGTTCTGAAGTTCTATATAGACATGTTTATGTCAGTTGGGGAGGAATTTTCTTCCTGCAAATCAGTGGCATTGGCAGGCTTTGGAGACTACTAGGACCTAGTAAGCATGTGCAACAACTACTGATTGCAATCTGGACGGATTAAGAGCTTAATT
This sequence comes from Zanthoxylum bungeanum, assembly GCA_019454045.1. Lineage (NCBI taxonomy): Eukaryota > Viridiplantae > Streptophyta > Magnoliopsida > Sapindales > Rutaceae > Zanthoxylum > Zanthoxylum bungeanum. The sequence continues at coordinate 175,494 of SKCR01047278.1, forward strand.
AAACTGCCTCAGTGTTTTACAATATAGCCAAATAGTGCTCCGTCATTTGATGAAGGTCTTTTGAATTCTCTCTCCCTCCCCAATGTCTCTATCAATGGTGTCTCCACAGAAAGGTGGTTTGTTTCAGAAAATAATCGTGATACAACTTTGTCAAAAGTATTTCACCTTCAATATGAAATATTTATAAGAAAACTAGACTTTTACATAAAACATACTAAGATCATTTAAACCAATAATCCAGTTTGTGCCTATCCACCCATCCACCAGCCCCACACACCACCACCACCACACCTATCTGAATAATATGGCTGTGCATTGTGAAACATTATAGGAGCATACATTTTGTGACTCATTAGTTTCATTGCATAAAGGATTACAAGTGTTTATTAAAACTCTACTTTTACTTTCTAAGTGACGCCAATTGCAAATATTTGACTGTTTTCGATTTACCTGTTTTTGAAGCAATATTAAGGTTGTATGAAATTGTTCATCATAACAGGTTTGAATATTTTGAGCTTTTAGATTCTTTCCCGTGCCAATTGATGCAAATTCTTTTCAGGTTCATCAGCTACAGATTGGTCACAAGATGGAGAATTTGGGAACTGGTTAGATCAGCATATGCTCGACTCAGAAAATTATGAGGATGGAAAGAGATGGTCATCACAACCTCAACCTTCTTCTGCTCGTTTTTCAGAATCAAAACCTCTGTACAGAGCATCCACATATCCCCAGCAACAACCACAGCATCATTTCTCTAGTGAACCAATTCTTGTTCCCAAATCAAGTTTCGTGTCTTTCCTTCCTCCTGGTAGCAGGTCTCAGCTGGCTTCACCGTGCCATCTAAATATTCCTTCTCCAGCTGGCGAACCTCAATCACCATTCTCTGCTTCAAATCTCTCTCCTGAATCCAACTCTAACCTTCATCTGGCTGGCTTATCTCATGGTTTGCGTTATGGTGGAAATATATCTCAGATCTCCCGGCCTGGCCTCTCTCTTAATAACAGGCCACAAAATTACTTGGTTAGCCATGCTGACCTGTTACATGGTGATCAATCTAGCCTCTTACACAATATATTGCAACAGCAGTTACCCTATCAAAATTGCCTGATATCTCCGCAGTTGATGTCACCGCATCAGCACTTGCAACAACAGAGATTGCACCATCAAGTTCAACTGTCTTTGGCCCATTTTGCAGCTTTGCAATCCCAACAATACAATGCTCATCATACATCATCCCACAATGCTACACATAGAGCTGATATTAGGGATCATAAACCGAAGTCATCACATAGAAGAAGAGGCGGTGCACGTTTATCCCGTCAAGGCTCTGATGGTAGTCAGAAAAGTGATAGTGGGTGGGTGCAATTCAGATCCAAGTATATGACATCTGAAGAGATAGAAACTATTCTGAAAGTGCAGCATGCTGCAACACATAGCAGTGACCCATACATAGATGATTATTACCTCCAAGCTCGTCTTGCTAAAAAATCAAATGGGTCAAGGATGAAAAGTCATTTTTGTCCATCTCACCTGAAGGAGCTCCCTTCTCGAGCTCGCAATAGCACAGAACATCTTCAAGCTGATGCCCTTGGGAGAATTCCCCTCTCTTCCATACGTAGGCCTCGTCCACTTAATGATGTGGACCCTCCCTCGGGTTTTTCTGATGGTACCACCGACCAGAAAGTCTCTGAGAAGCCTCTGGAACAGGAACCAATGCTTGCAGCTAGGATCACCATTGAAGATAGCCTTTGTCTTCTTATTGATGTAGATGATATTGACCGACTCCTACAATCTGGTCAGGCTCAAGATGCCGCTGCTCAGCTTAGGCAGAGGCGGCAGGCCCTGCTGGAGGGATTGGCATCATCACTTCAGCTTGTTGATCCACTGGGCAAAAGTGGCCACACTGTTGAGCTAGCTCTGAAGGAGGACATTGTGTTCCTTAGGTTGGCCTCGCTTCCCAAGGGTCGGAAGCTCTTTATCAAGTTCCTCAAGCTCCTTTTACCTGGTAGTGAGCTCTCACGAATTGTTTGTATGGCTATCTTCCGTCACTTGAGGTTTTTGTTTGGTGGCCTTTCCTCCGACCCAGCAGCAGCTGAGACAACAAGTACTCTTGCAAAGACAATATGCACTTGTATTAAAAGCATGGATCTTCGTTCACTTAGCGCTTATCTTATTGCAGTTGTTTGTTCTTCAGAGCAGCCACCACTCCGCCCCCTTGGAAGCGCTGCTGGTGATAGTGCCACAATTATTTTAATATCAGTTCTTGAAAGAGCAAGCGAACTGCTAACCCATGCTGCTGGTAGCATGCATAATCTTGATCTCTGGCATGCTTCATTTGACAATTTTTTCGATCTTCTGACCAAGTATTGCACGAGTAAATATGAAACCATTAAGCAGTCCCAGCCAAGCACAGAAATTAACAATTCTGACGCTATAAAGCGAGAAATGCCCAGGGAGCTTCTACGTGCTAGTCTTCCTCACACTAACGAGAGACAGCTGAATTCTCTAAAAAGTTTTGCCAGCCAGTGCGAGTCCAGTGCTGAATCCATTCCCTGTGCTGGCCGTAGTAGCCAAATTATTTCTGAATCAGTTCGGGGTTAATGAAGAGAGGGCGTGTCTTGAAAATCTCATTGCATTATTCCCTTGGATGCATTGAGAGATTGAATCTGCATAAGAATGGAGTCCGTGCAACGGGAAGCAAGGGTTGTGCATTTATGTAGGTAGTTTCATTTTAAGGTTTCTGCATGCAATGTTTTATTTTCATTTTTCTCGGTTATAAAAAAGTACCTAAATGCTCATCGTGAATTTATGGCAATGCATAAAAATGTGTAATATTATGAAAATGATGGATGGGAGTTAGTGACTGGAAGTGCGCTTTTAATCTTCTGGGGAGCTCTATTTTGGTGCTCTTTGTTGAAACTCCAGACAAAAGTACTGGAAGCATAGGCGGTGGGGGATAGAAATTGTACAGGTAGTTTGGTTTCATAAAACCTTTTTAAAAACTCTCTTCTGTGAACTGTGATTATGTTTCTCAAAAATAATGTATTTAGTTGGGGACACGGAGTTTGTTATAAATTCATTGTAGCGGGAGACTTGTGCACTGGATATGATCGTTGATTGTTCAGGCATTGATACTTGTTAGATTAAGCTACTGCAATTCTTCATTTCATGATTTTTCTCATTTGCTCATTGATCATTTACTATACAGGTTCATGATATTAACATCAAGGTATGGTAATGCCATTTACATTTTTCTTTTGCTATTATTTTTCCTTTGTAATGATGTTTTCATTGTTTCATTCTTGTAGTAAGTGAATCCACTTACAAAGCTACACTGAGCAAATTTTTAATGTGGTCTTATAATCATATGCAAATTAATTATTTTTATTTGTTGTACTTGATTGTATATGAATCAAGGGAATGTTTTTTTTTTTTTTTTTGCCCCCAGGGGTGTGGCAAATGGCTTGGGACTTGGTTGTCACAATCACATGCATGTACAAGAGTAGATATCCTTCTCCCTCTTAATCTAAACTCCCCTTAAAACGGAGATATCAAAAGGATATCCTACGCGACTACTCCCCTTAATATACTCTCCCATTTTGTCACGAAATGACTAAGGATGAAGGTACCAAAATAAACAACATGAGGTAACTCGTGCAAAAGTATATGCAAAACATAATTTACTCCCCCTCACTAATAGGTCCACACAGTTAGCTTAAAATCATACAGGAAGTAAACACTCACAAATATGCAAAACAAAAGGTAGGTATGCAATGACAAAGAGCATACAAAAGTACACAATGAGATAAACAAGATCTTATCAAAAACTGACTGAAACGGCAATTCAAGCAAGTATAATGATACTTAGTCAGTATTCAGCTGTTTATGACATAAAATAATATGCATCACTTTAAATTTGGCTAAATACAACACTTATGCATATGACATAAACAACAAAGCATAATAAGCACTTGCGTGAAAAATAAGTGCACAATGAATCAAGGCTTAAGACCTTATTTTATGAGTTGGACACCGCCAAAGAAATCCATCTCTTAACAAACCAAATCCACAAAATAGATGTTCAAACCCAACACCACTAGAACCTAAAATTAAGCAATACTAGTTGCAAGCTATGTTATTTTCCCCATAACAATCATGAGCTCATAAATAACAACTCTTTCGAGTGAAGAGTTTTTGCCTTTATCTTTTGAAGTTGGCCCATTAGCTATTTTGTACTTGAGTCTCATGTAAAATTTCTTTTTTTTTTTGCTTTTACAAGGGGATAGCAAGATCATCTAGTCAAATGTCATACTATTCAGTAAACAAAGTATGGTAAAAATTAAAATGTTAGTCCAAAAACTCATACATGCGATCAAGCCTTGACATAATAAAACCATTTATGTGAGGTGCAAGCACAAGATATACCAATAGTTTTTTTTTATCACATACACACATGCATATAGAGCATCAAGAAAAATAAAAGCATATTATACATGAATAACCATATATCATACATATCAGGATCACATGCACATGTTTTTCATGCTTGAACAAGCCACAAAAATATTTTTGTCTTTTTTCAATTTTATATATATATATTTTTTGATTTTTCATATTTAACACGCAAAAAAATAAAAATAAAGACACAACATGGCTTGTCAAAATCCAATGGTACATGAAGTTGTATCCCGAGTGCAGAGCATACTACCGTTCATTTGGAATCGGCTATGAAATTTATGTCTGAGTTTCCATCCTAAAATACCAATGGACCTATAACAAAAACAAGACACACACACCCATATGCAGTGAAAAGAAAATAAAAGTGCAAAAACATAAAACACACGCGCACACACATGCAATGAGAAAACAAATGCAACTTCTATGAAGAGTTACACCGAAGTGCAATCTCAGCATGCCTATTAAGGCATTCAGAAGTAGAAGGGTAGACATTTTGCTTTCTCATCCAAACCTTTCTAGGAACCTATTTCACAGGAGTATTCCTAATCAACAAAGCAAGTTTCTCACTAAGAAATTGAGTTTGTTTAGTTAATGCAGAAACTTGAGACACTATATTTGAGGAGTCAAATCTATGTGACACACTCTTAGGTCTCTTCTTTTGTTTGTGCAACATGAAGCACTTAGGCATAATGTGTCATGTCTTGCCACAGTGATGGCACAAACCTCGGATGAGAGCGATGTTTACCCACAACACCTCTAGATTGAGGTTGGGTCACAGGACGAGGAACAAATGGAGGAATCATATGACTACACTCAACAAGCTTCTTACCTAAGTCATGTTTAGGAGGGTTAGGCTCAGATCTAGACGATGACGCCTTGTTGCAATTAGGCTCAACACTAATACCTAGCATGCGATCTAGTTTTTTATTCCCACTGGAAGATACAGACAACTGGGTTCTAGCATTTTCAAAATCGGCCTCTAAAATTTAGACCCTATTAACTAGGCCTCTATTCCGCTCCTCCAGGTCATCTACCATCAAGAGGTTTTGCTCAAATTTGGCTTGAGCTTCATTCTTTTCTAGCTCTACTTCTCCCAGCCTCTTATTGACCTCTATATTAGTCTTTTTAATAACTAAGCTCTCATTAAACAGTTCAACATAAGCTACTTGAAAACTTTCCTCATCTATAGACTCATCGAGAGAGACTTCTGAATCAACATCATTAACTTCATTCTCTCTCTCATCAGACACACTAGCAACAAAAGCCATATAGTCGCTCTTATTCTTAAGAGACTCATCAGAAGTATAGCCACTTTTTGAATCACTAATGGAGGCTGCCATGACTTTCTTGCCTTTAGACTTAAGGTATGTGGGACACTCAGGTCTAATGTGTCTATATCCTTCATATTCATGGCACTGGATACCATGGGGTCTACTATCACTCTCCTCTCTGAACTCTCGCATGTTATGCCTACTCTATTTAGGCTCATCTTCCATATCTCTACTACTGTTATGGCCATTCTTCTTCAGCTTAAGAAATTTCTTAAACCTCTTATCAAACATTGTCAAATCATGATCTGTGAGGGTATTATCATCATCACTAGACGGACCATGAGCAACTTCCTTCGCACTTTTCATCGCTATGGTTTTTGACTTTTTATAACCAGGAAGTTTCTTATCATAAACCTGCAGTTTTCCTACGAGGTCATCTAATGTAAGCTGATCGAAGTCATTGCTTTCCTCGATGGCGGTAATCTTCGGTAGGAACTTATCAAGCAGGGATCTAAGGATTTTTCTAATTATCCTACTAGTATGGATAGTCTCACCTAGGTTAAAGCTTGAGTTAACGATATTGTTAATCTCAGTGTAGAACTGATCAAAGGTCTCATCATTTTTCATATAGGCGACTTCAAACCTAGTAGCTAAATCCTATAGTCTATTATTTTTAACAGACAGTGTGCCCTCATGCATAATCTGCAAAATGTCCCAAGCATCTTTGGCTATCTCACACATGGAGATTATCCCAAATTCTACCGAGCAAATTGTAGACACTGGTTTTCGCCTGAGGTCTACAATCGAGATTTCGTAAGGGGCACTGGCGATCTTGCAAAACAAAGAAGATAGGGTGAGCGTGGAGGTACTACCCACCGGTGTGGTGGGTGCCGTAGGCACTCCGACGCCCAAGTTAGTGACTGAAATGAGATGCTAATATCGTAGAAAGAGGAGCAAAGTCAGGTATTACCTTGATCCCCGTGAGCTGTCGTGTGGGCGGTAGGTGGGAGGAGCTGAGAGCTATGGAAAGAGTATTCTTATGCTATGAGTATGAGAGCTTGGATTTTTTTCCCCTGTCCTCCTGGATCCTCTTCGCTTATATAGACACCTTCGGGGGGTGTGTATTTATTGTTCTTTGATTGCTTGTCCGTTGGGCGTCGGTTACGGTCGACTTCATGAGGGGTGTTTATTGTGTTTGCTCGTTATAGGCCGATAATGGCTGAGTTATGAGTGTAGTTTACGAACCTGGGCGTTACATGGTGGCGTAGGGTGAACCTGATTATGGTTTGGGTATGTGGTATTGGACCTGGGTTGTGGACCTCTGGGCCTCCATATACATCAATCCTTTGGGGCTTCCTTTAGTGCAAGTTATGTGATGGCAACTTGGGCCTAGATCAACGCTGGGGGTTTCGGGGTGCGTTTAGTATTGGGCCCGAAGCAAAAAGGTCAAAATTACCCTTGGACCAAATTTGGCCCGTACAGTTTGTCCCCTACTCTCTAAGTCAAGAAGTCCTTGGCTTGGAGAGTACTTGATGCGTGTGTAGCTTGGGACGAGGCCATAGTATGTAGGCGTACTCGAGCGTTTGATGCTGCCTATTAATGGAATCAAAACGAATGTAAGGTTATGAGCCTGACTCCACAGGAGCCTTTGGGGAAGTACCCAATCGATTGAACCAGATGAAGGTCAAGATATAAGTCAAGCAACGTGTGTATTCCATGTCTACAACTTGACTTGACATGAGTCAATGGAGGATGTCCCCGGTCGACTGGACTTGCTGAGGTCAGGAAGATATATTTTATATGACATGTATAGTCTATGCGTATAACTTGACTCGATATGAGTCTATGGGGGGTGTCCCCGGTCGACTGAACCAGATGAAGGTTCAGGATATAAATCATGCGACATGTATGATCCATGTCTACAACTTGACTCGATATGAGTCTATGGGGGATGTCCCCAGTCGACTGGACTTGATGAGTCCAGGAAGGTATAATTCATACGACATGTGTAATCCATGTCTACTCTTTGACTCGACATGAGTCTATGGGGGATGTCCCCGGTCGACTGGACTTGATGAGTCCAGGAAGGTATATTTCATACGACATGTGTAGTCCATGTCTACTCTTTGACTCGACATGAGTCTATGGGGGATGTCCCCGGTCGACTGAACCAGAAGAAGGTTCAGGATATAAGTCATACAACATGTGTTAATCCATGTCTACAACTTGACTCGACATGAGTCCATGGGGGATGTCCCCAGTCGACTGGACTTGATGAGTCCAGGAAGGTATATTTCATACGACATGTGTAGTCCATGTCTACTCTTTGACTCGACATGAGTCAATGGGGGATGTCCCCGGTCGACTGGACTTTTTTTTTTTTTTTTTTTTTTTACCTCTCATTGATTTGTTGCAGATGTAATAGGTCATGTGTTTGTTTGTTAAACCACAAGACAATCGATAAAAGACAAATAAAGTCCACGCTGCCCATCAACCGAAACAAATACTGCCCAAGCGCCAAAGCAGACATCGCCAAGCACAGCCCAAAAAGGAACTGAGAGAAACACTTAAAAAGCCGAAAACCAGTCCAACACGCTCGAGATCATGAGCAGGCCCGTCCAAAAAATTCAGACCAATACCATAAACCGACATGAAAGGAGCAAAGCCCGCTTACTGCAACCAAATGCCCAGTCAACGACAGCCCATGTTACAGAATGAATACAGCCCATCAAGAAACAAAAATCCATGAGCAACATCCTACAAGCCCAAAAACCATGTGCTAAGCCGATCAAAAATTGGCACGCCCAAAAGCAAAGACTCCACCGTCAGAAAAGACAAAACAAGTGGCCCAAAACAGCCCAAACCAAACATCATCACCACAAAACAAAAGGAAATAATAAGCACGTATGTCACGTGCAAACGCCCAAAGCTTTGATTGAATCCCACATCGCCCATTGCAATCGTCTAAATCAAAATCTGCCAAAGACCTTCGTCCCACATCGCCCATTGCAACAAACCAAATCAAAGACTTGCTTCAAAAGAAGCATGTTATCCTTTTGGATGCATGGTGGAGGCATGTATGTCGGCTGGACGCGAATAAGATGATTTGTCACCAAAACTAATAATAAGGTGCACCACACGTGATTGTAGCAGTGATGCCAAGAAGCCTTGTCCCAAAACGTTTTACATGCTGCCATCAACTACTAGACTATCGTCTAGCGAGCCAACTGCTGTTTGGTCTGCAGAGAGATGGCAACTACTAGTCCCCCATATTCTTGTCTTCCAAACTTGAAGTGTTCCATCATTGGAGAGAGTAACAAGTAAGTGTAACATGGAAAGCCAGGCAACTGAGGTGATTGGTTGGGAACCCACTTGTGTGATTCCAATCATACTGGGTCTCTCGGTTGACACATCCCATACCAGAAGTGTACCCCATCTGTCACCAACAAAAATCCACTCCAATTTCGGGTGAAAAGCAAATGCACCAGCACCAAGATGTTTAATAGTAGTATCAAGTTGTAGTGTGTAATGAATAACATATGTTTGAATGTTGTAAGCTCGAATCAGACCATCTGCATAGGCTACATAAACTGGTTTCTTCAAGTCAGTCTTAATTTTTGTAGGAATCCTTCCGCCTTCCACAGTTCCAACGCTCATCCTCCGGTGGAAACCAAAAAATACATCAGGTTGGAGAGGCGTCAATGCAATATGGACTTATGTATCAACAGAAATTGGTTCCATATTTTTTTTTTAGGTGAATGTAGCACAAAACTTTGCTTAGTGTCAAAATTACAGGTGCGAATTGTACAGTCCATGCCTCTGTTTTTAACCAAATTGCATGTTTCCAGTCGACATGCATGCAGCTAATGTGAATGCCTGCCAGCCAACCTTGCAGGGTGATTAGCAAACATTCACTCGTCCATGCAGATATAACATTGGTCCTACTTGCAGAAATTGCATATGAGAATAATGAAGATTTCCGTGAGCATTTGCCTCTGCTCTTTTATGTAACATTTGATCCGTCATGATTTGAAGGAAACCACTTGTTGTTGTGCCTCAATGGAATTTTCGTGTTAAACTTAGCATTGGAGAATTCTAAGTTGGTGTTTGGTTGGCCTGCCGTTCATGCATATATTCACCATTTTTAGATGTGATCTTCTACTCAGTCGACTCAATAAGCAATTTTGTTTGTACTAATAAGGGGCAGTTGCTGTGATTGGCCACCTAATTCTGTTGGGTCGAATGGGCCTGCTGGAGGCGTAGTGTGTGTGTGACTCTTAACTTATGGACTTGCCCACCAGATGTGGGAATCGTCGTAGGCAGTCCTTTTTTTAGAGGCGTCGTGCGAAATGGTTTGGGCTGGTGTCAATGGGCTATTAACCTTGTGGTCATGGGTTTTTCTTGATCCGATAAGTAGTATGAATTTATTGGCTTCAAACAGAATTTGTTTGGGTTCGTTGAAACTTCAACGTAGCTTTATTGATGGCGTTTGGGCCTAATCTAGTTAGTTGAGTTTTGGGCTTGTAAGGCTGGATTATAAAGTTCTTTGGCCAGGGTAACTGGGGTTGTTTAATGTGGCCTTCATTGGTTAGTAAGTTGGGCTCGACTAATTTAGGTCATGGAGACGCGTCGACTAATTTGGGCTGAACTGATGATCTTGGAGTGATAATTGACATGAGGGATTGTGTAATTTCTTCTGAGTGACCTAAGAATTGTTGGGCTAAACACCTGGACATACCGTCAGTATTGAGACGAGTGATCCATTCCCTAGATGATAGGTTCTTCAATGCGAAGGCGGGTCTTTCCCTAAGGTGACGAATTCCCTATATATTTTCTGTGAGTCGAGTGGAGATATCAAGTCACAAGCATGCAACTGGAGATGTTCCCCGCGACTTGATACGAGAATCCACTCTACTGGATTCGATGAGAATCTACGAGTCTACGACCGAATGGATTCGATGGAAGTTCAAGAAGTTCTTCACTCAGTCTACAAGACTTTTTCATGTCATGTAGAGAATAATACAATCCTTTCATTCATGTCGTCTGGAAGAGATAACATCATTCCATATCTTATGGAGCTGACGACATTCTGGTAATGTTGACCGGGAAGATAACATGACATAAATATCGTCTGGACAAAATGGTAACCTTGTCGTATGGGAAAATGACTATCCTCTTATGTCCTCTGAATGAGATAACAATCGCCCGACGTAGTATGAAGTTGTTGGCAACCCATTTCGTCATATAGGTAATCGGACTATGTTTTATCTAATGGTACCTCAGTCAAGCTAAGTCTTATTCCAACTCGTGTCGGATAGGATCTTAAACAAGTGTCAAAGCTCATTACGTGTTGTGTCGAGTAGAATTTTTAGCAAGTGCCAAGCTACATATAGTAACGTCAATTGGGACATCCTCAACAACACACTATTGTCGAATGAGGCATCCCTAACAAGTTCTATGCCAGTCATTATAAATGTTGACTAAGTATTCCATAACAATTACCTAGTTGTAGTGTCGACTGGGACACCCATAGCAAGTCTCATACCATAAATTGTAATACCTATTAGAACATCTATTACAAGCCCCAAGCCACATATTGATGTCGATTGGGAGATTCTTAGAAATACAAGGCATACCTGGTAATATTGACTGAGATGTCCTTGCCAAATCTTTATTCGAGTACTGTCGACTGAGACATCCCTCTCATGCCAAGTACTTCGCTTCATCCTGTGAGTTGAATGTTAGGAGAAAACAGTTTCATTGAAGGGATGCGTATTGTTTCTGATGTAAGTCTATGAAACTTTGGTCGAATGGAGTCTAGAATTGATGACACTCCATTCGTGTAATCTTTCATGTCACCTGGAGGGGATGGCAAACCTCTCATGTCGTTTGAAGAAGATGACTCAGCTTTCATATCGTATGAATGAGATTGGGATTCATTCATGTCATCTGAAGAATATGAAAATCTTCAAATGTAGTGAGAGGTTGATAATGATCCTTCTGCGTAGTCTGATACAGTCTTGAATCAGCTTTTCCTTATTGATAGTCTGGCTCCAGGTGGATTCGAGAGGATTGCTCTTTTGGACTCTCGAATTCCCTTTCGCATGGAGGAAGTGATTTATTGTGATCGGTCTGTTGGAGAGATATGGTTTCTTCTTTGGTGATTTAGTGAATGGTCGTCTGATGGTGATTTATTGTGGTAGGATTGTTGAGATGACCCGTAGCCTCGGTCTTTTGAGAGGTTAAAGAAATGTGGTCCCATGTTCATGAGATCTGGTGCTTGCTCATTGCATGACGTCAAACGGGTATGGGTGTTTGGAAAGATCGTAGATGGAGAGATCTTTGCTTGTTATGAATCGCTAGGGCCCCACGGTGGGCGCCAAACTGTAGACACTGGTTTTCGCCCGAGGTCTACAATCGAGATTTCGTAAGGGGCACTGGCGATCTTGCAAAACAAAGGGAAGGTAGGGTGAGCGTGGAGGTACTACCCACCGGTGTGGTGGGTGCCGTAGGCACTCCGACGCCCAAGTCAGTGACTGAAATGAGATGCTAATGTCGTAGAAAGAGGAGCAAAGTCAGGTATTACCTTGATCCCCGTGAGCTGTCGTGTGGGCGGTAGGTGGGAGGAGCTGAGAGCTATGGAGAGAGTATTCTTATGCTATGAGTATGAGAGCTTGGATTTTTTTTTCCCCTGTCCTCCTGGATCCTCTTCGCTTATATAGACACCTTCGGGGGTGTGTGTGTATTTATTGTTCTTTGATGCTTGTCCGTTGGGCGTCGGTTACGGTCGACTTCATGAGGGGTGTTTATTGTGTTTGCTCGTATAGGCCGATAATGGCTGAGTTATGAGTGTAGTTTACGAACCTGGGCGTTACATGGTTGGCGTAGGGTGAACCTTGGTTATGGTTTGGGTATGTGGTATTGGACCTGGGTTTGTGGACCTATGGGCCTCCATATACATCAATCATTTGGGGCTTCCTTTAGTGCAAGTTATGTGATGGCAACTTGGGCCTAGATCAACGCTGGGGGTTTCGGGGTGCGTTTAGTATTGGGCCCGAAGCAAAAAGGTCAAAATTACCCTTGGACCAAATTTGGCCCGTACACAAATAGCACCATGAATGGCATTAATTGCCTTGTTGTTCCTATGCTAGCGTCAAAATCATCATTGGTCCATGTCAATTTGTCTCTAGGGGAAGAAACTCTATCAACTATAACTACGAGAGGTTTCCACTCGTACTCTACTGTCATCCAGACTCTCTCATCTATGGACTTAAAGAACGCTCTCATGCGAACATTCCAATGCAAATATTCAGTCCCATCAAATATTGAGGGACAATTTAGGGGTTGACTACGATCCATAGCTAATGGGTCAAGGATCGAGTTCAGTCTCTGATACCAATTGAAAGTCCGTATTTATCCTAAGTTCTGACCATATGCGGAATTAAACACAATAATCAAGACAAGTCATAATTACTGTTATTATAGATTCTCAACAAGCAACCACAATATAAACAAATAAAATAGATTGCGGAAAATTAAAACAATCACACAAAATCAACACAATAATTTTGGTGACAAAATGGAAAACTCGTGTAAGTACAAAAACCACTTCGGGTATCTCGGCTACCAACCAAATCCATTATATAGAGAAAGAACTTACTACGATGGTCAAAACCTATGGTGGCAACTCCACCGACTCAAATACCTTTAGATTGTAAAAACCCAAGGAACTCCTTAACCCCGCACACCACGATTTTCTTTTGAACCTCTGAAGTCTTTGAGTGAATTAACTTTTTACGCATGTCGAAACTCTGACTACCATTCTTCCTCCTTGAGAACTCTAACGGATTATGAATTTTGGGTTTGGTTGTGTTGAAGGCTTATTAAAGAGGGATTCACACCATTAATGAAGAAAATAACAAGATAAAAAGTCTTCAATGGTGGAATCAAAAAAGGTTGAAAGCTTTGAAAGATTTGGGCTCAAATGCTTTGTGTTTCAACACTTAGGGATGGTGGCTACATGTTCTATTTATAGGTAGAGTGGAGATTTAGAGTTTTTCAAAGTGAAAAGACTCAAAACGCATTCAGATAGTAGTCGCGTTCGAATGATTACTCGAACGACCACGAACGCGTGTCCACTGGAAAGACTCGTTCGAACGCACCACGAACGCTGGCTCTCTGGAATATTTTGTTCGAATGCTTTCTCGAACGTACCACAAATATTTGCTCTCTAGAATATTTTGTTCGAACCCAATGGAGAACGTGCCACTAACGCCACGTTCGAACGCTGCAACGAACGCAACACTAACGAAAATGCTCCAGCTCTGCCAAATACTAGTCCAATTACTACAAGTTCTTCAAGACTTATTACAACTCAATTGAACTTGTTTTGTCACGGACATTGCCAATAAAAATGGAACTAACAATATTCAAGATATTTTATTAACTAAATTGACTGACACTTAGTAATTATAAAATAAAATGTTTATCAAACACTAGCTATTAATTACAAGACAATTTCTTATGTTGGATTAGTATGGATCAAAATCATATTAATTTTAGGAATACAACAAATGAATTTACAATTTAATAAATAAATAAACCTCTCAGCCCTCATTTTTTTTCCATTTTCACTTTTTATTTTTTAAAATAACATTTACTCTACAGATTATTATACTGCTTTTTTCGTTCATGCAGTTTTACAAATACATGATTTAGTCCATAATGTTAATTTAAAAAATAAATAAGTAAATTGACATCAATTTTTGAAACAAACTTTTACTATATTTAAATATTTTTTAGAGTATTTAAGTTATTTAACACTAATTATATAAAAATGACTCAAAATCAATAGGAAATATTTAACGACAGTAGGGATGACAACAATACTAATATGATACTAGGATATCATTGGGGGATCACGGCGATATGTAATGCCCCAATGACATGTATTTGCACATCTGGCTCCAGTTCAGTGGCTTGGGGGACGACGATATGTAACGCCCCAAGACCACTAGTTTAGGCGTATGGGGGGATGACGATACGTAGCGCCATCTTGCGTCAAGTTTTCTACAAATACTGAGAGAGATTTTCAGAAAAGATAAGTTTTATGAAGAAGTTTTCAAGAGAGAGATCAGTGTTATAGAAAGAATTTAGAGCTTTTCAGACAGAAAATAGTTTTTAGAAAAGATTGTCTCATATTTGGTCCAAATGAGTATAAAAATTTGACCAGTACTCAACTCTAACATATTGAATCTCGTTTACATAAAAGATTTTATCTTTATTAAAATGAGGATGCCAATAATCACACATGATCCATCAAACTGATTAATATGCCATGAAAGATTTTCGCTGGTTTTTTACGAAGCTCAGGTTTTAGAGAGGAAAACAAAACCGACTTGTCGTTTGTTTTTGTTTTTGGAATTTTTTTTTATGTAGTTGTTAAAAGTTGGGATTTTGAGATTCTTTTAGTGGTTTTGTGAAGTTAATTTGGTATTTATTTTAATGAGATATAATTGGGTTTATAATGCTTTGTGTCTCGTGAATGGGTGA
Organism: Zanthoxylum bungeanum; assembly: GCA_019454045.1. Classification (NCBI taxonomy): domain Eukaryota; kingdom Viridiplantae; phylum Streptophyta; class Magnoliopsida; order Sapindales; family Rutaceae; genus Zanthoxylum; species Zanthoxylum bungeanum. The sequence goes on from SKCR01047278.1 coordinate 190,775, forward strand.
GATTGGATTTATATTAGATTGCATTATGTTCCTATTTATAGATTCATGTTGTTGCTTGTCGCAATGTTTTTTTGTCGAGTGACCAAGGATGAATCTCCTATTTGTGATTTATGTTCATTGGCCTTAATTAATGATTTAGCCTAAGTAAGGCTGATGAATCTTAATTCATTTCCAAACATATGGATTTTGTGCTTTTACAAGGTTTAATGTGAATATTTTGTGCAAAATAAAAGCATCAACAAGTGCAAAACATATTCATTTATCCATCATTCAAAATATAACTGATAATTAATCCCTAAATATGTTATCATTTCATGAAACTCGGGTCGAATTAAAAAACAAAAGAAACGCAAACAACCTAATTTTAATACACAATAGTAACCTAATTTCATACACATTCTTGCTGAGAGAGAGAGCTTACCTTCATGCGAGAGGCAGAGAGCTACATAGAGAGGGAGGTAGATCTAATCTTTTTGTAATTAAATTTTTTTTTTTTTTTTAATTTTCAATTTAGACTCCCCTAATGCTACACATCTCAAATTGTATCACCAAATTTCATCTAAATGATGTGGCATGTGATTGTGATGTGCTAATCATAATGTTGAGGGTGAGATAAAGTAATAATGCACTTAAAACTTGTGATTGCATTCAAATTTTTTTTTAAGGGGTGGTGGTTAATTCCAAATGTATGATAATCTTTTGATGAATGATATATTTGCATATCATTTATAAAAAAAAATTTGGATTGTCTAATATTACTCGTAAAATATTATTAAAAAAATAAAAAAGAATCATTTAACTTCCATAAGACCATAAGAGAGAGATTAATTTATGCTATCTCAACCGAAAATCAATTGGTGTCAAATTCAACTTTCAAAATCTTTGATGACAATCCATTTTATGAATTTTTCAATGGTTAAATTATTTATACTGAGCCAAATCTTTTTTTTTTGGAAAAAAGAAAGAAAGGAAAAAATAATAATCAAATTTGTCTTTAAAATTAAGGATAACGGGGTATAGGTTACATATGTCAATATTTATACCAAGTCCTCACGTAACGGATTTTGTGGGTGTTGTTCACATGATATTTTTACATTTATTAGAATAAAGATGTCAATATCCATATTCGATTCGTCCAATCAATAAATATAGAAAATTATATTCGTATTCAACCTTAACACATCTCGTCCCACATACCATCTATACTTAAAAGTATGAGTAGCAATTTGGGTTACTATTCGTTTATTCGCTCGATTCGATTCGCTATAAAGTGAATATAAGTTTGGAAAAATAGATTTATTTAATAAATGGGTCAATTCGATTCGAATCGAATGCGAATTTAAGCTCATTAATTTATTTATTTGTTTAGGATTCATTTTATTATTTCTTTTACTAGTAATTGTTATTTTTCTATTAAGTTTCGAGAAGATATGGCTAATTACTATATAAAAAAAAATATTATCGATATTTGGTGAGCCATTTTTAATAAATATATATTAATTATATATTTCATATGTATTTATTTATGGAGAATTAATGTAAATAAATTATGATGATTTATGTAATTGAATAATATCATGATTAAACGAATATTCGTATTCGATTCGTTTAGTAAACGAATCGAATATGAATCATGATATTATTATTCCGGTAAAATAGCGACTCATTTCAAATTTCGATCTGGGGACCCGATCCCAAACTAACCCGACCGTTTCAATCGAAAAACTTTTGACCCGGTCTGGGTTTGGCGAGTTTCTGAGTTAATTAAAAAATAATTAAATATGAATCATTCAAGGTTCAAATAATACAAGCCATTTGGGCCAAATTATTAATCTTCTAATTTTCTTTTGGCAATAATCATTTTTATAATAAAAATATTGACTCTTTTATCCTTGAATTAACTGATGTGGGATAAGGGCGTCTCCCTAATCTCATTTTATTTAAAAAGCAATGATCATTTTTACAATGAAATATTAGCTCTTGCTTTTTTGAACTCATAAAAGCCATTTTGTTTCTTTTTGTCTCCATTTTCCAAACATCCCTACTCTCATTTTATAATAAAATAATAATATATTATTGACCTCAATCGAATCTTGGATCTTTAACCCTAGAGGTGGCCAAGGTTTCGGTTCAGAACCGGAACCGAACTGGTTGAAACCGGATGGTTCCGGTTCCAATCGGTTCCGGTTCCGATTCCGGAACCGAACCGGAACCTGACCGGTTCGGTTAGGGTTCTTACCCTGACCGAACCGATTGGAACCGTAAGGTTCCAACACAAATCCTAATCCCCAATTAATGTTTAAATCTCAATTTTTTATTTTCAAAAAAAAAAAAAAAACCGAAGGGAACCGGAACCGTACGGTTCATTTCCGATTCCACTTAAGTGTGGAACCGGAAATCATACGGTTTGATTCCGGTTCGGAACCGAACCGTGGCCACCTCTACTTAACCCTCTCCTTATCCCACCCAGATCAAGAGACCGGGCTGGGTTTAAAACATTGCTTAAATGCTCTCTTTTTTTCATATTATAGTGGGCTCTAATGGGCCAGCAGTAAGCCCGACAAACTTTTGATTCCTTATGGGACACTTGCTATCCACAAGAGCTATCAGAAAAAAAATGTCTGGAGAAATTAATTAACGTGTAAGGGTGCCGGAGAAAGACGAGGAACGACGTCGTTAATGAAACCTTGAAGACGCCCTGGAAATCAAAACCCTTTCTTTTTAGTTAATTATTTATTCTCCTTTTTATTTTATTTTTTCTTAAAAAAATATTTTCTCAAATGAAATTAGATTTAATTATTAAATAAATGTACTGCTTGATTCAACACTACCCTTTGAGGTTAAAAAAAACTAAGAAGGTAAAATTTTGGTTTGTTATCTGAAAAAAATGGTACCCATTAATCAAAATAGATAGCTAGGAATTTATTGGCATTTAGCATTCAACAGCTTGTGCAAGTGTGATGAAATTTTTGGGATTTTAAAGTTGTGATTCTTCAACTTGATATCCAAAATTTTTCCTTTTGCTTTAACTTTAAACTTAGATGGCAACATTGTTGTGTCACCAGTGGTAAGATCAGGCCAAATTATCCATAAAAGTGGGGGAAATTATCGTTTTGGGTATATGTAAATTTTTTCTATCAAAATTAGGCAACCAATTTTTTTTGTTGGTTTGAAGAAATGGGCAAAATGAAATTTTATGAACAAAAATACCTCTGACACTATCTCTTTACTATCTCAAATCCCTGACCGGAGCGGCATCGACTCCACTTGACGACAGTGGCGTTGTCTTTTGCTCTTCCAGCAGTGACTTCTCTCCATTGGCAGCGGCATCAACATTATATTCGGTAACTTTTTTGCCAAATTTTTGTTTATGGTTGCCTTTTCTTGTTGATTTTGGATGAAATTGCTAGAATTTGCTAGAAAATAGGTAGAATTGATGTTAATTGTTAGAATTTTGGTTGAACATGAAGCATCCGATTTTTTGCGATGGAGTATCCGACGCATTGCGAGGGCCATCACAAAGAATGCTTGCGATGCCCGTTACAAAGAGACTTATTTGCAATGACCCTTGAAAAGCATTCTTTGCAATTACCCTCGCAAAGCCAACAAAGACTTTTTTTAATGCTTCACGATGACAAAAAGTGTAGCAGAATCAACAGAGCCTAAGTGTTTTTTTTTTTTGCTTTTTTTTTTTTGCGACCCTTTGCGACATTAGCCATAGCAAACCACCGCGAAGCGTTGCAAAAAACAAAGTGTCTGTTCTTTTTGCGATGCTTTGTGGTTGCAAAGTATCGTAAAGCGTCCCATGCTGCCACAAAAAATGCTTTTTTCCCCTCATATTTTTCCATTTTTTAAAATTGTATTAATCATTTATATTTTATTGTTTTCAGATATGTCGGGCAGTGAACAACACCCATGGGATATGGTGTTGCCTCAAGATGTACATTTTCGTGGACGTATGACGATTACGACCAAGATGGGAAAGGTCATAGATTTGATAAATAGAAAGTTGACTAAGGCCCAGTTGGAGTTATTTCGGGAGTCCATGTTTGGGAAATTCTTGGATGTGGATTACACATTTAGTGGACAGATTATGCACAATGTGCTATGTAAACGTGTTGTGCAGGCAGAAGAGGATGGAGAAGATCAATTATGGTTTCGCATAGGCGGTGAGTTGATTAGATTTTCGATCCGTGAGTGGTGTTTGATTACTGGCCTTAATTGCGGTCCAAAACATTGTCCGAAGGCCACAACAACTCGAATTCGCAATAAGTACTTCCCAAAGCATAAAGGTATTCGTCTGATGGACATAGATAATATTTTTAGTAAATTGAACTTCTCCAATATACCCAACCAGGATGCGCTGATGATCGCGCTGTACTACTTTGGTGATAGGGCTTTGTTAGCAAGGCCAGAGAAGAATAGTTCAGACGATAACATAATGGGTTTAATGGACGATAAGGCAGCTTTTGAGAGCATTACATGGGGACGGTATTCTTGGGAGAAAATCTATGAATATTCGTTGAAATCCATGAAACAGAAAGCGGATAAGTTTGAGCAGAAAAAAATAGCAAAGCCTTTAGCCAAAGAGCAGAAATACACATTCTACGGTTTTGTTCATGGTTTTCAGGTGTGTATAATTTAAATACTTGTTTTGAGCTATTTGTAAAAAAAAAAAAATTGTAATCTATTTACCTTCTTTCAGGCTTGGATATTTGAAGCACTAGGAGGCTTGGCGGCAGAGTATGCCGTCAGATTAGAAGGGACTCGTTATCCTCGACTCTGTCAATGGAAATTAAAAAAGCAACCCGATGATAAGGGAGTGACGGATCTGTTAGACAAACCTGCTGATGTTGTGAGTATTTTCTAATTTGTTAAATAATTGATTAATTTGATGACTAGTTTAAGTTTATGTTTTGGTACACAGTTGAATCCAAAAAGGGTACTGAATCCCTCAAATGAGGAGATGGGGGAACCTTATTGGGCGAGTGTCGCAACTATTGTGGATGTGTTGCCTAATTGGGTATCAGAGGTGCGTCTGATAAACATGTGACTATGTTGTCTTGTGTTTTGAAATTAAAACGATTGCAGCTGACATTATGTTTTCACTATCATCAGTATGGGGAGCAGCAGGGTTTGTTTGAGAAAGATGATGCAGGCGAATTTCATACTCCCGACCCATTAGGAGTCAATGTTGTGACAAACAACCCAACAACGGAATTTCATGCTCTCTTAGACGAGCGACATGATAATGATGAGTGGATTAGATCACATGGCCATGATGGCATTGCTGCCAGTTCGCATAGCCCTTCTGATAGGGGGTTTAGGCCACCGAGTCCTCCAGCTCAGGAGGATAGTTCAGGGAGTCTCCTTGACCCACAATATGAAAAGGTATGATCACATAGCTTGTTCGTTAACTATTTATACTAAACATCGGATTAATTTTATTACTAATCAGGATGTACAATTTTGTTTTCAGGCAAAAATGAAGTTTAGCAACGACTCTATTGTTCGTAGGCTGGACCAAATTTGGATGATTCTTACGGAAGAACATAATGCGAACAATGAGTTTCGACAAAAGGTCGCTGCTGACATTGCTGCTCTCAGTGAACGCCAGACAACTATTGAACAATCAGTCTCGCAGTTGGTGGCTTCACTTAACAATGTCTCAGCAGAGCCTGTTCCTAAACTGTCTTTAGTGCGGTCATATTCTGATCCATCTCTTGGTACACCAGCAGCTAATTCGTCCGATTGGGGACCCCCGGATGTTCCTGTTCAGGAACCCGGCGGCGTCAGTAGGTACAAACGAAGGTACATGCTAGATGCAGTGGTCACTAGCCCATTTATGGCTATCCCTCCGTTCAAAAAACCTCGACTGTTTGTTGAGCAAGCGGTAAGAGCTCCAGAACATGAAAAAGCCAGTTCCTGGCCTGGCTTGTAACAAGTCCTATCGCAATTGCCTTGTCATAACTGTTACACTTCCGAAATTTACATAAATCACAGAGTTTGGTCCTTGGATTCGAGCCGTTTTTTGTAACCAATGGAGTTTAGCATACCATCTTGTTCTTTGATTTGATTCTGTAGAAGCCGAAGTGGACTGTTGATAAGTAAATTCGGAAACAGAGATGAAAAAGCATCCAAATCATTTACTTCTAATGCACCAAAGGTACGAATAGTTATAGCTAAAGCTTTAGATGCACTCTCTACTGTACCCATGGTAATACTCTTTTGTAAGACAGCTTTCAACTGCAAATAAATACAAATATTAGAGTTAATAACTCTTGTTTTAACTAATTAATGGGTGGATTTCATCACACTTAACTTTGACGAGCGGTGTAAGACATTTTTCTTTAGTGTTCTAATTTGTTGAGCAGCTGTAATGGTGAATGGCAAGAAGCCATCTGAGATTATGCATCTGACTGCACTGCAGGATGATTAACAATATTAGCATTTGCAGAATCGTCGAGTTGGGCAAGCAGCTGAAGAAATGACAGCAACATGATATTATGTTTTCTGTTTTCACAAGACGAATACACTGTCTTGACTGGAGTTTTCATCTGAAGAAGAAGAAGAAGAAGAAGCCGGAACGCCATCTGGGTTTTGCTTCGAATTCGAAAATTGTGAAAGCCATCTAAAGAGTTAGTGGCTTTTTGATTTGAGAAAGCTTCTGTTGTTGAACTCTGTGTTGACATAATTTTTGTGACGACATTTGTGATGAAGAAAGAAGCTTTGCCAATTGACATTCAAAAATGTCCTGTTAAGAACAAAACAGATTATGCCAGAAATGACAGCCATAGCTTAGGGTGGTAATTTGGGTTAGAATTCGTTTATTCGTTCGATTCGATTCGCTTTAAAGCGAATATGAGTTTGAAAAAATGGATTTGTTTAATAAATGGATCAATTCGATTCAATTCGCTTATTAAATGAACCAAATACGAATTTAACCTCATTAATTCGTTTAGTATTCGTTTTATTATTTTCTTTTACTAGTTATTGTTATTTTTTAATTAAGATTCGAGAAATTATGATTAATTACTATAGAAAAAAATAATATTGTCGATATTTGGTGATGTATTTTTAATAAAATATTAATTGCATATTTCATATATATATATATATATTTATGAAGAATTAATGTAGATACATTATGGAAATTATGTTATTTAATAATATCACGACAACGAATATTCGTATTCGATTCGTTTAATATACGAATCGAATACGAATCCTGATATTAGGATTCTTTTAATAAACGAATCGAATATAAATCCATCATATTATGATTCGATTCGTTTAGGATTCGATACAAATTCGATTCGTTGATTCGTTGATTCGTTTTGCCACCCCTACCCTAACTTTTGTATTTTTGCACAAAGAATCTTTTATAACCAACATCAATATAGGAACACAGTCGAAATTCATCAACAACAAAACTACATCGAGTCAATTAGACGTAAGCGTGTCTATATACGAAAGAATTTAAATAAATAAAATAAAGAGGAGAGGGAATTTCATTTGTTTTCCTGAAAAACGTTTACATATATTTATAGACAATATTAATAAATCTACTATATCTAACTCAAATAACTAATTGTACTTAAAATTGACAAATATATTTATTAGATTAAGTGTTGGAGCCAGCCGTGCATGTAGCTTGCATGCAAAAGTCATGCATAGCAACAAACCCACCGAAAGTTGAAGGTGAAGAACAAGCTGTGAGCAAGCTGTGAAGACAGCTTTCAAAACGTGTCCAAAAACGTGTGACATTGTTCACGCGTTTTTGGGCACTATAAATCAGAGCTTTGAGGACCATTATTTGCATCCCAAATGTGTGAGTAAAGATAGAGAGTAAAGTGGTGTAAGAGTTTTTTGTAAAGCTTGGGTTATAAAGCTTTGTAATTCTTTTGTTAGTGAAATAAAAGAAGAGTTTTCTCTTCAATTACCTTTATTTGTGTGTGTTTAATCACAACAAGTGGTATCAGGAGCTACGGTTCCACGGAAGGATCCCGAAATTCGGAAATGAAGTTTCGGTTCGGAAAGTCGGTTCCGACAAAAGTTGTCAAAATCGATTTTGAGCATACCATCGGACTTTTCACGGCGAGACGAGCACGTGGTATTTCTCGGCGATCAAACGGAGCCCGGAGGAAGCCGCACGCGCCACACGCGCCGGACAGAAGCTTCTCCACGCGCCCCAGTCGCAGTCACGCGCTTCACGCGCAGACCAAGGAAGAAGACGATACACGTGGCGACACGTCAGCGTCCAGTCAGCGCACAGTCATTGCCACGTTTGCTGACTGGCAGCAACACAGTCAGTAGACACGTGGCATCCAGTCAGCAGACACGTCATCTGCCACGTCAGCGGTGCCTGGTAAATTTCATATATGTCCCTCTACTTTCTGGAAATTACATATTAGCCCTTAAACTTTTAGAAATTTTCAATTTAGTCCCTGAACTTTTTGGAAATTGCAACTTAGTCCCTGAATTTTTCCGTAATTGCATTTTTGGCCCCTAGATTTTCGGAAATTGCATTTTGACCCCTGTAATTTCTGAAATTTGCAAATTAGTCCCTATGTCGGATTTTGACAAACGAAATGTCATTTCCACCATTTTCGACCATTCCGGACGCAACGGTGAGATCCGTTTTTTTGAATTTCTGCTTAGAATTTTTATGATGGAAGGGAGCAACGGAAAAATGGTTTTGTTAACCAGTACAAACTATTTCACATGGAGAGGAATGATGAAAGATCTTTTGTATGTGAAGGACTATGATAGATCAGTATTTCTGGAGCAAAAACCAGGAAGAATGACCGATGAGAAGTGGGCTAATCTTCACCAGAAAACATGCAGTACTATTTGTCAGTGGATCGACGATAGTATCGTCAACCATGTCAGTGAAGAAACAAATGCACGTGTCTTATGGGGAAAGCTGGATGAGCTTTTCCGAGCAAAGACTGGAAACAACAAGCTTTACTACATCAAGAAGATGATGAGGTTGAAATACCAAGAAGGTACAGCTGTGGCGGACCATATCAACGATTTCCGGATCGAACAATGAAAGAACTGTCTGGATTGGGCATAGACTTCGGTGATGAGGTAAATGACCTAATACTCCTTAATACGTTACCAGATTCATGGGAAACGTTCAGATCTACGGTGATAAATTCAGCCGCAGATGGGAAAGTCACTATGGAGATGGCAAATACCAGGATCTTTGAGGAAGAAAAGATGACGAGAATGCAGGAGTCAGCATCAGCCTCAACCTCAGAAGTTCTAGTGACAGAAAAGAACACCAGAATGGGGAGGAGTAAAAGCCGAGGCCCATGGAGATCAGACAAGAACCGAGGTAAGTCAAGAACTAGAGATATTGAGTGCTATCACTGTAAAAAGAAAGACCATATGAAGAGAGACTGTTACAAGTTGAAGAACGAGCAGTCCAGAAGAGATGGTGCTCTAACCAAGAAAGAGTTGCTACTACCACCAAGAAAACCTCTAAAGACTTCTGCATAATATATGAAGAAGATGTTGTAAATCTTGCCAGCCACGAGACCAGTTGGGTGATAGATAGTGGCGCATCCATACACGTCACATCTCGGAGAGACTTTTTTTCATCTTACACACCAGGAGATTACGGTGCTATAAGGATGGGGAATGACGGACAGTCCAAAGCCGTCGGTATTGGAGACATCTGCCTTGAAACAGACAACGGAACAAGGCTAGTGTTGAAGGGAGTCAAGCACATCCCAGACATTCGGTTAAACCTGATCTCAACAGGCAAGCTGGATGATGAAGGTTTCTGCAACACCTTTAGTGACGGATGCTGGAAGCTCACTAAAGGATCAATGGTCGTGGCACGAGGTAAGAAAGACTCAACCCTGTATTTGATGCATGCTAAGCTTTCCAATAGTATCATAAATACAGTCAACGGCAATGAGGCAGCCGAGCTGTGGCACAAAAAGCTCGGCCACATGAGTCAAACGGGGATGGAGATACTACGCAGGCGGAATGTTCTTCCGAAATTGAAGAACTCACACTTACGGAAGTGTGAACACTGCATGGCTGGAAAGCAGAACAGAGTGTCCTTCCGGACCTCCCCGCCTCAACGGAAACCGGAGGTACTTGACCTCATACATTCATATGTATGTGGTCCGATGCAGACACGAACACTTGGTGGGTCACTGTATTTTGTGACATTCATTGATGATCATTCAAGGAAGATCTGGGCATACACCTTGAAGAGAAAAGATCAAGTGTTGGGAGTGTTCAAGGAGTTTCATGCTCTGGTGGAGAGAGAAATCGGCAAGAAACTGAAGTGCATTAGAACAGACAACGGTGGAGAATACAGAGGTCCGTTTGATCAGTACTGCAAGACGTAAGGAATCCGACATCAAACGACACCTCCGAAGACACCTCAGCTGAATGGCCTAGCTGAGAGGATGAACAGAACCTTGTGCGAGAGGATCAGAAGCTTGCTGTCACAAGCCAAGCTGCCGAAGACATTCTGGGGGGAGGCACTCAACACAACAATACATGTTTTGAACATGTCCCCAGCGGTCGCACTGAAAGGTAATGTTTCTAACCAAGCCTGGACAGGTAAAGAAGTGTCTTATGAACACTTGCATGTTTTTGGGTGCAAAGCTTATGTACACATCCCAAAGGACGAGAGATCCAAGCTTGATGCAAAGACGCGACAATGTGTCTTTATTGGCTATGGTCAGGATGATTTCAGCTACAAACTCTATGACCTCGTGGAGAAGAAGATCGTTAGAAGCCGAGATGTTGTCTTTGTTGAAGACCAGACCATAGAAGATATCAGAAAGGAGATGAAGAAAATGCCCCAGCAATTCAAAAATGTGAATTCAGAACCTCATACATCGGTGCCAGTACGAGTTGAAGATGAGGTTCCCATACAGAATGGTACATGTGATGAAGCTCCCAGAGATGATGATCATGATCAACCACCAGTACCAGAAGTTACACCAACAGTTCCACAGAGAAGGTCTGACAGAGAGAGGCGATCTTCAACCAAATACTTTGCATATGAGTATGTGCTGCTTACTGACGGGGGAGAACCCGAGAGCTATCAGGAGGCTGTGGAAACAGAAGACAGAGAAAAGTGGGAGGAAGCCATGCAAGATGAGATGAAATCTTTGCATGAAAGACATTGACTTCGATGAAATCTTCTCTCCAATTGTGAAGATGTCATCTATCAGAGTGGTACTCAGCTTAGCAGCAAGCCTCAACCTGGAAGTTGAGCAGATGGATGTCAAGACCGTATTTCTTCACGGGGATCTGGAAGAAGAAATTTATATGGAGCAACCAGAAGGCTTTAGAGTCAGAGGGAAAGAGGACTATGTGTGCAGACTCAGGAAAAGCCTCTACGGTTTGAAACAAGCACCGAAACAGTGGTACGTGAAGTTTGAGTCAGTTATGGGGGAGCATGGATACAAGAAGACTACTTCAGACCATTGTGTTTTCGTTCAAAAGTTTTCTGACGAGGATTTTATCATCTTACTGTTATATGTAGATGATATGTTGATAGTTGGCCTGAATCAATCGAGGATTGATATTTTGAAACAGCAACTGAGTAAGTCTTTTGAGATGAAAGACTTGGGGCCAGCTAAACAGATTCTTGGCATCAGGATCAGTCGTGATCTGAAAGCCAGGAGGTTATACTTGTCATAGGAGAAGTACATTGAGAAGGTACTTCAGAGATTCCATATGGACAAGGCTAAAGCGGTTAGCACTCCTCTTGCTACCCACTTTAGATTGAGTACGCAGCAGAGTCCCTCTACTGAGACAGGAAAAGAGGAAATGAAACAGGTTCCATACACCTCAGCAGTGGGAAGTGTTATGTATGCCATGGTGTGCACGAGGCCAGACTTAGCACACGCAGTTGGATTGGTCAGCCGGTTTATGTCAAACCCAGGACGAAAACACTGGAATGCGATCAAATGGATCATGCGGTATCTACGAGGCACTTCCAAGATGAGGTTATGTTTTGGAAGCAGCGACAAGCCAGTGTTGATGGGCTACACCGATTCAGATATGGCAGGAGATGTGGATACCTGAAAGTCTACTTCGGGGTATCTGATTACTCTCTCAGGAGGAGCTGTGGCATGACAGTCGAGGTTGCAGAGATGTGTTGCACTTTCTACAACAGAGGCAGAATTCATTGCAGTTACAGAAGCTTGCAAGGAATTATTGTGGATGAAGGCATTCGTCCAGGAATTGGGTTTCAAGCAGGAGAAGTACACTTTGTACTGTGATAGCCAGAGTGTTATCTATCTCGGTAAAAATTCCACATTTCATTCGAGGTCAAAACATATCGATGTGAGGTATCACTGGATACGGGACGTCCTGAGCTTAAGGCTGATAGAACTCAGGAAGATTCACACCGACGACAACGGTGTCGATATGTTCACGAAGGTTTTACCGAAGGAGAAGCTTGAAATCTGTCGTGCCATAGCCGGGATGACAAAACTCTCCACATAGTCAGAGTGGGGAGAGACAGAGAACTACGATTGGCTTGATCCCAACTCATGGTACGTAGGCAGTCATACAGATGCAGCCAGGGGAGGATCCGATTTGGATGATTGATGGTCGGCTCATATTTTTGAGGAAATCTTCACTGATGGGGAGATTTGTTGGAGCCAGCAGTGCATGCAGCTTGCATGCAAAAGTCATGCATAGCAACAAACCCACCGAAAGTTGAAAGTGAAGAACAAGCTGTGAGCAAGCTGTGAAGACAGCTTTCAAAACGTGTCCAAAAACGTGTGACACTGTTCACGCGTTTTTTGGCACTATAAATCAGAGCTTTGAGAACCATTATTTGCATCCCAAATGTGTGAGTAAAGATATAGAGTAAAGTGGTGTGAGAGTTTTTTTGTAAAGCTTGGGTTATAAAGCTTTGTAATTATTTTGTTAGTGAAATAAAAGAAGAGTTTTCTCTCCAATCACCTCTATTCGTGTGTGTTTAATCACAACATTAAGTTTATCCATCTCTTATAAATAATAAATATATTTATTAGATCAAATTCATCTGCTTACAAATAAATTTATTAGATGAAGTTCATTAACATCTTAAAAATGAGAAATATATTTATTAGATTAAGTTTATTCATTTCAAAGTGACACGTAAAAATATCACATAAGACAAACCACCATAATATATGTTAATACGATTATTTGCAAATACATTGTTACAAGTGGCTTGTCTTTAAATGTGTGTGAGAACTAATTAATGTATAATCGGGGCTTGATGCTGTTGGAAAATAGTTTTTTCTAAAAAAAATTATTTGCAGATGTGATTTTATTTAACATTAATTGTAGGACTTGGATTCGATTCTGGGTCGAATTTTATGTTGAATTTTTTTCAATTGATGATTGATAGTTATTGAAAAATAATTTAAATGTAATTAAATTTTAATTATATATTATTATTACATGAATAATAGATAATCATGAAAGATTGACACAACTCAAATCAATAATGAATCCAAAATCCTAATTAGCCGTTTAACAAATAGTCATAACCCACCATCAAAGTATAACACCAGTCATCTACAATTGGACTTCAAAATATCATGTACTTTTATATAAATTTTGAGGTCCAATATATTGTATTCTTGAGATTTAACCGTTTAGACCTGCCATCAGTCCAATTTCCGGTTCCACTCTTATGGAACCGAAATTGAACCGGATAATTTCGGTTTGCTTTCGATTCCACAATAATGTGGAATCGAGAATCGGGAAACGGAATCGAACCAAACGGTTCCGGTTCAATTTTTTTAAAATAAAAATTAAATTTTAAAGAAATTTGTAATGGATATTATTATCAAATAAATATAATAAAAATAATTATTTATTTGAATTTATTAAATTAAATAAAAATTAAATTTATTTGAATTTTAATAGTGGAACCGAATGGTTCCGATTGAAACCGTCCGGTTCCAAGTTCCAACGGATGAGAATCCTAACCGAACCGTACAGAAACAGTTATGATTCCCAAACTGAAATCGGAACTGTCCGATTCCTTCCGGTTCACTTTCGGTTCCGAACCGGAACCGTAACCGGGTCTACTAATGTAACACCCCGGATTATTTTTACCCATATTTTATTTTATTATTTTTTGGTGGATAGAATTTTGAGGATTTAAATATTAAATTGGTGGAAGTTGGATTTAATTATGCGGTAAGGACAAGTTTAGAGTGGCAGACGAATTGTGCCATATTATATATATTTATTATTTTACACTGTTAGCATTTATGAAAAGAAAGAAAATAAATGAAAGAAAGTAAAGAGATAAGATAAAAAAAAAAGAAAGATAAGTGTCTGAGCTGACACGAGAGAAAAAAAAATAAGATAAGAAGAAAAGAATTACAAGAGTCAGAGAAAGAATAGAGGAAATAGAAAGAATAGAGAAATAAAATAAAGAAAGAAAAGAAAGATATACATGAGTCAGAGAGAGAGGGACGTGAGGCAGAGGAGAGAAAGAAAGAGAAAAAGAAGAAAAAGAGAGAAATTTTAGTTTTCGTTCCGATCCGACTAATCCGTAGCTCAAATCCGACCGAGCTCTTAAGGAAAAGTGTAGATCTCGACGAGAGGATCATTTTGGTGGTGGTTTCATTTGCAGGAAACTTCCAATTTTCAGAGAAATCTCGGTAAGAAACTTTTTATGGTTTTTCTGATTTCCCGTTAATCCGGAACTCCGATCGACAAACCGTCAGCGCCATTAGAACCGAAATGAGGAGAGGAATTCACGGCCACCAGAAAATCTGGTTTTTGGCCGGAGCGTGGCGCTCACGCGCCACTCATGTGGCGGCGCGTGAGGCCCACGCGCGGACGGGAGAGGTGGCGCGTGGAACCCACGCGCCAGGCAGAATCTTGCCGCCGACTTTCCGAGTATCCTCCGTGAATTTCAGACCATTCCGAGTAGTATTGGACCTCCGAATCTTAAATTTCGTTAGGATTGCGAGAACGACCGAACCACGTTTCTCGCATATTCTTTCATCTATTCTAGTTAGGATTATGTTCCTTATAGTAAATTCTTTTGTCTGTTAGGTGATCGTGATACCGTAAGCAGGGACGGTCCTGCTGCATAGTTTCTTTCTCAGTAGTCAGCTCACCAGGTGCGTGGATAAACCTGTAACATTGATGTTTTCAAAAGTATATAGTATGTATGTTCTTAAATGAATTTTAAGGTAATGCATTAAATGAGTTTGTTTTCAGGAAGTTTATATATTTTGCTATAAGGTATGGATCGAATATTGATTATGTTGAAATCATGTGTTATGATATATGAGAAACTTGCATGATTTGAGATATATGAGCATGGATTTTGGAAATGATTTTTATGTTAGGATGCACCCCGTGTACTTATATGTGCCAGATTATTGCCATGAGATAAGGTCTCATGTTGCCAGTTATTGCCGTGAGATAAGGTCTCACGTTGCCAGTTTGCTCCGGATGCCAGTTTTGCCGTGGGGAAGCCCCATGTGCCAGCTTTGCCGTATTTGTCATGAGGTTGTGCATATAGATGAATAACATTTATCATTACAAAGTATTTTTGAGCAGAATGAGATTTATGATTTGAGTTTTATGAGAAATGAGTTTATGAGAAATGAGATTTATGATTTGAGTTTTATGAGAAATGAGATACGATTTCAGGTAAATGTTTGAGATATCGATTTACAGCTTATGTATTTATTTATATATGAAAGACTTGTTCGATCCACCTTGTTACTTGATTATCCACGGCACTGAGCTGTGATCCATTGCACTAAGCGTGAGCTTACCCCCCACTCCTTAACATTTCAGGTTCAGCAGTTTAGTAGATCGTTCTTTCATCTGCTGTTTCGTCATCATTCCTGCCAGTAGAGAGAAAGGTTGTGCCAACAGTAGAGTGTCTTGTTATGTTTTGAGACTGTATTTCTAGATATGTATTTCTTGGAAGAATTTGTTATGTGGTTTTAGACATTGAGCCTTTATTGATACTGAGGTTATTGTATTTCCTTTATGGATATCATGTTGAGTTAGATCATGGAGATCCTAGTTTTATGATGAGAATTTATTTTCAGTTTAGATTTTTCCTTGTATTTGGAGGATTAGTCCATATTACAGGGGAAACTCTGCCAGTTTCTAGTCTCTGTCTCACCCCTACTCTACCTAAGGGGACGGGTGTGTGACAACTAACGTCTAAGGCTACTTATAAATTTTGAGTCCCCAATATTATAATAAAAGACATAATCTGTCTTCTGTAAATATATAGTTTGAAAATATGTGCCCAATATATAAAAATGTATATCTTTTATAAATATTTATGAGGTATAATGAGTGAATGTCTGTAGCTAATGATAAATATTAACGCAAAAAATTATGGCCCGGTCCGGGGTTAAAAAAACTCGAGCCATGCTTCAAAATGAGGGGCTCGGCTCGGGCCCTAGCCAGGCTCAACCAAAAAAATCCGGGTCCGGTCCGGCCCAGTCTTAAAATAAATAGTTATATATATTTATATTTATATAATAAATTTTTTATATTAAAAAAATCGGGTTCGGGCCAAGCCTGACCCGGAACCCAAGCCCGAACCGGGCAGGACTTTCCCGGATCCATACCTAAATTCATAAGCACCCTTGCCCGACCTATTGCCATCATTAATATTAACCCAACTATTATTTTCATGAAAATCTGGCATTTTTCCCTTGTTAGAAGTAGAATTTATGATTTTATACTATGTTAGTAATCTTTTAGATAAATGTTTAGGGAATGAGTTCACATGTCACGTTTCTTTATTATATGTGTATTGAATAACACAATAAAAATTCCCAATGGGTCTGGCTTGGTGATGTAGGGTTCAATATCTCATATTGAGATTCTGGGTTCGAATTCAGAGAGTGCGTTTTTTGTAAGAGTTCGGGACAACCGGAGGTTTACCTACTCCGCTTAACTCCGAAATGGATGGTTTGGCGGTGAGGTTTCCTACAATTTTTTTAAAAAAATAAAATAAAAAATGACACAATAAACTCAATGTATAAAAAATTCTTTTGAATAAACTGATGTTACACTATTTTTACAACATTAATTACAACTACATATACATGTCATATGAGAATATATCAAGTAAATGTTACACTAATTTTCTAAGATATATTTAAATACTAACCTTTTTATTCAAAAATGATATTAGACTATTTTACAATTATTACATGATACATTTTTGTGTTTATCTTGCTGTGATCGAATAAGAATGGGAATTGATAAGTGATTCGTGAGATTGACGGTAATGATAGAAATTCCAACCAAACTAGATTGAACTAAGGCAGGTAATCGGGATTTTTCATCTCGATCTGATATCGTCCTATCTCATATCGATTATGATTCCATAAGCAAAAATCATCACACGATCGATTTTTTGTTCATAATCTCGAATCATGATCGAGATTTGAGACTTATAAGGTTAAAATTTAAAATTTGAGATGATTTTTTATTTTGAATATGGCCCATTTATTATTTATTTAAAACGAAAAATATCCTAAATTTCAGAGTCTCAATCGATATTCATGATATTCATTACAGGTACTTCCTGAATCTATCCTTGATTCTCGTAAGCTTTTGAATGGCGATTATGAGATTTTAGTTAAGTGGAGTGGCTTGTCCGACTTTGAAAACACATGAGAGTCACTACAAGGGATGATCAATCAATTCCCTGATTTTCACCTTGAGGACAAGGTGTGTCTGAATGGGGGGGTATTGATAGGGCCCATGGGCTAAAAAGGCTATTGAGGTGGCTGAGCTACTGCCAAGTGGAGGAATCAGAGAGGGGAAAACGGCTGGACCAATGGGAGAGGACAGGCAGTTAGAGCAGCAGGAAAAAGGAGAAAAAGGGCAAGGGCATGGGCGTGTGGGGGGAGAGCAGAATATTGTGGATTTGGAGGAAAACGTCATGGGAACCTTTGGAGAATAGCTGATTGTTCTATAGCAGATTGTTCTGGGAATTTGTCAAGTCCTTTTGATATTACAAATAGCTGATTGTTCTAGGATTATGTGAGGTCTTTGAATATTACTTTGATTATGTTATGTAATAGAATAGGGAGAATATATTTGAAAAGAACCTTAGCCTGGTGGCTGTTTTATTAATGAAAAGTTGTTATCGTACATTCATTTTCCTTCTACTGTTACATGGCATTTCATCATCTATTACATTGAAATACCAAAACTAATATTGCCTCCAAATATGTTGCTTGGGTGACTGGAATCATTGTTGGCTGAGATTGTTGCTGCCGAGGACTATAGGTAGTAGTTGGGAGTGTTAGTTGAGTCGGCCAGAGAACAGGGGAAGCTTCATCAGTGGTATCAGAGCACTCGATATTGGGAGAGTGGGAAGAAAATGGTTTCAACACGAACTGGAGAGAGAACGGATACACGAGTGGAAGAAGTAGAGAGTCGTATGGACAAAATGAGTGAGGTCATGGAAGGGTTACTCCAAGGGCAGGAAGGAATTAACAAGACCATAGAAGAGTTGAGGAAGGGGCAAGACGCTGCGATAGCAATGATGAGGGAGATGGACGCTAGTCGGAAGCGCCAAGATAAGGGAAAAGAAGTGGAAACAGGAGGGGCTTTCCAACACCCTGGGTATGTAGATGAGGAAGATGGACTAGGGGGTCACGCTAGAAGGGGGGAAGGAGCTACCAGAGGCTCGAGCTACCTGTGTTTGACGGAATTGATCCACATGGGTGGATTTATCGTGCTGAACACTATTTCGGGTTAATGAGATCATGGAGGGGGATAAGATATCGGCAGCAACTGTGTGTTTTGAGAAGGCTGCACTAAATTGGTATCAATGGCTGACGGCACGATGACCACCTCAGACTTGGAACAAGCTTAAGGAGGAGTTGCTGGAACGATTTCGCTCTTCAATCGGACCGACAGGGTATCCGGCTCTGATCAATCTGAAACAAACATGATGTGTTGGTGAGTACATCGCTGAATTTTTGTTAGCTTCGAGCACGACACCGGGGCTAGTGAGGAGTTACTTACGCACTTTTTCACATGTGGGTTAAAAGGAAAATTACAAGTTGAGTTGAAGCCTTGGAGAATGCAAGGGCTGAGGCATGTGATAGGACTGGTTCTTGACCTGGAAGAGAAGATGGAGGCTGGAATGAGGAAGGAGAACGGTAGTCAGGCTGGGCTAGGGAAACCTAATGGGTGGGCTGGCGCACATAACTCCTTTTATGCTGGGAAATCTCATGATTTTGGAATGGGCTTTAATAGGTCCAACACTAAAGGTACAAACACATACCAGTCAACACCTTCAAGCCAAGAATTCAAGACCCACAGAGCATCTGAGCCAAGCGAAGCTACAGCCACTGCCAGAGGAGTTTCGACCGGTGACCTAGGGCGTGGCTTCCGAGCAAATAGCTCGACGGCGTCAAATTCGTACCGACCACCACCCTTCCGGCGACTATCAGAGCACGAAGAAAACTATAGGCGCATGAACAACTTATGTTTTAAATGCAATGGCAGATTCTTTCCTGGCCATGTATGCGCTAATAAGAACTTGAGGTTGATGATTGTGGAAGACGAAGAGATAGGTGAGGAAATGGATGTTCCGGTGGACAAGGGGGTAAAGAATCAAGAGATCCAACAGCTTGACAACCAATTCATCCACTTGAGCTTGGTGACCGAGGAGTCTCATGCCCAAATTCAAGCATTCCCGACCTTACTAGGGACTGCGATGGCAGCAACTAGGGATGGTGCTAGTGATCCCAGATGGGAACAATCAATGATGGGTTTTGCTCCTGCAGGTAAAACCATGAGGATATTAGGATCATTCCAGGGAATGGAAGTGGTCATACTGATCGATGGCGGGGCATCCCATTCCTTCATTTCGCCGATATTGGTGGATGAGCTTTGACTTAGTGTGGACAAGTCCAAGTCGTTTGGGGTAGAATTGGGTGATAGGGGCCGAATGAGTGGACGCGGCTGCTGTAGGGGAATTCGTGTGAAGCTGTCCGGAATGGATATCGTAGAAGATTTTTTCGTATTCAACATTGGGTGCGCGGATATTGTTTTGGGAGTTACTTGGCTGAAAACTCTCAGTGACTTCTCCTTTAATTACCGTGAACTGACCACTATGGGTGGGAAAACAGTGCGATTGCATGGAGAACCATCTTTGAGTCGGTCGGTGATATCCTATAAATCCATTGTCCGTACTTTCCAAAAAGAGGATGTGGGGGTGATAGTGGAGTTGAAACAGAGCCAACTGAGGTTGGGTGATAGCAATAGAGACCGCGAATTGGGGGGTCAATTAATCCAAAAGATAATATAGCAGTATGATGATGTTTTTGACCAACCTATTTTGTTGCCTAAGGAGAGGATGCAAGATCACGCAATCCGACTTCAGACAGGATTGTCCCCACCTAACTTGAGACCTTATCGGTATCCCTATCACCAGAAGAATGAGATCGAAAGAATTGTGAAGGAAATGTTAGTAGCTGGACTGATAAGACCGAGTTATAGCCCATTTTCAAGTCCAGTGATATTGGTAAAAAAGAAAGATGGAAGTTGGAGGTTTTGTGTCGATTATCGCGCGTTGAATAAAATCACAATACCATACAAGTATCTGATTCCGATTATAGATGAGTTGTTGGACGAATTGGGAGGCGCCACGGTATTCTCGAAATTGGATTTGAAGATCGGATACCACCAGATTAGGGTCAGACCAGAAGATGTGGAGAAAACTGCATTCCGAACACATGAGGGACACTATGAGTTCTTGGTGATGCCATTTGGATTGACTAATGCTCCGACCACGTTTCAGTCATTGATGAACGAGGTGTTCCGACCATTCCTATGTCGAATTGTCTTGGTGTTTTTTGATGATATTCTGATTTATAGCCCGGATATGGATTCACACATAGGACATTTAACCATGGTGTTGGACATCTTAAGGGAACACAAGTTGATCGTAAACATGAAGAAATGTTACTTTGCGCAGAGTAGGGTCGAATATCTGGGTCACATCATCTCAGATAATGGGGTATCGGCTGATTCGTCCAAAGTGACATGTATGGTAGAATGGCCAATTCCTCGTTGCTTAAAGGAGTTGAGAGGATTTTTGGGTCTTACTGGTTATTATCGGAGGTTTGTCCAGAATTATGGGAAGACTCCTTTCAAGGCGTTATATGGACGAGACCCACCACCTCTGATTCGTTTTTCTGATGGAGGGTCTATTGTTGAGGAAGTAAATGCACAATTACGAGACAGAGACGAGATCTTAAAGGAATTAAAGGCTAATTTGGTGATGGCGCAGAATCGAATGAAAGTGCAGGCAGACAAAAAGAGAAGGGAGGTCCACCTGGGAGTAGGCGAATCGGTCTTTTTGAAGATTCAGCCTTATCGGCTGAAATCACTAGCATGACGTCCCAATGAGAAGCTCAGTCCATGGTATTATGGTCCCTTCAAGATAGTGGAGCAGATTGGTCCAACAGCTTACAAGTTACAGCTTCCGGCCAACGCCAAGATTCATCATGTCTTCCATGTTTCTCAACTGAAACGCGTAGTGTCCTCACCTCTCTCTAGTCAGCCTCTGCCCCATTGTATGTTAGCAGAGTATGAATTACAGGTACTTCCTGAATCTATCCTTGATTCTCGTAAGCTTTTGAATGGCGATTATGAGATTTTGGTTAAGTGGAGTGGCTTGCCCGACTTTGAAAACACCTGGGAGTCACTACAAGGGATGGTCAATCAATTCCCTGATTTTCACCTTGAGGACAAGGTGTGTCTGAATGGGAGGGGGTATTGATAGGGCCCATGGGCTAAAAGTTTATCAAAGGAGGACAAAGGCTATCGAGGTGGCTGAGCTACTGCCAAGTGGAGGCATCAGAGAGGGGAAAACTGCTGGACCAATGGGAGAGGACAGGCAGTTAGAGCAGCAGGAAAAAGGAGAAAAAGGGCAAGGGCATGGGCGTGTGGGGGGAGAGCAGAATATTGGGGATTTGGAGGAAAACGTCATGGGAGCCTTTGGAGAATAGCTGATTGTTCTATAGCAGATTATTCTGGGAATTTGTCAAGTCCTTTTGATATTACAAATAGCTGATTGTTCTAGGATTATGTGAGGTCTTTGAATATTACTTTGATTATGTTATGTAATAGAATAGGGAGAAGATATTTGAAAAGAACCTTAGCCTGGTGGCCGTTTTATTAATGAAAAGTTGTTATCGTACATTCATTTTCCTTCTACTGTTACATTGCATTTCATTACATTGAAATACCAAAACTAAAATTGCCTCCAAATATGTTGCTTGGGTGACTGGAATCATTGTTGGCTGAGATTGTTGCTGCCGAGGACTGTAGGTAGTAGTTGGGAGTGTTAGCTGAGTCGGCCAGAGAACAAGGGAAGCTTCTTCAGTTACACATTTTTTAATTCTTAGATTCTTCATCACTGCCATATTGTGTTTGATATGAGTTAAAATATCATGAAAGATTTTAAAACTAAAGAAGATTCTCTGTGGACTGCTCATCCAATTTTTTGTAGTTTCCATTTTTATTAGTAAACTTCTTTGTTTCTTATCCAGGAAAAGAGGGGGAAAAAAATAAAAGGAATTGAATTATTTTTTTGAATGCTTTTGCATCATCCCTCCCTCTTTTTTAAACTATTTCCTGAGTGGAAATCCTATTTTGTAAGAATCCCAGTTGACCTAAGGTCCTTCTTTTAGAATGAAAATGTTTTGTGTTTGGACACGGCCTTGAGTGTGGGTCATTTCCGCCTTTTCTTCTCTTTCTTGAGTAAATGATGAATTAATGCTGTCTCATCGTCACTTTAAAATTCGTTCTTTTTTTTAGTATAATCTACATTTGAACTATCTTCATGAACATTCGAAATGTATTTGCATTATTTATTTATCTACTTATCCTTGGTTTGGATGCAGTATAAATATGGGGATAAATTGCAGTCGCTGTTGGAGGTGAGCGGTGCAAAGACTCTCTCCATTCATAGTTTTTACTCAAGTAGCCAGGTAGGAGTTTCTTGCTCTTCATAAACACAAACATAACATCCTTGCATGTAAAGAATGTTGTTAAAATTCATGGGCCTAACTGAACTCAAGAGCTAGCTTTAGAGTCGATGGTTGCTCAATGTTTATATTTTGTCTTTAATTGTTCATCTCAGCCGATGTGAAATATTTTCCTCTACACTTCCCATCACGTGCAGACCAGTCTTTTTGCTTGGTCCGTGTGGCTCTTAGTTTGTGTCTCACCATATATGCAAGAGGTTAAAAGGAATCATTGATTACTATTAATGTACGCAAGATAGAATGTTATAAAAAATTAGTACAAAATTTTATTTTATTTTGGAAACTCTGCCGCTAAGCCATCCCTTTCTAGGCTTAAGCGGAGCATGTAAAACTTACAGCTGTCTCAGGCTCTCACAAGAAACACATTCCCTAGATTCGAACCCATAACTTCAAGGTGAGATCCTGAACCTTATTCCGTTGGGGACTAATAAATAATTCATCAGTAACACTCACACAAGCAAACTCCAGCATAACATGAAATTAATCCACATTTGGGAGGACAGAAATCGATGCAATCACTCTTGTGAGAACAAGAAGCAGAAGCAGAAAGCAAGATATCATCAGTAAGAGACGGCTTCGGGGAGCACTCACTGTCAGTTGAGCATGGAAATTCTTCATTCTTCATTGCCTTTGCTTCAGCCATTGGCATTACTATCAATGAATCATCTGCAATAAAATTCAATTTCACTTAGCAAATATTACTTACTTTAGGTAAGTGATTATTTTTTACTAAATAAATAAATCTATTATAGCTGCCAGAGAAATTATTGAAAATGACATACATAATGCAGCAACGCATATGGCGGCCAAGAAAGCCAACTTGAGACTTGCCTTCTCCATTTTTTTTTAATTTTTTCGATTGGTGGTGATTTGGAACTTGAGATGCTTTGTATAAAAACAAGACGGGGGCTATAGGAAATATTTATAAGAAGACATTACAAGTGCCAAACCCAGTAAAAAAATTTATTGCCTTTTATTTCTTTATAACGCACCCGGATTTCAGTTTTTTTTTTTTTTGAGTTTTTTAATTTTCATTATTTAATTTCATGAAACGCACCAAAAAACTAGAAGTTAAACATATTTATTACACAACAAAACTTAAAAATAAATGCATATTACTAATAAATATAAATTGTGTGGTATATTTTTGATTTATAAAATAAATACATATTACCAAGCAGGGAAAATGCCAAAAAAAAACTTTATTACATTGATGAAGGATCGCGATTGCTTGTAGTAAATCATGTCTTGTCTCTTTCATCAACTGAATAATAAAATATTTTTACAACTATATTCATCTAAATATTGTGTTCAACGTATTTGCTGTTTAATTAACGAGTGTTTTCTTTACTTGAATTGCTTTTGGAACCACGTGAATCAATTTTTAAACATATTATGTGTTTTTATGTTTAAGTGTATGTGAATGGCGAGCAATGTCCTCAAGGGGTATGACTTGGTGGTATAGGGTTCATGATCTAATTTTGAGATCCTTTGTTTGAAAAGAGATGTGATTATCAATGTATTAGTCATGGATTCTGTTTCAATCTTGACTTCTTGATGTGTTCACAGGAGACCACATATATTTTCTGAGTTATTTATCATCTAATGTCTTTGGGTAAATTGTTTGATGCAGGACTCGGAGTGTGTAGAACATAATCGTGTGGTATATGTCCTACCAAGAAGAAGGTCAGAAGACTGTTCTGAGCCAATCCTCAAACACAGTTTGCTATCAAGAGTGAATGAAAAAGATTTGATTTGTGCTAATTCTATCTGGATCTGTCTCTTTTGATATCACCATCACCACCTGGTAAATGATTATTTTACCAGGATGAGACTGTAGTAGCAGACTCTGATGTTGAAACAGAAGAAGAAGAAACATATTTGGATCATGCAACAGTTGCTGTTGATAGTAAGGTAGCCCCCTCATATCTGAACAAAGAGGAAATATCCATCAATCATGCTGCAAATAGATCAGATAATCGGCATGATACTGACACTATAGATGGAAGCAGAATCATTGCAAATAGATCAGAGGATACTAATGGTGCAAGCTTCAGAGGTGGAAACAAAAGTATTGCAAATATATCAGAGGTTAATCATGGTGCTAGCTTTAGAGATGGAAACAACAGTATTGCAAATAAAATTCTGTGTTCATATGACCTGGCCAATCTAGGAGCCATTCTGTGTTGAGCATTTGTTATTGATCATTTTGCATGCATCTAAATATCTCATTTTAACATATTTTTTATTATGAGACGCCTGATCCTTTTCTTCCCCTTCTATCTCTTTTTCACAAAATTTTAATGGATTTGTAGACAAATACCCAATCAGGGAATAGCTTCAACAACCTTATTCCATTTTCAAACTACCCATACAAGTAAGATCTTTATTCCTCAACCTAATCTGATTCTTGAACCGCGTTATTCGTATAATATCATTCTGTGTTTGTTTCATAACCATAGAGATTTTGACTATGGGGCTGAGGAAATGGCCGAGTCTGTGAAAGAAGAGAAAAAGAGAAAGCAAATGGAAGCTCTTGCCGAGGACATTTTTAACATTGATAAGGTGAGCAGTGCTACTTATTTTTAGTATGTTGGAATGAATAGACATTTTAGAATTTGATTGTAGCTGGGTCCATTTACAGTCTCCTTTCTCGTAAATAACAAAGGTGAACCGCTTTATTTTGCTTGAGAATTATTGTACTTCACATTGCATGACTGTCCCTCTTATATATATATATATATATATATTTTTTTGGAAACGATGGAAACCCCGCCATCAAATCACCCATTCTGGGCCGCAGCGCAGGTAAAACCACCGGCTGTCCCAGGCTCTTCAAAGAAGTGCACCCCCTGAGATTCGAACCCAGAACCTCAAGGTGAGATCTTGGACCCTACACCACCAAGCCACACCCCTTGGGGACCTCTTATATTTCTAATCGAGTATATGCATTTGTTACTGACTTTCAAGAAAATACACCAATCCTAATTGCAAATATGAATGGAGTATATATTTTAAATGTATCACAACATGCTCTCTGCTTAAAACTATTAGATAATAATGCTTTACTCTGTCTTTATCTCAGAGATCCTGGCCCCAGTATCAGTCCTCTTGGCAATGAGATGATTGAAAGTTCCAAGTTGAAAGCCAGACCTAGTCGTGTGTATCTCCTTAGAACCTGAATCGCAATTCATAAAACCGAGTAGTTGGTCATCCGCAAATCAATCAATCTTCGGTAGCAGCAGATAATTCTCCATCAGCTATGCCTTTTTTAAGCTATTAAAATCTATGTAGATTCTCCAGAATCCCATCACTCAAAAGTGCAACTTCTCCTGTATAAACTTGTATTAAAGTGAATTTTAGTGCTTATATTGGTTTTGCCACTATATAAGCATTGATTTCATATATGGAATGAGAGTGGCAATGTTAGATTCTTATCCCTATCCTTGTTTTTCTTTAGCTGAAATAATCTAATGGCAAATGGCATTTACAGGTTTTTTTTTTTTTTTTTTTTGATTTACAATTACAAATTATAATTAATAATTTTACAAGGAACTATCAACTCCGCGAAGAAAACAGGAGGCGGTTTCTAATGCCAATGTCCAAAACGATAAAGGGTCTCTACTCTAAACTCACCAGTGCTAGCCAATTGATCAAAGTTTTGGCAAGCAAAGAAACATCGGCGTCACTCAAGATACTACACCTATATTAAGGAGGGTCCGGTTATCCTTATCTATAATGATGATAAAAATTATCACGGAGATGGGGTTCGGTACGTTAGGAGGTAAGTAAGAGAATAATTTTTTATATCTATTGTTTGGACTGGTTGAGTATGAGTATTGACATTCTCATTCAAATAAATGTAAAATTCATGTGTGGATGGAGACTCGCACAGGAGCCTGCGGAGGCTCGGTATGTTAGGGCTGGATATGGATAAAATTTTCATACTCGTTGATTGAACGGATCGAATACTGATATTTTTATCTATTTGCTATGTCTATGGTAATCTTAATTATGTTTCTAAATTAAAAAATAATTTGGAATCCCAATCGATTTTTAAAATCGACGAAATTTTTTTCCAAATAATTCAGGATCCCGAATTTTAATCAGGATTGATTCAAAATAATAAATTCTGATCTGATTTTTTATTTTGGACGAAAATTTATTCCAACCCATAACCTAAATTTTTATTTGAGATGATTTTTCGTTCTTACAAATTCCAATAATGAATCGGATTTTTCGGCGGACACCGGTGGGATTCGAGTCTGGACTTGTTTAAATTTAAATGCTTTACTACGGTCTCTATAATCCATCCAGGGGCAATTGCAACTTGCACATATTAAACACTGTAGGTATAAAAATTAGGTAATAATATAAAACTGATCTTTTAACTTTCATATTTTTTCATTTTAGTCTTCTAATTTTCATTTTTATCAATTTTATCCTTTAATTTTCAATTTTTATCAATTCAATCCCCTAATTTTCAATTTTAGGCGCCCTGATTAATAATTTTGCAATCTCACAAGTTGCCCGTCTCTCGCCTTCTCTCATCTCACTCCCGGAAGCAGCCGCGCCGTTGAAGCCATTTCTCCGTCGTCGATCGTCCGTCACCGATCGTCCGTCGCAGTCAGTCCGCCGGAAAGCCGTCGATTAAGGTTAGTTCTTTATATTCAAAATTTACCATTTAAGAAATTATGGTCTCTAAAACATAATATTAAACCCTAGAATGAAGATTTAAAGTACCAGGGAAATCCATTCCGCGAATCTTAAAACATTGAAATTTGATATAATTTGGGAAAAATCTCCTTTGAGATTCCAATGAACTCCATTCCGCGAATATTAAACCCTGAATTTTGATATAATTTGTGAAAAAAAATAACCTTTTATTTGAAACATGCAGAACTTAAGATTAGTATTTTCACATCACAAAAATCAGAATGAAAATGGTGTTTTTGATTTTCTGTATTCTGAATTTGAATATGCCTCTGGTATCATGATAGACATAATTGAAAATGATAAAAACAGTAAATATGTGTTCGGTAGTATTATTTTAAAAACATTTTACTCAACGTTTATGAAAATTTAATTTTTATTATATAAATCAATTATTAAATATCTATTTAAAATAAATAAATACACAAAAAAATACATACAAATATTTATACACAGTGATATATTTATATCATTAAAAAAATTGATGGCTTTGAGCCCTAGTTAAAAAATTCTCAAATGTTGCAGGAGGAGCCCTAATTTTTTTTTTAAAAAAAATCTCTCCAAATCAAAAAAAAAATCCCACACGCGCAGGGCCATTTATATTTTGGTTTTTGCTTTCAAAACGACGACGTTTTGGGGCCTCCAAAACGTCGTCGTTTGGGTTCAATATAAAAAAAAAACACAAACCTTAGCACTCTCTGGTCGCCTCTGTCGAAGCTCTCTCTCCCTTGTCACGACTCACGAAGGTAACTCTCTTTCCCTGTTATCTCTCATGCGCAACGCGTCTATCTCTGTCTCTCTGGTTTCAATTTTTATTTTTTCATGCGCATCGATTAGGTTTTGGATAAATGAAATTGGTTTTTCTGGTTTCTCTGATTCTCTCTGGTTTTTTCCATGCGCATCTCTCTCTCTCTCTGGTCTCTCTCTGAAACAGCCGAGACAGAGAAGATATGAATTGGAGAAGAAACCTAACAAAAAATGAGAAATTGAAGTTTTTTCACTTGTTTGTTCACTTGTTCTCTCACTTGTTTGTTGAAGATATGAATTTGTGCTTTAAAATGTTGCTGGTATTTGGGCTTGCTGTCGTTGTTCACTTGTTTGTTAATGGATTTGGAGAATTATAATCTTGACTCAACTTTACTTTCATTTTTAGGTTACTTGCAAGTTTTAAGGTCTCTCTAGTTATGGCATAATCAATCCTGCTAGTTAGCAAGCTGAATGTCATCCTATTGAAAGCCAGATTCCTCTCTTATTACAAAATCTATCTTTATTTTTCTGTTTAATATTCCAATATAACTTTTTTATTATTGAGTGATTCCTCGTTTTTAGATTGCTTGCTTATTGTAATAGGATTTGTTGGTTTGTTACTTGTCCGAGGCAAAGAGATTGAACAGACCCAGAAAATGCAATCATCTATATTCTTATTCTTTTCACTCACTCATGGTAACTCGACCAGGTTTTTGTGAAATGGGTACTGACAGCAAGAGTAGCAAGAGCAAGAGAGAGAAGTCTTCTTCAAGAAGAAGAAGTCGAAGCGAAAGAAAGAGATACGACGACTCTTCATCCGAGTTGGAGTCCAAGTCTGACTCGTACACCGATTCAGATGAGTCACCAGAAAGGAGCTCACGCAAGCGCGGAGAGCGAAGCAGAAGCAGAAGTAATAGACGTGGTAGAGACTTGGATAGTTCCGATGATGATAGAAGAAGAAGCAAAAGCAGTAGACATGGTAGAGACTCTGATAGTTTTGATGATGATAGCAACGAGAGTGATCGTGAACACAAAAAGCAGAAGTCTTCAAGGAAAATTACTGAAGAGGAAATTGCTGAGTATTTAGCTAAGAAAGCACAGAGAAAGGTTTAGTATTTTGGTTATTATATATTATTTTATTTTTTCTACTCTTATTTATTTATTGATTATGTGATTTTCGATTGTGCAGGCAGCAAAAGTTGCGAAGAAATTGAAGACTCAAAAGGTTTCTGGTTACTCTAACGATTCAAATCCGTTTGGTGACTCCAATCTTAATGAGAAGTATGTTTTTTTTTTTTTCTCTAAATAAATTTCTTCCAGTGGCCTTTTGTTTTTCTTTCCTCCTTTTAGTACATTTGAAGGTTATGGCTGATGATCATAAATATCTCAGATTACATGTTTTCATTTTTATGAGATTGATCATGTTTGTCTTGAATGCATTCTTAATGGTACACTACTGATTTGATGGCTAATATTCTTTTTTCATTTTTCTTTTGAATATAATTGAGTCAATTTATGGGTTGCAGCTTTGTATGGAGAAAAAAGATTGAGCGTGATGTTGCTCAAGGTGTACCTCTTGATGAGTTTTCAGTAAAAGCAGAGAAAAAGAGACAGAGAGAAAGGATGGTATGTAAATATGGATTAATTTTTAACTTGTCGTTTATGGTAAATTGACGCATTTTGTGTCTGTGTCGTGTTTCATTGTTTTTATGTTGCTAAACTCTTTGTTGTCCTAATTCATTCCAAATTCTAGTGATTTCTTAATTTCTTATTTGATATTGATTAGTCTTTTTTTAATATTTCAATATATTCATAATTCATCCTCCATTCCTGATACAGGCTGAGATTGAAAAGGTAAAAAAGAGAAGAGAGGAAAGAGCCCTTGAAAAAGCACAACATGAAGAAGAAATGGTGAGTTTAGTTCCTTGAAAGAGCAAAACTTTTCTTGTAGAATCTGTAGTTCTGTTTGCCAAGAGCAACATCATCTGGCTTATTATGTTGGAGTTATCTTCAACTGTTTTTTATTTTATTATTATTATTTTTTAATGTATTTTCTTGTGGTTATTTGGATGTACTTTGGCTTATAAATTGATTGCTTCTGCAGGCTCTGTTGGCTAGGGAACGTGCTCGTGCTGAGTTCCAGGACTGGGAGAAGAAAGAGGAGGAAGTACTTTGCTGAGTTGCTCTTACCATTCAATTTTTTCATTTGCAATTTGATCAGATACTAATATTTTCGTTCTACAGTTTCATTTTGATCAAAGCAAAGTCAGGTCAGAGATTAGATTGCGTGAAGGTCGTGTGAAGCCAATTGATGTTTTGTGCAAGCATCTCAGTGGCTCAGATGATTTGGACATAGAAATAAATGAACCATACGTGGTTTTCAAGGTGATTACCTGCGGTAATCTCATTTTTGACATGATATTATTTTAACAAAAATGCATTGGGTGTGTTTTCTGACTGGTTTATATTGGCAACTCGATTTGTATTGTTTAACATAGGGCTTGACAGTAAAAGAGATGGAAGAGCTTCGTGATGATATCAAAATGTATCTAGATTTGGACAGGGCAACTCCGACTCATGTAGAGTACTGGGAGGTATTATCCCTTGTCACTTTTTCACACTTGTTGAGTGGCTAGCTATTGCTTACCGAGAGCTAGAAAATTCGAGCCATACATTCAGAGTTGTGCAGTCAGGAACTTCTTTTACAGACATTCTAGCTTGCTACCTTTCAGGAATTTGCATATTCTGTTTGATAGAATATTAGTCCTGGTATGAGAACATTATAGGATGGGATTTATGTTGTTGATCCCTTAATCATCTAGAATAAGTTTTGTCAATTTGAGAATTTGGAGTGTCCTCCAAAATCTTATATTTTCCTTGTGGTTTCTCTCTCGTCGTTTATAAGCTTGATATCTCTTGAAAACTGCAGTTCTTAGTTGAAATGATTGCTTTAAGACTATTTCCTGTGGTTACTAACTTATAGTCAGAAAATTTTGGCAAGGGAAATTGTGTTTAGCACCTTAAGATGTTGGCTAAAAATAATTGCTGTTGCTTGCCACATTCAGATGTAAATGTCCCATAGCCAGTGCTTTGACGTTTGCAATTTGACAGGCACTTATGGTAGTTTGTGATTGGGAGCTAGCTGAAGCACGGAAGAGGGATGCACTAGACCAAGCCCGGGTGCGTGGGGAGGAACCTCCTGCTCAGTTTCTTGCAGAAGAAAGGGGGTTACATTCTAGTATTGAAGCAGATGTCAGGAATCTATTGGAGGGGAAGACTCACAAGGAGCTTGAGGCATTACAAACCAAGATAGAGTTGCAGATGCGTGCTGGCACAGCCAAGGTGGTTGAGTATTGGGAAGCCATTCTTAAACGACTTCATATATACAAGGCAAAGGTACTCATCTCTTATTATTCTTAAAAGTTTTTACTATGTATTGAACAACTAGTTCTGAACTTCACTACTAACTTGCTGCAATTATAGGCTTGTTTGAAGGAAATACATACTAAAATGCTGCGTAAGCATCTGCAACGCCTTGAGCAACCTTTGGAGGGTGAAAAAATTGAAACTAATCTGGATTCCGGGCCTGAAGAAGAGGACATTGAGCCAGATGACATCGGTATGTATATTTCTGTTATGGTAAAATTCTGAATTTTCTGTTATGATCTTTGCATCTATAATCACTGGCTAATATTTCGACATGTAGATGCTGGAAATCTCTCTCCAGAACCTATACTAGAGAAAGAGACTCAGGAGGCCGAGGAAGAGGCTGGATCATTTTCACCAGAACTATTACATGGTGATGATAATGAAGAAGCTATTGATCCTGACGAGGACAGGGCTTTACTGGTAACTTGTCTAACTCGAAGCTTTTATGAGGATAAAAGCTGGCTGTCTTTTTGTTCACCATTTCATTTCTTTGGTATATCAACAGGAGCATAAACGTATAGCTGTGTTGGAAGAGAAACAAAGACGAATTCAAGAAGCTATGGCATCAAAGCCAGCTCCACAGGAAGACAACTTCCAACTGAAAGCCATAAAAGCCATGGGAGCCATGGAAGAAGGGGATGCGGTATTTGGGTCTGGTGCAGAAGTGAGCTTG
Source organism: Zanthoxylum bungeanum (assembly GCA_019454045.1). Classification (NCBI taxonomy): domain Eukaryota; kingdom Viridiplantae; phylum Streptophyta; class Magnoliopsida; order Sapindales; family Rutaceae; genus Zanthoxylum; species Zanthoxylum bungeanum. Next base: position 223,406 of record SKCR01047278.1, read on the forward strand.
GATTCACAGGTTGGTCTTATCATACATTCTCCGTCTCCTTTCTCTTTTAAGTCATCCTACGATTTTGTGATTTGCTCACTGAGAAGTCAAAAATCTCGTTGGATGCAGGTGTATTGGTGGCATGATAAATACCGACCAAGAAAACCAAAATACTTCAACCGTGTTCACACAGGATATGAATGGAACAAATACAATCAAACTCACTACGATCATGACAACCCACCACCAAAGATTGTGCAAGGATATAAATTTAATATCTTTTACCCAGACCTTGTTGACAAGATAAAGGCTCCAACGTACACAATTGAGAAGGACGGAAGCAATGGCGAGACATGCGTCATAAGGTTCCACGCCGGGCCTCCTTACGAGGACATTGTAAGTTATTGAGTTGATTGATCTGGTGTTCTTATAAGATTTCTCATTTATGATCTTGTGTAGACGGATTAAATTACCCTTAACTCACCTGCTTATCGTCTTGAAATTACAGGCATTCCGTATTGTTAACAAGGAATGGGAGTATTCTCACAAGAAAGGATTCAAGTGCACATTTGAACGTGGGATATTACACGTTTACTTCAACTTCAAACGCTACAGATACCGCCGGTGATTTCTGGAAAGACTGAGTTTTGCAGTTTTTGTTCCAAGCTTGTACTGTCGTTCGTGGCATCAGAATCATGTAAACATATTTGTACTGATAAATAAATATATGTTCTCTAAAAAGTAAAATATTATAAAATAGACGAAAGTATAGAATTTCATATTTTGCGAGTTGTTCATGAGAATTGGTTGTTTGTATATTTTTTGGTGATGTATCTTTGATTAGTGTACAATATGTATTCGTAAGTGTCTCGGTGAGAAAAGGAGAGCAAATAGTGTTGCTATGCTTATATATCAAGTAAGGACGCGGAAGTCCTAAACTGACATGGAAAGAAATTATAAAGAGAGATATGCTACTGAGTTTAATAAGACAATGAATCGGGCCGATCCCACCTAATGGGAAAGGTTTGGTTCACCCGTCTATAATCGGGATATCACAATAATGTATTGGCTGAATGAATGTCCCTGGTTATTTGCTAAATGTGCTTTGCTAAATGTGCTTGTAGAGTGTATATATCACAATCTCTTTTTGTAATTTATGACTGCTTGAACCTGTTATAAAGCATGAACTGAGGTTTTGGCATTTCAATTTTGTGTGTAAACTTAGCCTTTCTGATTGGGTACAAAATTATTTTGTTTCATAAAATCTCTTGTACTGAAATCATATCATTCAATTTCCCATGCATCTTTCAATATGACACAGCCAATTCTGCAATGAAATTTGAAACACAGAAAACAGCTTCAATAAGAAAGAAACCCCAGTTAGATGAATTTCAAATCTTCTGATTCTTGCAGATCTTCAGATTTCAAGTCTTTGACAGACTAGAGATGGAAGTGAAGAAGAATATATAGTATTCTAAAAGATTCAATGGGTCATTACCGGTTGAACCTTTCTGATTGAACCGGTTATAACTTTTTTTAAGAATCGGCTGATCTGGTTCACTGATTTTAACTGATTTTTTAATATCTCAATTTTTAGGATTTAACCTCACCGGACTCACAGTCAGTTTCCTAGACTGCCCGGTCCGGTCCGGTAGTACAAGCATAGCCATGAAATGCTTAAATTTTTCTTTGGGGAAGATGAGTGTTTTCAAGGGAATGATTTATGAATGATAAGAATCTGTCTGGGGATTTTGTTTCAATTCTTGATAATCAAAACAATGGCATTGTTTCTTGTTCATCGAAAAACATTCTGATGCAGAGTCGTTATAAAAAATATATATAATTTTGATTGGTACATTTTTTTTTTTTTTACTAACAATTTCGATATTAATGCTCCCGGCTGACCACTGTAGTTATTAGATTTTTTTTTAAATATTTATATATTAAACCCCACCCGGCCATGGTTCCGGTTCAGAACCGAAACCGAACCGTAAGATTACGGTTCCATCCGGTTCCGGTTCCAAAACCGGAACTGAACCGAACCCCAAACGGTTCGGTTACGGTTCCACAAAATTTGGAACCGTAACCTTAAGATTCGGTAAGATTCAGTTCGGTTCCGGTTAATCTTTTTCCTTAAAAAATAGAAAACTGAACCGAACTGTGGCCACATCTACCCTCTATATTAAATTCTTGCGTGTGCCGCTGCGTACGTCATATTTACTTGATGAATCTTGTTAAATGTAGAACTTGGGTATCCTTTTGCACATCACTCATCTGCTAGCTCATGAAAATTAATTTGTTTTTGTGCACAACGAGTCCTTGGTTTTTGCATCCCAAACATTACAAAATACCATCAACAAAATGTTTGATTAGGGTTGATAAATAGATCGGATTTTGAAAAATCCTACCAAAATTTTTATTGAACTCCGAATCTAAAAATACACCATAAGAATATCAATTCAAAATTTAAAAGATAATGAACTTTCTAAATCTAACCCATTTATCAACCCCATCTGGTCTTTTGCATTGGTTTGTTTTTATCATTATTAGCTTAGACCGAATTTGCATGTATTGATTTGTACCGGCTCCTGTTGACATTTTGTTGTTTGCTTCTGTTGGTAACAGTGGTGGAGCCAACTACCTATGATCTGAAAATTTGTTAAATATATCTTAAAAATTAATAAAAAAAAATATGTTTTGTTAATGAAATAATTTTGATTCGCCCTGTCAAATGAAGGGTATTTATCATTTTTTTTTGTGAAAAATAAAATTTTTCCCATCTAAATCAATATTCTTTTATGCTAGTAGTTTAGGGTGATCAAACTCTATATACAATTCACAGCTTTAATATGATTGAAAAGAAGTTGCAGAAGTAAGTTGGAAGCTGCAATATCCAAAGCTTAATCATTTCCTGTAGACTGACCAATTTACAGTCCAAATTATTCCCAAAAGAGTCTTCATTGCTTGCTTATGAGATTAACTACTGCCGAATATTTTAAGGATAAAATTTAATTTTCAAAAAAAATTATAAATATTCCTCATTTTAATTAGTACAAAGTAAAATTATCTCATTAATAAACCTAATCCAAATTTTAAATTAATTTATGACACATTTTAACAAAAGCGGGAACAATTCACCCCACTCACTTCTTACTTCTTAGTGGCCTCTCCACTGGAAGGAGATCTAGAGCTTTTAAAGAAGCCATAATGTCAGTGTTGAATAATTTCTCACCTGTTGGTTGAACGTGTTCAGGTACATGTATAGATATTGGTATCCCCATGTGAAAATAACCCGGTACGTTAGGACCAGTTACGAGAAAAATTTCCGTATCCGTTAATTGAATGAGTCACATACAAGTATTGCATCTCCATATCATACCCAGCTTCTTGTCACTCCTATCTGAAAGACTGAATATTCCTTTGTCATAGGGAGTAATATGTATTATTGTCTTGGGATTTCAAGCATATAATAATCTCAATGCATAAATAATAGCTTCTAATAATTGCCAGGTATTTAAATATACAGATAAATTCAGGTAATGAAGTTCTTTGTCAATCAATGGAGCCAGTCGTGATAACGAATAAAACAAAAAGGGCAAACCAACCTTACGAGAAGCCATGAAAATGATACTATGAGCAATAATCACTCACAAACTTCGATTTTATGCTGCACTCCAAAGAGGATCCTCTCTCGTCATTCCGCTTCAGTCGTAGACTGCACTGGCTCGACAACTGGAGGTATGCAGTCAACTTTGTAGCGCAGAACCTATTCCAGAAAGTAAAATGACATGAAATATCAAGGACTAATAATATTGATAACATGCCAAATACAAGAGCGAGGACATTAGTATTTCTGGTGGTGTGTGCAGGCTAGTATGTTATTGCTGGTGCAGTTCCTACTGAACAATCATTGCGAGGGGGGAAACAAATCATGTTCCCTATTTTCTAAATGTGATATCTAAAACCTTTCCGAATAACACAGCCATATCAAGTTAAGAATCTGATAGTGTCAAAGAAAAAATTGAAAACTTAAAAGGAATCACTTGAACACATCTGAATACCTTTTTGAAAAAAGTTGAATATGAATTATCCCAAATAAGTTTGTAATTCCCCTCCCTGACCGTACAGAAGTTTCCCTGAAGAAAGCAATGGAATTGTTGAGAAACTATATTTACATTCTAAACGGTAAAAGAAATGTTTGGCAATAGACAGTAACTCACTTGATCAGATTCATGACGGCGGTAGGGTAATATCAGCTATTGTTATTCATGCCAATGTGAAACAAAAGAACCAGTCAAGTCAGAAACAGAAGAAAAAATAAGCTTCAGCAGCTGTTGAGGCTTGAAGCATAAAGAGAAAAAAAGAAAAACTTCAACGCAAATTAAAATATAAACATAAAGATTAACGTAGTTCCACTTACAGTTTTCTCTCCAGATTGATTTGTATACTCCAAACTAAATCCAATATCCTGACATCAGTGATATACAGATCAATACATGACCTACAAAGTCATATTTCTCAAACAAATGCAACAAATGAGATTCATTAAAATCACTAATCACACTTTATTTCGTAAACTGTAACATTAGGAAGAAAAAGGAGAATGTTGCTCTTAGATATTGAACTACCGAAGAACTACAAGTTTTGAATTGCCTTCAAAACTTATTTGCATATGAAGCATAGAAAGGGGAAAAAACAATAAATGCAATACCCGCATTACAATTATAAAGAATTCTTAATGGTATTTACTTGGGAAAAACAAAAACATTAGCTTTATTGGAAAATCCTATTGAGTGATTACAAAAGCCAAGCAAGACAGATTGCTAATAATAAACTCAACCAACCCGTAATAATAAAATCCATAAAATGAGAAACAAAATATGCATGAACTACATCGCAATAACTCTCAATCACATATCATATTAGGGGTGGGCAACCGAAAACCGTTCGGTTCAAGAATTTCCGAACCGATCGGAACCGAATGATTAAAACCGAACCAAACGGTTCGATTTTAATATTTAAATTTGGTTTTGATTTGATTCGGTTCAAAACCGAACCGAACCGGTTATTTTAGAAGAATTAACCCCCAAACCGATCGGTTCACGATTTTACAAACCAATCGGTTCAAGGGTCCGGTTCACGATTCGAACCGAACCAAACCGATCGGTTTAACTCAAACACAAACCGAACCAAACCGATATTTTTGGTTCGGTTCAGTTAGGTTAATTTGCCCACCCCAATATCATATTTCATAGTAAATTAGTAATAATGACATTAACCTAGATAATGCCACCACAAGCAAGGTTTGTGAACTTGGATGGAAAGAATAATTGACAAATAAATTTACCGTGGTAATCTTCCCTTGGACCAATGAGAAATCCCAAGCAATGTACGAGTTTACTGAATCCACTGGAAATGCAACCTAACATGCAATTAACTTAGGAAGTCAGTTCAGATTTAGAAATATATATGAATCTCCAATAATTGACAGGAGTTGCAAAATCACATGTAAAAGCAAATGCAAAAATGTCTTCACTCACCAGGTCAACTCATCTTGACTTAAATACTGGACTTAAAGATACCATGTATTCAACCCAATACATCATATACATTTTTTTAAATCATCAAATGCTTCCTTTTACCCGTCTCATACATTCATACACACACACACACATACACACACAAAATCTAGGGAGATAATGTTATCCAAGTTATTCCTAAGTGATGCCCAATCTGAAGCAAGAACAAGCTAATTCTTTTACAAGCTTTCTTAATATTGAAATGCAAGAATTTAATTTTCAATACGATAGCTTTTGAATCTCTCAAGTTGATTTGATGCAATACAAATTACATATTCCCTGACAGACGCACAGCCATAATCTGTCTCTAGCAAACTCAGGGACAATTCTACCATTGACGGTCTTGGGGTTGAAGATCCATAATTTACGAATTACAAATGATACATTGCTATTTCATTACAGTATTAATATGATAGAGAATGTGCTAAAAGGCTCATATGAACAACTCAGGTCAGCAACTAAAATAAGTACATAATAACTATTTCCAACCATCAAAGATGAAAGAGAAATCAGGCAAACAGATTTTGATAACAAACCTCAAAAGTTTTCCCAGCTGATACAGTTATTTCTTTGTAATCGTTAATCCTGGAGGCAAACAACCAGAAATATTTAAGCTGAAATAATTAATGTTGATAGTAAGCAAGACTTTAAAATTTTACCTTGTTTCTAGTGCACCTGCAACCTCTGCTGAGATAAAGAAGGGGGAATTCACAAAGACCTCACTGGTACAATCAAACAATGCCAATTAACACAGCAAAGCTAATGATCATACAGCATCAGCAGAAAAAACCTTAGACCATAACAGATATAGTTAAGCTCGCGTACTAAATGAATTAAGTAGGCTACAATATTTAGAGCCACCGCTAGTTGGTGGTAGGCAGCTTTGTGATGTACAAAAGATATAACTGACATAGAAGTTGTAATGACCAATCACTAATACTAGAATAGCAAATGATGAACTCAAAAAGCCAACAGTGACAATACAAATTGAGTCATTGATGCCATCTTATACAGAAAAAAAAATGAAAAACTTCTAACATTTGTCTCTCTTATTTAACCATGATGAAAAGACAAGCACTGATTCCTTGTCACATTTAGTAGCACAATAATTATAACAAAACGTTAACACAATGTGACTATTAAAAGTTCATGACAGTAAATTTGACTTTTAATCACTGTTATGATAAAAACTTAGCAACAACTTTACCAGCCAAAACAATGCAAATTAATGTAATTACCCCATTAAATGCAGGAAACATATCAATACCTAATAAATTTGATGAAACTTTCAAATTCAGAGGTGTAGACATCAACTGCTTGTTCCAGGACAGCAACCTGATCCCTCTTTCTTCTCAATTTAAGCATTAGAGGCAGAAAAGCAACCAAAGAAAGCGTCAGTATTACAATCAAGTGAAATTCTTACACAAACTTGCAACATTTAAAATTTAACAAATTGAAAAACAAAGATTCAGATATCTCACAATTTATTAGCATCAAACCTCCCCCAGGATAACAAAAGAAAGAGTCGGATAAAGATCACCATTTCTGTTAGGCTGTATAAAGGGGGTCCATAACGTTGACGTTGCTCTTCCATGGGGCTTGAAGAAGGAGAAATAACATTTTGTCATTCAACATAATAAACTGGAAGGTTCTAATATAAATGCTTCCACCTTACTATCTAGGAGACAAGTAAGCATAATTCTTTTAAAAGTTGATTAACAAAACACTGCTCCCAAAACCAGAAAGAACATACCCATCATCATCATTTATTTGACGAACAAAATCCAGTAAAACCTACACCAAGGAGGTCAAGAAAAATCATCAAATTATTTACATATATATATTCATTGCTTGAACTTGCAAAACCAAGTACAAACAAACTTCGGTATCATATCACATATATCTGTATAATACTTCTATTAGCCTTCAACTACCTACATTATGAGAAGGCAACATCTAATAAATCAGACAAAGGAAAGTGAAATCGGTGGTGTTGTTTATAATTTCACTCCAATGACATAGTGTTGTTGGTCAATTTAATGGATCTTTGGTAGTTCAACTCTTAACTTAGTTCATGCAGCTAGTTCACTTGGTCCCTGATTTACTTTACAGCTAAGATACGTAGTAGTCATTGTTTAAAAAAACGACTGAGGCGGCCGCCTCGAAGCGCCTTCGCCTATTGCGGTTTTTTGGAGGCGGCCGCCTCCCGCCAAATCGGCCTGAGGCTGCCGCCTCAGCCGAAGTGTTTTTTTTTTTTTTAATTTTTTTTAGACCAAACGACGACATTTTGGGTATTCCAAAACGTCGTCGTTTGGTTGCAACTTAAAATAAAAAAAGGGGCAGATTAGGTTACAACTCTCTCACTCTCTTCGACTTCTGCAATCGACTGCTTCTCTCTCACTGTCGGCACCCATTTCTCTCTCACTGTCGGCGACTGCAACTCTCTCACTCTCGGCGACGACGTCTGCAACCTTCTTCAACTTATGTTCTGTTGGTAACTCTTCATCTCTCACTGTCGATTTCATTGTGAATGTCTGCATATTTATAAGTTAAACTCCGAATTTTAACTTATGTTTTTGCCTACTTGATGTAGGTTATAAACATTAACGAGGTGCTAAAGTTCTTCTCAAGAAAGTGCAGTGGTATTTTTTCGTTATTTAATCCTGCTGTATTATAATATTTTGATTGTTTCTATGGTTTCTGATCAGAAATTGACTCATTTGATTGACTCATTTGATTGTTCAAAATAAGTTAAACTCCGAATTATTTGTAACTGTCTCTGCCTCTCTATGCTGTCTTGAATTGAATTGGATGTAATCAATAATTTTTTGAACATACTAAGAATTATGAAGAAAGTAATGTATTTTGGATTACTTATCAATAATTTTTTTAACATACTATGAATTATGAAGAAATGAATGTATTTTTCTGATTTCCGGATCGAGGCGCCCGCCTCACCGCCTCGAGTAGGTCCGCCTCGCGCCTCAATGGCTGGCCGCCTCGAGGCGCCGCCCCGTATTTTTAAACATTGGTAGTAGTATTTACAAATAATGTATTAGCATGTTTTTCAAAGAAATAAAATGTAAAATTTTAGCTCTAGTAGCAAGGTGCATTGCTATGACATGCTACTTAAATTTGTAACTTCTTTTATATATGATGCCTAAAAACCCCAGATAGAGTATTATGGATCCTAGATAAACTCTAAGCTCCTTTTGACTCCGCTTTTTCTGTTTCCTTACTTTCTACCAGCTATGTTTTCGACTCCAACCTATATTGCAGCCCCTAATAAAATCAAAATCCTGAATTTGAGTTAATAAACCAAGCTTTCTAACCTTACTTAAGGGAAACCTTTTTGAGGTAGAAAGATGGACAAGTAGGTCTAATGAAGCCAAAAAAGAGTTAAAACCAAAATGAAAAAGAAGGTCTAGAACATCTACCTGTGGAACTCCTACCAAGTACTTCACAAGTGTTTTGTAAACACCTGTGGCGGACCCAAGTTGAGCTAACTGCCTCCTCCTGAAAAGGCAATCAGCAGTTTCGCTGTCAGATCATCCACAGTCCATGACTCCTTGTCACAACAAGCACAAAGAAAACCAAGGTACCTAACCTATCCATTTGTTGTCTCCACAGTAGAGCATATTGATCACGTATGCTTCCACCAGAATTGACCAAAGCATCAACTTCAGCTTGCTTATTCTTCTCTGATCGCTCTCTTTGTTGCCTGATCAGTGTTCCTCGAAAATCTTGAGGCATGTAGGTCATAACTGCAAATATAGTCGTATATCCCGAATCAATTGTACGTAATTGACAAATATGATTATTGGCCTTAAAAATATCCTAAGCTACTCTTGCCCATAGACAGTGCTGAAACGTCAAAGGGTTTAATTAAAGGAGCATATATCTATAATGTCTCAAAAGCATATTCCTGATGAAATATATATTAGGCTGCCTCTTGTAGAGAACATCATCCTGGTGTGTGAATTTGATGTATCTGAAAACAGTGTTTAAAGAGCAGTAGAAATTATGGTGGGACAGTCATTTGCTATTGCTTTTAATTATCACGAGTTTCAAGAGAAACAAATGGCAGGTCAAATAATTGAATCACCTAAGTTAAAAAAGAAGGGACCTTCTCCATAATTTACTATATTCAAAATTTGTTACTCTTGGAATGCAGAAAATGTTCCACGGATTGGGCACCATTGTTCTAAACTTTTTAATCCCTAAAGTTTAGCTTATTCTACACGAAAGTTCTAGAGATTTAATAAAGAAAAAAAGTTTCATACTTGAGATTAATTCACAAGTAACTCAAGTTTTAAAAGCTTTCGTATCTTGGTTATCAATAATAACACTACATACTGCATAGACTAACCTGTGTTGAATACGCGTTCAGAATTTACAGCTTGGAAAGACTTCAACGTGATTAAAGTCTTTTCAAATTTCTCACTTAGCTTTCCAAAAACATTAGGTAATTCAACATCCTCGGGATTGGATGACTGCTGAAGCTGCACAGCAAAACAAACCAATCACGCTAATTTCTGCATCAGCAATACACAATTCAACCAAAAGAATGTGCAAGGAACAGCAGCATATCAACATTTCCTTTTACCGTTGCTGGCCAATGTGATCTTTGGAGTAAAAATATAATCTCCTCCATATGTTCCCGATTCTTCCACATATTCTCATCAATTTTATGGGGAGGCTGACTGTCAGCTTCCTCTATCAATAACCTCTCCTCTACAATACACACGTCGAATTAGTTAATAAAAACCTACGAAACCCTATTTCTCCATAAATGTACGTTCTTACAAAACTTACAGGCAGTGACGGAATCACATAGAGATTAGTGGGGACAGTCGCCCCCAACGCAAACAAATTTTTTGTTAAAAACTTAATATATATATATATATATATATATATATATATATATATATATATATATATATATTATATTTTATAAATTAATCAAAAGTCCGCTTCATTATAATTTTGATTTGCCCCGTTATCTGACAGTTTGGTTAAAATCAACATTCTGACTATGCCACTGCTTAGGACACATAATTAACCAAACCAAACAAAGTCTTTTCCCACTATATGGGCCACTACATGAATCTTTTGACACCATAGTGCTCTATTTGAGGTAATTCATCAAGCTCCATAAAACTTAAATCTGAGCAAATATCTAAATCGTCGTAAATCAAAGTGAAAAATACATTATATATATATATATATATTAAAAAAATATAAAATAATATGCGGAGGAACCTTGAGAGGGGGGAGAATCCTGGAGAAGATCATTGGCGACGGAGCGAATCTGAGAGGAGAGGCGAGACACGTCATCGGAGAGAGGAGGAGCGGGGTACTTGTCGTAATAAGACGCCAAGAAATTTCTGGTAATCGGAACCAGACCCTCAGTTGATGGCATTTTTACTTTTTTTTTTTTTTTTTTTTTTTTGTAATTCAAATGAATTGGGGAATTTTCAAGCGAACCGACACGTCGTCTCTCTGATGATCACCCACCGGTTTCGCGGAAATTTCAAACACGAGAAACAGGGGGAGAGTTGGGAGGGGGAAATTACCTTTTTGTTTTCCAATTTGAAGGCAAGCAATTAGCAAAACGCTGCATTTAATTTTGGTATATTTCTTTTGTGAAATGGTACATTCCACTGTCCACCGGGTCAGTGGGTCCCGCCGGCCATCCCCTTCTACTTCTAGCACTTTAATTTTTTTTTTTTTTTTTAAATATTTAAATCTCCTCTTGTTCATGTTTTAAAAATCGGACCGATGGATAGAATCAGTCGAATTGAGAATCAGACTTGAGTCTGATCCGTTTAAGTCTTAAAAATTGGACTTTTAAAAAGCTGATCAAAATCGACGAACTGGATCGGACAGGTTCCTAAATTTTTAATCGAAAATGGAAATTTAATATTTTTTATAATTTTTAATCAATTAAAATTATTTATGATATAATATGATTTTATAGGTCGAACCAGTGACTCATTGAACTTTTTAGATCACCATTCTGGTTCTGAAAATATTGTTTCTTGTAACAATAAAATTTCTGGGATAAAGGCTCGTGAGGGCCCGGTAGTTAATGAGGAATAAATAAATAATTTTCTATACCCATTAATTAGATGGATTAAGTACATATATTGATATCTTCGTCTTAATAGAGATAAATTTTTTGCATGAACATGTTCTAAACAAGGTCGGCGAGACTAGATACGTTAGGACCAAATAAGAGTAATTTATTAATAAAAAATAAAATACTCATATGTGGCGACTTTCAACTATTGCAGGAGTATTTATCAATGTTTTAAAACCCGGCCCGATCCCTCGACCCGGGATAGGGAGAGTATCAATGGTCAGAGATCTGACGAGGTTCGAGCCGAGATCAATAATATATTATTATTTTATTATAAAATGAGATTATGGACACTTAGAGAATGGAGACAAAAGAAACAAAATGACATTTTCCCCATATTGGTCAGTTCAAAAAACCAAGAGCCAATATTCCACTATAAAAATGATCGTTACTTTGTAAACAAAATGAGATTAGGGACGCGCCCTTATCTTATATCAGTTAGTTCAAGAAAACAAGAGCCAATATTTCATTATAAAAATGATCGTTGCCAAAAGAAAATTAGAAAATTAATAATTGGGCCCAAATGACTTGTATTATTTGAGCCTCGAATGATTAATATTTAATTAATTTTTTAATTAATTCATAAACTCGTCAAACCCAAATTGGGTCACCAGTTTGCCAGTTGAACTGGCCGGGTTAGCTGGTTTGAGATCGGGTCGATTTAAAACCGATTCTATGGGGTCACCCGAACTAGAATTTAAACATTGGTGTTTATGTTAATTGAAATTAAATTTAGTATCATTTGAATCCTCATTAAATCTACCACAATCGAGTTACCGTTGAAATTCTCATAATTGAAGTTTCCACCACCACCACTCACTTCTATGCATGGTAATAGGTCGGGTCGGGCCCGGGCTAACCCGACCAATCAAAAAAAGTTCGAGCCCGGGAAAAGTCGGGCATGTCCCGGCCTCGGGCTCGGGCTTTTTTGACCTGTTTTTTTTTTTAAAAAAATTAATAATAATCAAAATCTTATATTAAAATATATCAATAAAAATAGAGTATCAATTAGCAAAGACAAATGCATCAACTTAAAAACAAAAAATATATTAACTAATTAATTATTTATTTATTTATTTTTTATAGGCTCGGGTCTGGCTCGGGCCTACTATTATATGGCCCAACCCGGGCTTTTTAAAGATTGGGTTGGGCCTGGGCTAGCCCGACCAATCAAAAATAGTCTGAGCCCGATAAAAATTCGGCCTGGCTAGAGCTCGGACTCGAGCTTTTTTTTACCTGTTTTTTTTTAACAAAATTAATAATAATTGAAATCTTATATTAAAATATATCAACAAAAATATAGTATCAATTACTTAAAATTATGCATAAATTTAAGGACAAAAAATATATTAATTAATTAATTAATTTTTATTTATTTTTTCTTGGCCCGGGTCTGGCTCGGGCCTACTATTATATGGCCCAACCTGGGCTTTTTAAAGATCGGGCTGGGCTTGGGCTAGCCCGACCAATCAAAAATAGTCCGAGCCCGGGAAAAATTCGGCCTGGCTAGAGCTCGGACTCGAGCTTTTTTTTACCTGTTTTTTTTTTTTTACAAAATTAATAATAATGAAAATCTTATTTTAAAATATATCAACAAAAATAAAGTATCAATTACTTAAAAATATGCATCAATTTAAGAACAAAAAATATATTTATTTATTTATTTTTTACTGGGTCCGAGTCTGGCCCATGTCTACTATTATATGGCTCAACCCGGGTTTTTTAAAGATCGGACCGGGCCGCGAGTTCGCTTCCTTGCCCATCAATCTAATCTAGCGACAAATGAAAGTTAGATTCAACCAAACCACACAGTTCCTCACAAGATTCATTAGAAGATTTTACATCATTAACAGATGAAATAGATTTGAGCATGTTTTCAATGAAAGAGGTTTTTGTAGCCATTGAGTTGCAAGCATCTATCTCATGAATTTCAGTATATTTTTGTCATTCTATCTCGCTCTCCCGTTGATTAGGGCCTTATTTGATATTATGATTTGATATATGATGAGATGATAATTTATGTATTTGATTAATGATAAAAATTTATGATTATTAATCATATTTTCTCTTCAAAATAGAGTTTTAAAAAAACTAAAAATTCTATTTCGTATTACAATTAAAAAAATATGATGAATAAATGGTGTTATATAATCTTATCGGTGTTTATATGACGCATCATTTGAAGATCATATACAATTGCCGAGTTAGTCTTGCCATGTACTTGTATTTTGTAGGGCAAGTTTCTTGGAACTAGAATCAAAGGCAATAATTAAAAGTTTAAGATTAGAGTCTATTTTTGTTGCGGGAACCCGTAATTTAATTGTGAGAGATACGTAGAATGTTTAATGTTATTGTTTTGTGTCCGACAAGAGTCCACTGATAGAAGTTTTTTACCGACCTATCATAATTTTACACACGTATTAAGTTATAATAGAAATGTCCTTTAAAGAATTTGTTGATAGTGATTTTTGTGACAAAGTATTTGAATAGTACGACAATGACAGAGATGGATTTTCCCCTTTTTGAAAGGACAAATGTTCAGAAGGTATTGGTTACTCATCGACCAGGCATGGTGTTCGGACTCGGTTTCCCCGATCTGGCCGACCAGATGACACAGTATGATTCAAGTCTCAGAGACCGACAACATCAGAGCCGAGACCGACCACTTTAGCCCGGTAGCTCGGTTCGGTACCCTCTTTTCTCCTGGATCGGGATGATGAGCTCGGGTATTTTGGGTTAGGTCGGAAGCAGTTTGGGTAGTTCAGCTCGCGATTTGGCCGTGCAGACGAGGCCTAACGTGTGATCGGGATAGTTGGACTTTTCCCTCTGACATGTATCACCGCTTGAGATCTTTACAGGCTGACATCATAATGGTGAAATGTGGCAGTGTAGAAAACAGAGTGATGTGACAGGAAGTCAGATGGCAGGCTTACTTTCAGCGAGGCAGTTGGGAAAAGAACCCGTCAATCAGCCAGAGAGTCACGTGGGTGGCGTCATGGAAGCATGGGAATAGTGTTGTAATTCTCTAAGTATATAAAGAGAAGTTAGTTTCATTTGTAGAGCGAAATTTGTAACAAGAAAAAGAGCACTATTTGTAAAAGAAATATAGACAATAGGCTCGGTTCCTTTTTAGATCTTATAGAAACTGATCGGTCGAGCTCGGTTTGGTAATAAAAGCAACCCCACACTTTGTGCCTGTGGATGTAGGCTGGACTTGCTCCGCCGAACCACGTTAAATTCTTTTTGCCGATTTTGTGTTCTTTTTGCCTTTTGCTACATTTGCTTTTGGTTTCCCATAACCAAACAAATTCAAGGCTGAATGAGGATTGTCTTGGGAGAGTTATCCCGAAACTGCCATTAGGACGAAAATCACCCGTCAACAGAATTCATACATAAATTAAAATTTATTTAGATTTCAAGTCTTAATTTTGGGTTAAAATTTAAAACCACATACATACATCTGTATGGACCGTGTTAAGGCCATTCTCAAGGAACACAATTCAAGTGAGTTAATTAATCTGTGATATTTATGCCATATATATATATATATATTTACTTTTTTTTAAAGAGACTATTTCTGTGACTCGAACCCATTAAGACTCATCACTGAGGCAAAATCAAATCAAAATAAAAAAAAGGGCCAAATTACTCAATTCTCACGACAACTTTATCCGCATAATCAATAACTATAACATATGAGCACGCGCTTGTAATATTTATAATCCACAGTGAAGTGAACACAATTGGAAAATACCATTTTAGACAGCAGTTTAATTAATAGTGGCTTCGGGTCAACATGATATTAGCTGTTGAGTACAAAGCACAAGCACCCATGATTTAACAATAAAATTTGGTCATTCTGAAAAAGCTTGTCAAAAGACGGTGGATGAGATAAAGTGTTTTAGTAATATATTAGAATATTGAATGTCGATGTTCATGTTCATGTTCCCAATCAACGGAAAAATTAATTTGAGAGTTGATAATTGTCTTATGTTTATAGATCAAGATCATTTCTTAGCCGATATGATATATTTTCCTCAATATTTTCCCTCACGTGCATGTCGATCTTTTACCTGATTCATATCACGTGAATAGATTTTGTGGGCTCATTCGTGCATAAAATTAACTCTGATATCATGTTTAAATTTGTGGGTTTAACTCAACCAAAACTTATTTTTTGGTTGAGTTAAACCCTTGATTGAATTTCAACACTGAATATATACATTTATAATACATACTATAAATTTACATGTACGAGCTAAGCTTTCATACTATAAATATAGCTGCCACCACATTTGAGATACATCTATTCCCACTAATCTTATAGAGACTTATCTGTTTATATTTATATTTATAAAATGTGGAACCACTATCTTACAATATTCTCACTAGACCCGGCCACGGTTCCGGTTCGGAACCGGAACCGAAGTTCCGGTTCCAACCGGAAGGTTCCGGTTCCAATCAGTTCCGGAACCGGAACCGTTGGCGACCGGTTCGGTTGGGGTTCGACCCCAACTCAAACCGGTCGGAACCGGTGGAACCGTACGGTTCCACCGGTTCGACGGTTCCAACCGGAACCGTATGGTTCCAACATGAACCCTTCCCCAGCGTCTATTAGCCGTTGGGGGGCAGGGAGCCAACAATTTAAAAAAATTATAAATTAAAATATAAATTAGTAATATATCCCTAATAACGGTAATAAAACGGTTATATTTAGGGGCATTTTTGGTATCAAAAAAATTCTAAAACTCTATAAATAAGATTCATTTTTCATTATTTCAACACACCAAATTTTAAACTCTCTCATTTTCTATAATTCTCTTATTCTCAATCTCACTTCAATACAATTATCTTATAATCATATTCTCAATCTCAATTCAATTAGTTATTATCATTTGTAATTAATCAATTTTCTTATTTTTCTTCCTAATTTCTCAAACGAAAAATGGCAAGCTCATCTGAGAACATAATGTCAAATATGCCAACCCAAGAGAGCGGCCCTAGTGTCGGTGCAGAATCACGGAGAAGAGAAGTTAAGGTTCGTTCCTCGGATGTTTTCAAAATTCATTTTCATTTGGAACGCCTAGAAGATAATACACAACGAGCAATTTGCAACTATTGTGGGGTTACCTACAAATTTTCTAGTGGATACGACAATATGATCAAGCACCTGGAAAGACATCATCCGATTGAACTTGGAATTGATACGACGCAAACTCAAATGGTCAGGTACGCATCATCTAGCAGATGTACGAGTGCTTTAGATTTATTTAAATATTATGATGCAAAAAATAGAGAAGAATTTGCGAAATTAACTTGTATGACACATATTTATTTAAGCTTTGGTGAAAAACTTCATTTTACTAATTACGTGCATAATGCTTTAAACCCATCTGCATGTAGAATGACTCGAAACACAACAAAACGTCATATTTTCAAATTATATAAAGATGATAAAATTATTTTAAATAAAATATTTAAAGAGATGAAATGTCGTATTTCTATATGTTCTGATATTTGGAGTGACCATTGGCAAACACACTCATACATGAGTATGACTTGTCATTGGATTGATGCATCATTTACCATGCAAAAACGACTTATTGCATTTAGAGTTTTTGATGACCAACGTACTGCACATAATATTTATAGAATGACGAAATTAAGAAATGATTTAATTGTTTTATTTAATGATTATATTGTAAGATATAACTTAGGAACATTAGGTGAATCTAGTAGTAGCGAACCAGTAATTTAAACAAGACTTAGCGCAGGGGATCGTTGGTTATTGCAACGAAATAAAAAAGTTAGGGATACGACAACTAATAACCCTGAATTAGATGATTATTTATCTACAAATTTTGAGTTTTTTAATGAAAGTTTATGCAGTAAAAATTTTAAAATCATTGAATGGTGGAACCGGCATCAAAATATATATAATGTTTTATCAATTATTGCTAAAGAGATATTGGCAGCACCTATTTCCACCGTTGCGGTTGAGCAAACCTTCAGCTTTGGAGGTAATATATTGGAAGCTATGCGATCTTCATTACATCCAAGCACTCTAGAAGCAACAGCTTGTGTGGATGATTGGACTCGAGCTGATCTGAGACAACAAGAAGATGCCCCCGATGATTTTGAAGATTTGTTCGATAATGCATCTGCAAGTGCAACAACAAGTGTAAGCGGAACCGGAGCCGAATGATCAACTGATAATGATGATTGATAATTGTAAAATTGTAATTTACAAATGGGATATGTCTTAAAATTGTAATGGAACTACGTGAGCTTTGATTCCTCTCACCCTTGGAGGATACGTAGGCAACTTAAATTTTTAAAAATTTAAGCTCAAGCTATTTAATGTAATAATTTTGTTATTTATAAAATTAATCTAATTTATTCTAATTAATTTTCAAAATTTTTAAAAAAAGGTTTGGAACCGGAACGGTCGGTTCCGGTTCGGTTCAAAGTTTCGGTTCCACTTAAGTGTGGAACCGGAAACCGGCCGGTTTGGTTCAGTTCTGAACCGAAACCGAACCGCCTACCGGGTCTAATCCTCCCCATTGTTTGAGCTATGAGCAAAATGGAGTGGATGTTTAAACTTACAACAAGTCAAATCTATCATCAAATAATTGAAAGCAAGTGTTCTTGTTTTTCTAACAATATATACAGAGGATTTGAGCCCTTATTTATTAATGTGAAATAAAATAATGTTTTACTATTCTACTAATGATTGATTTATTGTTTAAAAATTTTAAATAATTTTTAATTGGTCTTGGATTCGAATTCAGGGTGTGTTTGTTTTATAAGAATCTGGGACAGTTATGGAATTTACCTGCTCCATTTAAACCCGAAAAAGCTGATTTAGCGGCGCGGTTTCCAACGATTCAAAAAAAAACTCATAATAATAGGGCACAAAATACTGTCTCCACACTATCAAGACAAATTTTGATCATGTGACTAGATATATTCAACAAACTGATGTAAAGTGGATTCTTTAACAGTTTAGCTTCAGCATTTGTATGAAAAAAAAAAATTGACAAGCGAAATTTCCAATGATTAAAAAAAAATATGTATAAAAAAACATCCCAAATAAATGTGATTAATTAAATATCAAAGAGTTTCGTTTATTTTCCCTGTTTATAAATGGTAAAAGTTAAAAAAGAAAAGAAAATAACATAATAACATTAGAATATTCGGGGCACCATTTAATTTTCCAATTTCTAGAAGAAGAAAAAAAAAATTATATATATATTCACGTGATGGCGCACGGGCTTTACGTTGCAGCTTAAGTCCAAATCAAGGTACGTGTACCCTCAGTTTCTAGAGCCAACGGCGAGAGGCGTGCTTGATTTATAATCAACTAATTTTATTTTTTAATAATTTATTCCAATATCATCTCGATAGTTCTATTCAATTACCTAAATAGAAACTACTGACGTAATTTAACAACATACGATTATAGAAATGATATTTACTTAATTATAAGATTAAATTATATATATATAAAATTCTTTTATGATTTTATTGTATAATGATTACATTTACTATTAATAAATGAGATAGGACTAACAAGATAATTAATTATTAATTTTTTTTTAAAAAAAATTGATTGTAAAAAACGAAAAATTTATAGGATTGAAAAAATAATTGTTTCATATCTTTATTTTGACATATATAAAAATTTAGTGTTTTATATTTTAAAATAATATGATTTTTTCTAAAAATTATAAATTTTATTCATAATTAAAATTTTCATCAAATTTTTTATTGAAAAAAATAATAATAATTAAATTTTACACGTGTAGAAGCATCCTCACGGTAATTTATATAACTCCCTCCTCTATAAATACTATCATGGACTTGTTTTGGTTCTCTTTCATATCACTTGATAGACCTCCAATTTAACTGATTTAACAGGTATGCTCACAAATGCAGCTATGATTTAAATTTTTGAAAAAATAATAATAATAATAATTATTATTATTTTGTTATTATCTCATTTATTTGATTTAGTTGTGTGTAGTGTTTGTGTTGTGAGATTCAATAATCTTTGGTCTCATCATCATCATCATCATCATCTTTGATTGATTGATTGATTGATTGGTTGATTGATTGAGGAAACAGAAATGAGTAACTTTAAATTGCAAGAGCATCCAGGATTCCCAAAGGATAAAATTGTGGCTGTTGTGGTGTTGGATGGATGGGGTGAGTTCAAGCCTGATAAGTATAACTGCATCCATGTCGCCGACACTCCCACCATGGATTCTTTCAAGAAGGTATTCAAATAATCTGATTAATTACTTGTTTCCTGTATTTAATGATCTGATGGGATGGAGTTTAATTTAACTGTGTCATGTCAATGCATGGTTGGCGGAGCCACTAAGGTCTAAGGGGAATTACTCTCGCTTAATCTGAAAATTTGTTAATTGTGTCATGCATATTAATGAGAAGTTTAGTTTGTTAATGGGATAATTTTTTTGTGAAAATTCACGCGGAGGCACATATAAGCCAGTGAGGTGCTCAATCTGAAAATTTATTAAAATATGTCTTATAAATTAATGAAAAGTCTGGTTTTTTAATGAGATAATGTTACTTTGCCCCCATTAAAATCAGGGGTTTCTACAATTTTTTACGAATATCAAATTTCGCTCAATGTATTAATTTTCTGGCTTCACTAGACTGAATCAATGTTTTGGCTGTGCCGTTGTGCTTATTTGTTTTATTTTTGTTTGTTTTGTATGTTGATGTGAGGATCTGCTGATAAGTGTTATCTTTGTGTTTGTTATGAAAGTCTGCACCTAAAAGGTGGAGGTTGATCAAAGCTCACGGTAATGCGGTGGGGCTTCCAACTGAAGATGACATGGGCAACAGTGAAGTTGGCCATAATGCACTAGGAGCTGGTCGCATTTTTGCTCAAGGGTATATACAGTTTAAAACCTTTATGTTTCGTAAATGTTGCTGTTATTGAAAACTGCAATGGCATAAAATGGGGACTTTTCCTCATAAAGTGATAACTTTGTGCAGTACCTAGAGAGATTAAATCTTAGGTAATGCAATTTGGAGAACTTTTTCCGGATATTTTAAGTGTCAATGACTCAATCTTGTATTACAAGTTTATAAAAAAACTTGGGACAATAAAATCTATATAATACTTTTGAGTGGGATGCTATTTAGTCAATATGTGTACTGTTGTTTGTACTTGGCGATCTAATTGCCTTCTGACTATGGTTATATATATGCTAAAGTTTGGCAAAAATATTTTATCAATTTGGTGGAAGATACATGAATTTCAGCTGCCAATACTGAGACTACTTAAAATCTAAATGCAGTGCAAAGCTTGTTGACCTTGCTCTGGCCTCTGGAAAAATCTTTCAAGGAGAGGGATTTAATTATATTAAGCAATCTTTTGAAACCGGAACATTTCACCTCATTGGGTTACTGAGTGACGGTGGAGTACACTCCAGGCTTGATCAACTTCAGGTAAGCTTCTACTTGAAGACGTGTCTTTTTTATATGCTTGATCTTCTGCAATGGAGAATATTTATTTCTCTGTTATATTGCTTTTAATTTTGTGCAGTTGTTGCTAAAAGGAGCTAGTGAGAACGGTGCCAAAAGAATCCGTGTTCATATTCTTACTGATGGGCGTGATGTTTTGGATGGTTCAAGTGTAGGCTTTGTTGAAACTCTTGAGAAAGATCTTGCAGAATTGCGTGGGAAAGGTGTTGACGCACAAATTGCATCTGGAGGAGGCCGCATGTACGTCACTATGGACCGTTATGAGGTATGGAATTATAGACTGAGGATATTTACATGCTTGACTATGGCCTTTTATCACAAATACTAGTATTGCTCTTTATACCATCCCTCTATCCTTTTTTTTAGGCTGTTTTATTATTATGCTGTTTTTTTGGTCATTGTTAGTTAAACATCCACTTATTCTTGATATATTAGCAAGCTTCTCTGCATTAATGCTTGGGAGATGCTTGAGAAAGCCTTCTAAGTTTTTTCCCCAGGCAAGCTCATTATTGTGCAACTATGATCATTTACTTTTAAACCTGGGCACATGTTTTCTGTAAAATTAAGGGATTCTATGGGCTAACTCATCTTTAGTATAGGATCAACCAGAATATCTCTGTCTGTTGTCAAAATTAATTACATTAATTGAATCTGTTGCAGAATGATTGGGACGTTGTGAAACGAGGATGGGATGCACAAGTTCTTGGAGAAGCCCCCCACAAGTTTAAGAATGCAGTTGAAGCTGTCAAGAAACTGAGGGAAGCACCCAATGCCAATGACCAGTACTTACCTCCATTTGTCATAGTTGATGAGAATGGAAAGGCTGTTGGTCCAATAGTAGATGGTGATGCGGTTGTTACTTTCAACTTCCGGGCAGATAGGATGGTTATGCTTGCTAAGGCACTTGAATATGAAGATTTTGACAAATTTGATCGAGTTCGATTCCCTAAAATCCGTTATGCGGGAATGCTTCAATATGATGGGGAGCTGAAACTTCCCAGCCATTACCTTGTTTCTCCTCCAGAAATAGACAGAACATCTGGTGAATATCTAGTGCATAATGGTGTCCGTACTTTTGCTTGCAGGTGAGTTACCACCTAGTTGGTCTCATGTTACCAATATGTATTTAGAATGCACTTTTATACACACTTGTTTTATGAAGAACGCTTTTAGGCGTTGCAACTCGATTAGACATAAATCAATAGTCCACATTAATCACCAAATGATACTTGGTGAATGGTGAAAATATAACCAGTTAATTTACGCATTTGAGGGACTGCTGTGGGCCTATAGCAGTTTAGCTTGCTTGTTGCCATTTATACCATTACATTGCTTTTTGGCAGGTTTTTTTAAAGTTGTATTTTCTTTCTGATTAATTTGGTTAATAAGATGATATAACTCTGTCAAAAATGTAGTCGGTTCTATTATCTAAAGTTAATCAACTCAAGGTTTACAACACTTTCCCACGGACAACAGTGTGGGGATTTTGCTAGCAGCTTTGGCTCAAAGAAGGATGTAGGATGAATATTTGTTTTCTTCGTCATTTTTCTGTTTTTTCTAAAGGATGGAGATATTTGTCTAGATAGTAGTTTTGCTTTACTTTAGGCTTATTCTGTGCTGAAAAGGGTCATATATATTGCATTTTGTTGCTGTTATATATATATATTTATTTATTTGTGCAGTGAGACTGTCAAATTTGGACACGTCACTTTCTTCTGGAATGGAAATCGCTCTGGGTATTTCGATCCGAAGTTGGAGGAATATGTGGAAATTCCTAGTGATATTGGAATTACCTTCAATGTCCAGCCCAAGATGAAGGCTTTGGAGATTGCTGAAAGTGCAAAGAAGGCCATCCTTAGTCGCAAGTTTCACCAGGTAATTTAAAAATGGACTTGAGCTGTGATATTTAAGGCAGACTGTTGCAGTTGAACCGGTTGATCTGTTCCTTTTCTGTTTGTTAGGTACGTGTTAACCTACCAAATGGTGACATGGTGGGGCACACAGGAGATATTGATGCAACAGTTGTGGCATGCAAGGCTGCTGATGAGGCTGTCAAGGTATGATGGAAATGCATTTCAACTTGAGCTTCGGTCCTTAATGTGTATTGTGTAATTTAGAATATTGATTGATAGTGGCGGGGTGATGATTGTTCCAGTTTTCGTTTTTTCTGTGCATAACTTACTGAATTGCAGATGATCATTGATGCAATAGAGGAAGTGGGTGGAATATATCTCATCACTGCAGATCATGGCAATGCTGAGGACATGGTCAAGAGGAACAAATCTGGGGAGCCTCTTCTGGACAAGAACGGCAATATTCAAATACTGACATCTCACACTCTTCAACCAGTAAGATTTCTAAACTCTACTGGAAATATTTTAACGACTCAAAGAAAATGGGGAAAATAGTTGGAGCCACGTAAAGTTGGTTATGTGATCCTAGGCAGTAAATTCTTGGCATTTTGTTCTTTCGAGTGGTTCGGGTATTAATATTTGCAACAATACTATTGGGAGGCACTCATTTAATAGAGGGTCACAAAATATAAACACTAAATTGAATTTTTTGAGTTTGATCTGTGGTTTATATCTAAGTTGTTAAAGGAGCCGCCTAAGCGGGGCTTGGGCAGGTCTTTCAAACATAAGGTAGTATAAGTTATGACTATTTGTATAATAGTCAAAACTTAGGGACACATTTTGGTTTGATTTCAGAACCGTTCGGTTAAGGGGTTTGGAACGATTCGATTTTTGTCAAAATTTTCGATTCAATTTGGTTCTAACCGAACCATTTGACCACCCCTAATCATTACATAAACCTATTTGTTTGAAATACTTAATTAATAGATTTACTAAAAGTGTGTACCAAATTTAGACAATATTATTTTTTTCAATGGTAATTGATAACAATTTCTGGAAATTTATTGGAAAATAACAACTAATAAAAGGGTCAAAGAAAGTAGGTGATCTTAGTGGAGTCGGTCTTATAAGTCTATGACTATTTGTATATTAGATAAAACAATGCATGTTTGACTAGTTAATTCGCCCTTTGACTAGTCAATGTTTTACCCTGCCCCGCCTACCGTCTTCGACAGCTATATGACATGAGGCATTCACTACAAGGCCTTGGCAATTATTATGCGAGCACATTGTTCTCTTGTGTTCATCCGGATCCTATTTCTTCCTCGTAGCTTCTTAAACAGATGGTTTAGTACACTGGCAATTATTAAGCTTGCATTTCACTGAAGATCGGTCTCGTAATCTGTAACTTGCTGAGATTTCACATCTCTGAAGCAATTGCTGAAGCATTTTTATCCGAATTTTCTTGTACAGGTACCTATTGCGATTGGAGGTCCTGGGCTGCCGCAGAATGTTAGGTTCCGCGCAGATCTTCCAAATGCAGGGCTTGCAAATGTAGCAGCAACTTTTATTAATCTTCATGGATTTGAAGCCCCAAGTGACTACGAGCCAAGTCTTATTGAAGTAACAGGTGAGACTTAAGAAAAATGGAGATCATTGCCTATAATTTTTTACTTGGGGGGTGATTAAGATATTGTAAAACAATAAAGTAAATTTTTGAGTCTTGTTTATATTGCACTACTTTTATATTACATTTCCGTTTGTCTGTTAGAGGTAGACAGAAAATATAGCTTCAATTTTAATTTTGGTATTTTTAAAGTGTGCTCAAGTAAAAGTCTAAATTTTCATAAATAAAATTTATGAAATGGGTTTATTGAAATAGGGGTTATAAAAAGAATTGATTATTGATACGTATTTCTATTCCATTTATCTAATAAGTGAATCGTAATATAAAGATTCATATTTCATTTGATAAATGAATATTAGAGGTTTTATAAAAAAAATTCGGAACCGTTTGGTTTAGGAGTGTGGAATCATTATATATTTGTCAAAATTTCGGTTTGGTTTGGTTTGGTTTGATAATTCTGTTCGATTAAGATATTTTAACCGATTATATCAAACAATGAAATAATATGATATATTAATTTACGATTTCTAATTTATCATTCTAAGATGTCCTCAAGTATTTTTGAAGAATTATATGAATTAATCATATATATATATATTTATCGAATTGAACCTCTTGACTCAAATATATATTTATTAAGGGAAGAAAAGTATGAGACAATAATAATTTTATCACTGTATGTACAATAATCTCAATCTAAAATTTGTGAGAATTATTATATATAAAGAAATCATAGAAAAACGTTAACAGTTGCTAAGGGGTGGACATATATTCGAAGTCAAAATTTCGATTCGGTTTGGTGGTAACCGAATCATTTGACCACCCGTAATCATCATATTAATTATTCATAAACCTATTTATTTGAAATATGTAATTAATAGATTTATAAAAAGTACTTACTAAATTTAAATAATATTAATTTTTTCTATAATAATTGATAATAGTTTCTTGAACTTTATTGAAAAATAGCAACTAGTAAAATGGGTCAAAAATGGTAGGCAATCTTAGTGGAGTAGGTCATACATAATTTCCAGGAATTTGAACATACTATATAGGTTTTCGCAGTTTAGTTTATCTAACTTACACGGATCTGATGGAGTTGATTACATTAGAAGGTCGTGAGAGAGAATCGAGATATTACTCAATCGTAAATAAATTGATAGTCTTAAATTCATATTCGATTTGTTTAATAAATTTATAAAAATTGATTTAATTTATTTATTAAATAAGTCGATTTTTTTTTCCTAAATACACATAACGCGAATCCAATCGAATACAATAATCTTGACGACTCATATTACCAAAGATTATTTTGTAAAAATTCATCTCATACTATGCTATATCCGATATCTTACCAATAATGTCTTTAAAAAATGAAAATAATAAAGTAAAAAAATAAAAAATAAAAAGCAAAAAATAAAAACTTTAATTTCAAAATTAAAAAGAGAGGGAAAAAGAGACACGTGGCGGTCGTGTAATTCTGGCCGTTGGGGGCATTAGCATCCCCCCTCTCCATTTAAAAAATTCAAAATCCTAGGGTTAGCAGAAACAAGAACGAGACGGCGTCGTTTTGAGAGGAATCCAGTAGAATCAATCAAATTCAATTCAATCCAATAAAAAAGACGACGATGGAGAAGAACGGAAGAAGTTAGAGAAAGTAAGAGAAGGAACGTACGGAAAAGTTTACAAAGCGAAAGACAAATCGAGCGGACAATTTGTTGGTCTGAAGAAGACGAGACTCGAAATAGACGAAGAACTACGTCGTCCGCCTCCTCTCCGTCCAACACGTGTCCTCCTCCTCTCAAAACGGCACCGTCTCCTCCTCACCCAAAAACAATGATAGGGAATATTTTACTGGGAGAATAAACTAGCGTCAAAAAAATAATAATTTGATATTGTGAGTTTATTATTTTGTAAGGGTATTGCTACAATACCATTGGGTATTGGGGGAATTAAAAAACAAAAAAAATGAGAGTAACTGGTTGCCACTGCCGGTTGCAACCAGTTACTCTAAAATAAAAATTTAAAAATAATTTTTTATTATATAAATTATAAAATATTAATAAAAATAAAATTATGAAAAAAATTTATGGTAAATTTTAAAAATTTATTTTTAAAAAATACTGAAAAAAAATAAAATAATATAAAAAATTTATTTTTTTATAATATTGATAAAATAAAATAATATAAAAATATATTGCATATTTATTGGTCAAAGTTGCATGTTTAATGGTAGAAGTTGCATATTTAACGGTCATAGTTGCATGTGTGATTTTCAAGGCAGATGCAATTGCATGTTATTGCTAAAGTTTCATGTTCAATGGTCTCAGTTTGCATGTTTATTGCTAAAAGTTTCATCTTCGAAATATTGCATATTTATTGGTCAAAGTTGCATGTTCAATGGTAGAAGTTGCATATTTAACGGTCATAGTTGCATGTGTGATTTTCAAGGCAGATGCAATTGCATGTTATTGCTAAAGTTTCATGTTCAATGGTCTCGGTTTGCATGTTTATTGCTAAAAGTTTCATCTTCGAAATATTGCATATTTATTGGTTAAAGTTGCATGTTCAATGGTAGAAGTTGCATATTTAACGCTCACAGTTGCATGTGTGATTTTCAAGGCAGATGCAATTGCATGTTATTGCTAAAGTTTCATGTTCAATGGTCTCGGTTTGCATGTTTATTGCTAAAAGTTTCATCTTCGAAATATTGCATATTTATTGGTCAAAATTGCATGTTCAATGGTAGAAGTTGCATATTTAACGGTCATAGTTGCATGTGTGATTTTCAAAGCAGATGCAATTGCATGTTATTGCTAAAGTTTCATGTTCAATGGTCTCGGTTTGCATGTTTATTGCTAAAAGTTTCATCTTCGAAATATTGCAAATTTATTGGTCAAAGTTGCTTGTTCAATGGTAGAAGTTGCATATTTAACGGTCATAGTTGCATGTGTGATTTTCAAGGCAGATGCAATTGCATGTTATTGCTAAAGTTTCATGTTCAATGGTCTCGGTTTGCATGTTTATTGCTAAAAGTTTCATCTTCGAAATATTGCATATTTATTGGTCAAAGTTGCATGTTCAATGGTAGAAGTTGCATATTTAACGGTCATAGTTGCATGTGTGATTTTCAAGGCAAATGCAATTGCATGTTATTGCTAAGTTTCATGTTCAATGGTCTCGGTTTGCATGTTTATTGCTAAAAGTTTCATCTTCGAAATATTGCATATTTATTGGTTAAAGTTGCATGTTCAATGGTAGAAGTTGCATATTTAACGCTCACAGTTGCATGTGTGATTTTCAAGGCAGATGCAATTGCATGTTATTGCTAAAGTTTCATGTTCAATGGTCTCGGTTTGCATGTTTATTGCTAAAGTTTCATCTTCGAAATATTGCATATTTATTGGTCAAGTTGCATGTTCAATGGTAGAAGTTGCATATTTAACGGTCATAGTTGCATGTGTGATTTTCAAGGCAGATGCAATTGCATGTTATTGCTAAAGTTTCATGTTCAATGGTCTCGGTTTGCATGTTTATTGCAAAAAGTTTCATCTTCGAAATATTGCATATTTATTGGTCAAGTTGCATGTTCAATGGTAGAATTGCATATTTAACGGTCATAGTTGCATGTGTGATTTTCAAGGCAGATGCAATTGCATGTTATTGCTAAAGTTTCATGTTCAATGGTCTCGGTTTGCATGTTTATTGCTAAAAGTTTCATCTTCGAAATATTGCATATTTATTGGTCAAAGTTGCATGTTCAATGGTAGAAGTTGCATATTTACGGTCATAGTTGCATGTGTGATTTTCAAGGCAGATGCAATTGCATGTTATTGCTAAAAGTTTCATGTTCAATGGTCTCGGTTTGCATGTTTATTGCTAAAAGTTTCATCTTCGAAATATTGCATATTTATTGGTCAAAGTTACATGTTCAATGGTAGAAGTTGCATATTTAACGGTCATAGTTGCATGTGTGATTTTCAAGGCAGATGCAATTGCATGTTATTGCTAAAGTTTCATGTTCAATGGTCTCGGTTTGTATGTTTATTGCTAAAAGTTTCATCTTCGAAATATTGCATATTTATTGGTCAAAGTTGCATGTTCAATGGTAGAAGTTGCATATTTAACGGTCATAGTTGCATGTGTGATTTTCAAGGCAGATGCAATTGCATGTTATTGCTAAAGTTTCATGTTCAATGGTCTCGGTTTGCATGTTTATTGCTAAAAGTTTCATCTTCGAAATATTGCATATTTATTGGTCAAAGTTGCATGTTCAATGGTAGAAGTTGCATATTTAACGGTCATAGTTGCATGTGTGATTTTCAAGGCAGATGCAATTGCATGTTATTGCTAAAGTTTCATGTTCAATTGTCTCGGTTTGCATGTTTATTGCTAAAAGTTCATCTTCGAAATATTGCATATTTATTGGTCAAAATTGCATGTTCAATGGTAGAAGTTGCATATTTAACGGTCATAGTTGCATGTGTGATTTTCAAGGCAGATGCAATTGCATGTTATTGCTAAGTTTCATGTTCAATGGTCTCGGTTTGCATGTTTATTGCTAAAAGTTTCATCTTCGAAATATTGCATATTTATTGGTCAAAGTTGCATGTTCAATGGTAGAAGTTGCATATTAACGGTCATGGTTGCATGTGTGATTTTCAAGGCAGATGCAATTGCATGTTATTGCTAAAGTTTCATGTTCAATGGTCTCGGTTTGTATGTTTATTGCTAAAAGTTTCATCTTCGAAATATTGCATATTTATTGGTCAAAGTTGCATGTTCAATGGTAGAAGTTGCATATTTAACGGTCATAGTTGCATGTGTGATTTTCAAGGCAGATGCAATTGCATGTTATTGCTAAAGTTTCATGTTCAATGGTCTCGGTTTGCATGTTTATTGCTAAAAGTTTCATCTTCGAAATATTGCATATTTATTGGTCAAAGTTGCATGTTCAATGGTAGAAGTTGCATATTTAACGGTCATAGTTGCATGTGTGATTTTCAAGGCAGATGCAATTGCATGTTATTGCTAAAGTTTCATGTTCAATGGTCTCGGTTTGCATGTTTATTGCTAAAAGTTTCATCTTCGAAATATTGCATATTTATTGGTCAAAGTTGCATGTTCAATGGTAGAAGTTGCATATTTAACGGTCATAGTTGCATGTGTGATTTTCAAGGCAGATGCAATTGCATGTTATTGCTAAAGTTTCATGTTCAATGGTCTCGGTTTGCATGTTTATTGCTAAAAGTTTCATCTTCGAAATATTGCATATTTATTGGTCAAAGTTGCATGTTCAATGGTAGAAGTTGCATATTTAACGGTCATAGTTGCATGTGTGATTTTCAAGGCAGATGCAATTGCATGTTATTGCTAAAGTTTCATGTTCAATTGTCTCGGTTTGCATGTTTATTGCTAAAAGTTTCATCTTCGAAATATTGCATATTTATTGGTCAAAGTTGCATGTTCAATGGTAGAAGTTGCATATTTAACGGTCATAGTTGCATGTGTGATTTTCAAGGCAGATGCAATTGCATGTTATTGCTAAAGTTTCATGTTCAATGGTCTCGGTTTGCATGTTTATTGCTAAAAGTTTCATCTTCGAAATATTGCATATTTATTGGTCAAAGTTACATGTTCAATGGTAGAAGTTGCATATTTAACGGTCATGGTTGCATGTGTGATTTTCAAGGCAGATGCAATTGCATGTTATTGCTAAAGTTTCATGTTCAATGGTCTCGGTTTGTATGTTTATTGCTAAAAGTTTCATCTTCGAATATTGCATATTTATTGGTCAAAGTTGCATGTTCAATGGTAGAAGTTGCATATTTAACGGTCATAGTTGCATGTGTGATTTTCAAGGCAGATGCAATTGCATGTTATTGCTAAAGTTTCATGTTCAATGGTCTCGGTTTGCATGTTTATTGCTAAAAGTTTCATCTTCGAAATATTGCATATTTATTGGTCAAAGTTGCATGTTCAATGGTAGAAGTTGCATATTTAACGGTCATAGTTGCATGTGTGATTTTCAAGGCAGATGCAATTGCATGTTATTGCTAAAGTTTCATGTTCAATGGTCTCGGTTTGCATGTTTATTGCTAAAAGTTTCATCTTCGAAATATTGCATATTTATTGGTCAAAGTTGCATGTTCAATGGTAGAAGTTGCATATTTAACGGTCATAGTTGCATGTGTGATTTTCAAGGCAGATGCAATTGCATGTTATTGCTAAAGTTTCATGTTCAATGATCTCGGTTTGCATGTTTATTGCTAAAAGTTTCATCTTCGAAATATTGCATATTTATTGGTCAAAGTTGCATGTTCAATGGTAGAAGTTGCATATTCAACGCTCATAGTTGCATGTGTGATTTTCAATTTTCCAATGGTCTCGTTTTGCATGTTTATTGCTAAAAGTTTCATCTTCCAAATATTGCATATTTATTGGTCAAAATTGCATGTTTAATGGTGGAAGTTGCATATTCAACGCTCATAGTTGCATGTGTGATTTTCAATTTTCCAATGGTCTCGTTTTGCATGTTTATTGCAAAAAGTTTCATCTTCCAAATATTGCATATTTATTGGTCAAAATTGCATGTTTATTGCTAAAAGTTTCATCAATTTTCGGATAATTACTAAAGTTAATGAACATATGTTAATGTTTACATATACTTATAATTTTCATTAATTACTTATGTTAATGTTGATATCTGTAACTGACCGAAATAACCGAAAAATTGAAAAAAAAAATGATAAATTTTGAAAAATTAATCAATTATTTACTTATTTATTTATCTAAAGTATTAAATTTGGTTATAATTAATATTGTTTAATTTTCATTAATTATATATGAGCATGAAGAACAATTTTTATATTTTGTTAATAAATGGCTAATTATCTTTGAAAAAATAATATTTTTCAATTAAGATTCCAGTAATTATGGCTAATTACCTTTGAAGAAATATATGCATGTTTCATTATCATTATTTAATTTTTATATTTGAAGCATAAAATATTTATTGCATATTTTATGGTTGAAAGTTGCATCTCAATGGTGAAATTGCATATCAATGGTGTCAAGTTTCGTGTTATTGGTCATATCTAACTATTACTTTTTATTCAATATCATGTTTAATGCTTCGATTTCGATCACGATTTCGATCTTGATTTCATGTTTAATGAGCATGAAGAACAATTTTTATATTTTGTTCATAAATTTTTATTAATTACATAAGATGAACATTTTTTTGTTATAATTCATAGTCTTTCGGATGTTCACTAAAGTTAATGAGCACGAAGTACAATTTTTAAATTTTTTCATAATTATTTTTATTTAATATGAAAATTAATGAACATGAAAATGACTTTTTATTAATTACATAAGATGAGAATTTTTTAATTATAGTCTTTCGGATAATTAAATGAACATATGTTCATGTCGATATCTACTTATCATTTTCATTAATTACATATGTTAATGTTGATATCCGTAACTGACCAAAATAACCGAAATATTTAAAAAAAGAAAAAGAAAAATGATAAATTTTGAAAAATTAATCAATTATTTACTTAGGATAATTACTAAAGTTAATGAGCATGAAGTAGAATTCTCTTAATGTTATAGGTTTTGCAAGTGATGGTCTACAATCCTCTTACGAAAACTGCACATAGTGGCCATACTCCACATAGTCTTTTATTCAATATTTGGCTGACATGTAGAAGTGTTGAAATCAGTACGTATCAATATTTTGGATGTTGTAATGGCAAGTTTACAGATCTCAAAATAAAAATCATTGTAATCATAATGTATCAATATTTTGGATGTAATCAAAATGTAATCAATATGAAACATAAGAATATGTAGTACTGCATACCATGGAATCTCTCAATGAGGGAAACCACTGTGCATACGTTTTTCATTACTTTTGTTTCACTGATTTTGTTATGTGTTAGTGTGTTTGACAGTTTTATTCCATGTTTTTGTAGTTTGTAATTAGTACAATAAAAGTTCAATGAATAAAACTACAAAATACTAATACATTTCTCAAATTCAATCATTCAAATTCAGTCATTCCGTGAACAAAAGTTCCAACTACAAAGTATAGAGTCTAAATAATATTACTTCAACTTACAAAGAAAACATCCAAACTTACAAATTTCCAACAAAACTTACTTATTAAATTTGGTTATAATTAATAGTCTTTCGGATAATTACTAAAGTTAATGAGCATGAAGTAGAATTCTCTTAATGTTATTGTTGGAAGTTAATGAGCATGAAGATAGATTTCTTACATGTTCAATTCACCAAAAAATTTAGCTCAATGATGTTCAATATGTTATCCATAGATGAATTTGAAAGACAATGGACTGATTTATTACATTAAGGTATGCATTTTCTGTAATGTATCAATATTTTGGATGTAATCAAGATGTAATCAATATGAAACAATCAAGAATATTTTATACTGCATAGGGCATAAAGAGAATGCATTCATAATTTTCAGTAAATGCATTCAAATTTTTTAGCTACATTATAAAGTTTTTTTGTGTACAGAAAATGCAACATACAACTAACGCAAATGCAACATAAAGCGAATGCATTGTTGAGAGCAGTTTCATGAGCTGCTTCTTGCATTCTTATGAGCTTGGCATAGACACCATTTTCTCCCTTGGTAATGAGTTCATCACGAGTCCCAATTTCAGAGACACTTCCCTGTTGTAACACAGCTACAAGATCAGCCTTGCGAATAGTGGAAAGGCGATAGGAAATAACAATAGTTGTCCTCCCAATCATAAAACGGTCAAGAGCTTCCTGCACCAACTTTTCTGATTCCGAGTCCAATGCACTAGTTGCCTCATCTAGACGCAGAATTGCCGGGTTTTTCAGCATTGCCTTGGCTATATCAATCCTCTGTTTTTGCCCTCCCGATAGCTGCACTCCTCTCTCCCATACCTGCCATTTTCATATTTGATTCGTATTAAAATGTTGAGAATTACTAAATTTATACATCCAGAAGTTTGATAATGAATGAATCAATGAGCGTTGGCAACTCTGGCAGCTCTTCAATCTCAGTTTGATTAGCATCTGGCATACCCAACAATATGTTCTCTTTAATGGTGGTAGCAAAAAGTGCAAGCTCTTGACTCACAAGTCCTATTTGCTGCCTCAATAATCTCAGCTTCAGTGACTTTATGTCATTCCCATCCAGTAGCACTTGTCCTATACAAATTTCATAAATTTGCATCCCATAACTAAATTAACTTCAATACCACATTATAATTGAAGAACTTAGCAGTGGTAACAACTTGATTTAGCTAATTTATTTTACCTGAGGTAGGATCATGGAATCTCTCAATGAGGGAAACCACTGTGCTTTTACCGAAACCATTGTGGTTTTACCGGAGCCACTGCTGCCAACCAGAGCAATGGTCTTTCTGACAGGTACATTAAGGGAAAAGTTGTTAAAGATATGAACTTCTGGCCTTGAAGGATATGAGAAATCAACATTTTTCAGTTCTATGAGTCCAGAAACTAAGTCCAACTCCAAACCAGTTTCACTATTTCTATCAATACTAGGCTTATGGTCAACTATGCGGTATGTTTTTGCCGCTGTAACTTTTACCTTTGCAAACGAGGACATGTTTGGAGTTGCTTGTGCCAAAGCCCTGCAAATAAAAGAGAGTTTAAGCAAACAAAACTAATATGGAGAAATGTAAATGTAAAACATGTTTGAACGAGAGATTAAGAGTACGACTCACAATCCACCTATCATGACTGCGAACACGGTGGCTATGGCTAGCCCTCCATTGGTAAAGTGATGCCTAACAAGATAACCATTATACTAGAGAAGAATAGCATAACAACAGAACACAACAAAGTAAGTTGCGCCCAAACCCATCCCTTTTGCAAATCCACTCTTGTAACCTAGCCTTTGAGCAACCTTCAATGCTGATGAATAGGCTTTTAATGCTCTAGATTCACCAACAAATGAAAATACGACCCTAATTTGAACCACTGTCTGTAATTTTTTTTTTTTTTTTGGGAAAGTTAAAATCAGCAATATTTAGATGAGGAAAACAAGGAATTTTGCCAAAAAAATAAAAAATTGAAACTTAGAGAAGGCAAAATCATTGAAACTTGCATTTTTTTACCTGTTCTACAATGTTTCCAGCTTGTGATAGAGCTTCTTGACTCTTTCCAGTGAGCTTGCCCAAAGTGGTAGCATGAATAGCTATCAACTGTAACAACAATGGAGATTTCTTTGAAGGCTTTATAATTAGAGAATCTTGTGAAACATAAAATAATCAAATATGTCAAATTTCATGAGGATAAAATTAACAGAATTTTCCAATCAAATTTCATCCAAGTTATTACAATTAAAGAGAACAAGTGAAAAGAGAAAGATGTTTATGTGTTAAGGATAATAATATGACTAAATCAACAGAAACCCCAAAAAAAAAATGAAACTTGCGAACAACCCAAATGAGATTAAAGCAAAAGAACCTTTAAAAAAAAAAAAGGCAAAGTCGGTTTGAGAGAGAGAGGGTCACACAAAGAACTCAGAAAATGCAATTATCTATTGATATCTAAATGAGCAAAAACCAAACTTTATTGTCAAAACCCAGATCGAAGCATGCACAAAGGAACACAAATGCCACAAAAGTTGAACAAGAAATTTCTAAAATAGAAATGAAAAAAAAATGCTATTTTTCTTATGAACATATATTAAAACTATGAAAAGTTACCATCTTCCACAAAAATAAGAAACAAACAAGCGTACATTGTTGGATAATATAAAATACTCTGCCATGGCTATTTCCAGGAACTAGTTAAGAGAATCACAATTCACAAGCCCACCCAGCAAACTTCAACCAAAAAGTAAACCCTCTTCTTCTTGTATCGCAATTTTATGGCAAAAATTGGGGAAAAATTTACTATTTGAGAGAGAGAAAGATCTTGAGTGAGAGATGGATTTGTGGAGTGAGATGAGTTTTTATTTTTCAAGCATATTACCGGCTTGTCCGGTTTTTCCTTTTTTTTTTTGGCTGACCGTTGGATCACTTTACAGTGATCCAACGGTGAAGAACCCTGGGGTATGTCATACCCCAGGGTACCTTAGACGTGCCCATTTTGTAAACGTTAATGCTAACGTCAACAAAAATAATATTATTGGCTATGTTTCAGTTGTGAAAATACTAGGAGTGGCAAAACGAATCAACGAATCGAATTGTATCGAATCCTAAACGAATCGAATCAAAATGTGATGAATTCGTATTCGATTCGTTTATTAAACGAATCATAATATCAGGATTTGTATTCGATTCGTTTATTAAACGAATCGAATACGAATATTCGTTTAGCCAATGATATTATTTAATAAAATAATTTACACACTTGATTTACATTAATTCTTCATAAATAAATAAATATAAATATATAATTAATATATTTACTAAAAATATCTCACCAAATATCGAAAATATTACTTTTTCTATGATAATTAGTTATAATTTCTCGAATCTTAATTGAAAATTAACAAGAACTAGTAAATAAAAATAATAAAACGAATCATAAACGAATAAACGAATCAATAAGCTTAAATTCGTATTCGATTCGTTTAATAAACGAATCGAATCGAATTGACCTATTTATTAAATGAATTCATTTTTTCAAACCCGTATTTGCTTTAAAGCGAATCGAATCGAACGAATAAACGAATCCTGACCCAAATTGCCACCCCTAGAAAATACATACAAGCACAAGGGATGATTTCCTAGAGTTGAAGACAATATGTCATTTTAAGGAATGACAGCTACACTGTTGAATAAGAAGCAGGGAAGCATTTCAATCATTTGGTTATGTTAATATGAAGCATTAGATTAGTTCCCTAAGTAAGTATCCTGTGAATGCAATGAAGAATTAGCATGTGGGTGGCATCATCACTGCAATTCATAGTGAACAAGGATTCTTTCATTAGCATTGTCATAGGATGTTCACGAGTCGAATCGGGTTTTTTGAAATTTTGTGAGTCCCGATCGGGTCGGGTCGGGTCGGGTCGGGTCGGGTCGGGTCGGGTCATGGGAAAGTTGGATCGCGGGTTGGATCACACAAAAGGTGGAATCCGGTCGGGTTCAGGTCATTAAAAAAAATTATTTAATAAATTAATTATTTTGAAATGTAAATATTAGTTATTTTATGTTCCAAAAATTATCATATATATAAAATTTTAATACAAAAAAAGTAATAAACAAATGAAATAATAGTACAAACTTCAAAAAAATCATAAAATTTTTAGAAAAATAATAAAAAATTTATAGAGTCGGGTCGGGTTTTAGTATCAAACCTAATTTTGCAAACTTTTTCAATAAACCCGCACGGGTCGGGTCGAGCCGCGGGTTGACCCGACCTATGTACAGCCCAAAGTCTCATAACATAAATGATTAAGATTGAGTTGACAAAGACAAAAGACAGGCAATGAGAGGATACTAAAATCTAGTTCTTTATTGTTTAAATTTCTGGGGTTGATTGTTCTGCGTTTGGATATTGTAGTTAATGCTGAAATTCAACCCAGCAGACAGAATCTCGACGAATGTAGCAATGGAGCATCCCTATTTTGACAAGTCTCAATACTGAGGTTGTCTCAAGGATACTTTTATAATTTGTTAACAATTCATTCGATTGTTAGATAAAGTAAATACATCAATTAGAGTATTAATTGATTCCAACCCATTCGAGTGCATACTCTTCTAATTACGAGTACGTAAATACACCAATAATACTTTCAAGGGGCGATAAAAGGTTTAGAAGTGTTACTAGTATGATGATCCGCCCCATGTGGCTCCACTTCAAAGCTAAGACCCGTCAAGGTTTTATTCACTCGAAAAGTCTTTTTTTTTTTAATACATTACAACTCTACGGATATATAATTCGAAATCTACTAAATACATACAATTATATAACACACCCAGAAATTTACGTCTACGAAGAGACGAACTAAATCTTCATACCGGAGATATCTACTGCCACTTAAATAATCGGGGAGAAATCTACTCCCAGGGGAGAACATAGCCGAGTGGCACTCGAAAAGTCTTTTACTAGTTAAGACATGTAAT
This sequence comes from Zanthoxylum bungeanum, assembly GCA_019454045.1. Lineage (NCBI taxonomy): Eukaryota > Viridiplantae > Streptophyta > Magnoliopsida > Sapindales > Rutaceae > Zanthoxylum > Zanthoxylum bungeanum. The sequence goes on from SKCR01047278.1 coordinate 261,214, forward strand.
CAGTAACACACTCATTCCTAACATCCTTGTGGGAGGTCACAATATTAGAGGGAAGAGGCAAAAGAATTAAGGTGAAACAAAAACGAAATTCGGCAACACTGTGTCACTGCTCAACCTAATCTCCTGGATTAGAAGCTCCCATTATCATGTGTTACCTTCTCTTTTCTTTTTTCCCCATTTTTCTTCAATTGCTTTTCATTGTGATTCTTTTTGTTCTTGTTCTTTGTTCCTTTTCTTGCAAAAAATACAAAACACTCTCATATTTATCACAGCAAAAATAACACAATTGAAGGAAAATACTTGGTTTTACATTACAATTCTTTTGAGTCTGGGCAAGCCAACAAAAAGGGAATAAAAAGATTATCATACAATGTGATATATTGCTAGATTTGACTTAATCTCAATAGGCAAGCTATCTACAAAAGGCTACATTTTAATTCAATCATCTAAGGATACAAGTTGAAAGCACTTTAATTTCATACACTAAGTTATCCAAATCTGCAATAGAGACAACGGAATTACCAGATTTTCAATTAGACCATACATGAACAAGCCCGTGTTTGTTACCAGTGTAAATCTCATTGCGCTCTTCATCATAGAAAAGAGAAGTTATGTCTTCCAAAGCCTCAGCAACCGTGCTTATATGGGAGGACTGAAGCAACTTCTTTGACTTGCTGCCAGCACTACTGCTGCTGCACTCGTCAACCTTGGGGCTGCAATTTGTTGCGTTTATTTTAGCCAGGCATTTCCCAGTCAAGATACTGCTGACATTAATTGATCCAGCTGCATTAAGAAAGAAAGCAAATAAGAATAGCTCCAGTCACTAGCAATATTCTCTTTGCTGAATCACAAAACCAAGTTGATTAAGTTCTTTCAAATCAATAACAGGTCCAAATCTCTTAGCAAACCTAAAGTAGTAACTAAATGACACAAATTTTCTATGTTCAGGCGGACATAAATTGACACGAGTAAAAATCAAGTCATATTTGTGGAAACCCATTTATTAATCATGTCGTAACCCGCAAACCCATTTATGACAAGAAAATAATTCACGTCATTTTTGTGTTGTCAACCTGTCTGACTCATTTAAAACACTATTAACATATTTGTCATGTATTAAGTTAACTTTTATTTTCTTTTGGTATAACTTGTGTCAAACGGGTCAACACGGTTAGACGTTTGATAAATTTATCATATCCGTGTTTTGATTTCTAGGCAAGTTAATAGATGTCATATCCATATTAGCTTAAATTTGATACGATGTGAATAAGACACGACTTGATTACACGAATTTGCAACCCTACTGGCAACTTCTCAAACGATGAAAAATCCAAATTGCAATTGAGTAGATGAATGCAACACATATAGACAGATGAAGATGTGACTGTAATTGGGCAGAGAAATAGATGAGCAACCAACAGGATGTCTATAAGTAGAATTCCACTAGGCTGTAAGAACTACTAAATTTTTTCACTAATCATGGTTGATTCACGAAAAGCTAAGGCTAAGGCTCATTAAATTCTTATTCCCCATATATATTTATACCACAAGTCACTAGCACATTAAGCTATATTTTTTTTCCTAAAGGAAAGTAAAAGAATTACCGCTTCCTTCCATCCATTGATCTTCAGGTTCAGGCTTGCAGTAAGAAATAATAAGATCCTGATCACTTGTTATATAAATATTATTCGTGTTACAATCTGGATGCCATAACAGGTGATCCTCAAATGAAGTTACAAGCTCTCCACGAAAGTTCCATACAGCAACAGTTCGATTTCTGAATGTTAGAAACAGCTGATTCTCATACAGAAAGATAAATGCTGATGGGGTCATGAATTCAGTTTTGCTAACTTCCATCAGCTCAGTGTTTCGTACCTATACAATACAGGTTAGGCTTAAAGGCATGAAAAATAACCAAGGCTGCAAATGAAATGCCACAAAAGATCATACTCGATAGATAACTTACATCAAGAATCTGAAGATTCTCATTTTCTTGCTTAACAAGAAGCTTTTCATTGAATTGTTCAATGAAATCCACCTTCTTATTTCGATGCAACAGATGGTAAAAGTCCTTGAGAACTGTGCCATCTTCTATTGATAGAATCTTGAGAGGAATGTGACTACTAGATCTATTGAAAATTAATAGCATGATGCCCGGACTGTTACAGGTAAAGTAAACAAATAAAAGTAAGATGAATATATAAGGAGCAAGACGTAGAAACATAAACGGACTAATGATTGCTGCTGCGGTATTTCTAGCAACAAGTAACAAATCAGCCTAAGTGTATGTTCAGAGAGAGAGAGAGATTACCTAATTTTAATTTCTTGCACATGTTTGTCTGATATAGAATACAACATAGTATAATTTTTTAGGTCAAACACCTTGTATATACTGTCAACATAATCAATAATTAGAACAATTCAATTCAATCAGACTACCAAATCACAACATGTGAAGCATGAAAATACCTATCTTGTGCAGAGTAAGTTAGAACCTTCCCATTAACATCATCAAACTCCACAAAGCCAGGCCACTTCAAAGACTCTGACTCAAACAGAGCAAAACCCGCATCTGGCTTACCCCGTCTTATGTATCTAACCAAGCATAGAAACGTTTACCAGCATAAGGTCAAGTTCTTGCCAAAGAAAAGATTGATTTTTTATTGTTATTTAAAAGGAATATATGCACTCACTCAATCTTTGTAGATCTGCATTTCAAAGAGCTGAAGTTATCCGAAGCATAAACAGACACAGTGATAAGCGAATCATTGTTCTTGTTATAGAACAAGCTTCGTATGACCTCATCAGGACAAACATTCAGAAAACAAATTCTCTTGTTTGTCTCTGCACTTGCAATTAAAAAACACACAGTCAGCTACTGAAATCAACAAGGAACACATCTATTTTATCTTTTAATCTAATAAGAGTAGCCGGCGATGTTAGTACCTCTACTAAAAGCTGCACAAACACCAGAATGAGCAAGAGCAAAGACGATATCACGGGCAGCCACAATCTCAATTACTTTAGTTCTCTTCATTAAAAAAGGCAATACAAACGGACAGTGCCCTTTGGGATCATGGGTATCATATTCCTCCTATTACACACAATCAAATGCATATCTTCAATTACAATCAAAACCCTAAATTATTCAAATAATCAATCAACAAATTAAATAGCTTCACATTATTTAAATAAATAAATATAAAGGATTTTTTTTTTCTGTTTAAATAAAGTACCACTAAATGCATATTGCGAAATCGCTCACGGTCATTGCTGATGCTAAAAGCTCGATCTCTTTTAGAACAAATCTCGCGCCTTTGAAGCTTCTTTACACTGTTAACAAATCCATAAGAACGAGCCCTTTTCTTCGCTAATACTCTTCTTCCAGAGCACGGCCTTGGACTCGCCGACATCCTTCTTCCTAATCCTTCCATTTTTCTTTTTCTTTTACTTTCAAAATTTTAAAACCAAAATTAACAAAACCCTAATTTACAAATTAACAGTAACTCAAAGCAATAACGAAGCATAATAAAAATTCTAAATTGATCCCACTAATATCATAATATTAACACACTCTCTCTATCTCTCTCATCTTCCCACTTTGCGCCTGCGGATTCTTGCTCGTGAGCAGGAATGGGGAAGAAGAAGAGTGAGATTGTTCAATTTTTATTTAAAATTAATAAATTTTTTTTTTAATAAAAAGGACAATATAAAAGTTTGGACACCGTTGTAATAAATTCAAATTTTAATTTACATTTTGGCCCTTTCTCGGTTCGGTACTCGCACGTGCTCTACCGCTTAAGTGAAGAAGACTTTTTAATGTTTATTTTGTGCCTAAAAGGTATGATACGAGAATATTAATAATTGTAATTATTTTGTTCGATTAATAGATATGTAAATTATTTTTTTATTTGTTCTTATCATATTCGACTACTTCATAAGTCCCTCTATATATAAAGATTTTTCCTCCATTTTAACGAAAATATCAATACTCATATTAAATTCGTTCAACCAACGAATATAAAAAATTATCTGCGGCCTAACATACCGACCCCAGGCCTTAAAACAAATTTTATTTTACTCAAAATTTAAATTTTTGAGAATAAATTTTGTAAAAAATTTTTAAAGTCTTAAATTTTCTAAAATACCCATATTTTCCATTAATTTCATAACATAACTTTAAAAAAAAAAATTAAAAAAAGTTTAATACGGAAATTTTATAATTTTTATCAAAAATCTCAATTTTTTGTTAAAAGATCTACTAGTTAAAGTTTTTCTTAAAAAAAAAAAATTTTATTTAAAAATCTATACTAAACAAAGCTGAAAACGGATCTAGCGTCTCCGAAACTAGCAATTCGGAAACATCTTAAAAATAATATTCTTTTACGTTCAATAAAATATTAAGTGAACCCTAATTTACACCAATTATTATATGATCAAATTTTGTACTTGTCTTTTCGAACACTATTTTGGACATAATTTTCGGACAAACGGGCATTTTTAAATGTTGCTTTGGTTTTCATGAATTAAAATTTTTTTCTTAATTTTTTGTGTGTGCCTCTCTATACCATTTCGGACATAATATCTTTTCCCTTTCAATAAAACTGTATATTTCATTCATAACTCTTCTAATCAGAAATTAATTAATTGCATTTAACAGTTCCATTACAGATCCTATGGATTCAAAACCTCCTCCTTCAAGAAGACAAAGAGCTAGCTCGCATTCATGCCATCCTCTCAATCCACAAGCCACTTTCCCCAGTGTCTCCGGCTTCACTCCTTGAATCCATGTCGGAGCTGAGCTTACTATTAGACCAACCAGACAAGAAACATAAGCTTTCCACGTCGCTGGATCACAGCCGAGTAATACGTTTCCCTCCAATGCCCTCGCCAGAAAGTCGAAGTGACTCCCAATGAGATATCTCCTCCTAGATAACGCCCAAGATGGCTCTTTGGTCCCAAAACCCCATATCAGTCCTCCGGATAAAACAAACATGTAAGCCATGGCATACCCTTCCATAATACGGGCCACACCACTCGCCTTGCCATGTTCTTCATCCCTGGACGATAGCAACCAGGTTGGTATAGTTTCCCGGTAGAGTTCTTGGACCACCTGTAACCCAGCAGTGGCACACAGGAGGCTTGCACCCAGTGAAGCTACCTCTCTAGCCTTGGAAGTGGCAAGGGACAATGATGCTTGGCTAGACTGCAAGCGAGGTAAACCGGAGCTCGCCCATTTGGCAGCTGCTTCCCGGGCAAACTCTGCTACCAGCCCTACGACTACATCATTCACATGTTGGACATTGTGTATTGTTCTGCAAGAGCGAAGGTAAAGAAATCCAGGAGCTATGGAAGGAAGAGCAGCACGAGCTGAAACAGTGCTACCGAGTAGATTATTTACACTACTTTGATTGGTCAACAAAGGAGACACATTATGGGACCCAAGGAATGAGGTGAAGCAACTTCTCAGGAGCTGGGAAACAGCTTCTTTGTTTTGCCTGAACACAGAACGAGAACAGGATACAACTATGTAGTCATGCCAGCGGCGGACCTTTTGTGCCCACAGAGAGCCAATTATGGGAATGCTATGCCAAGGGCATCCTGTAGCACAGTTCTCCAAGGCTGGCCCTATAATAGAATGGATGTGCTCCAGGCTCTTGGTGAGTTTGAAAGTAATGGTTAAACTGACGAGAGCTGCAACTGGAAGTGGAAGTGTCGGAGGTGATGTCCCTGTAAGAAGGTTTGTGTAAAAGCTTTAGCTGTTTAGCAAGAAAAATGTTGGGTGTGTGCGTGTATAAAGTGTCATTGTGAATGGCCAGTTATAAAGCAGCAGACGAAGGAATAGAAAAGAATTATAAATTTATAAGAGGAGGACATCTATCATTTACAAAGAAAAGTTGGCAAAACATACCAGATGAACAGCATGGAACAGAAACACCTACAGCAGCAAGTATTTCATTTATTTCAGATTCGATTGAAGGAAGCATTGGTGCTGGACTAGGCCAATCTGTTCCATTCATTGAGACTGGTTTCCATATACCACGACTAACTTCCGCACCAAAATAACTGATAATTGTTGCAATAGATGCAGGCAAAAAGTCCACCAGCTCCCTCAGGCCTGCAAGCGTTGAATAGCTTATAACCAGTAATCTAACACAGTGACAAATGTACATATACAACTTCAGCACGTTTCCGATAAGCTATACTATCATATTTAATTCTGCTAGTAATAGAAAAAAATGACTTGAGAAACCAAAAGGAAGGGCTGGACATAATTCATGTAGCATGAAAACTAGAAAAAGAGGGAAGACAAAAGAAAAGCCTCAGAAACAAGTTAAGCCTCTAAACCTGTTATCAAGTCCCGAGATGAAATCCTTCCGTACGCACAAGCACTTAAAATTGCATCAAGAACAAAAGGGATGGCTTCCAGCACCTCCCATGCAGGGAGCATTGGTCTCTGATAAACATCTTCTGAAACATTTGCAATGGACTCAGATACACTGCTGGTTGGTGGTGTTGAAGAATTACTTGACGAGACACCAGTTTTAGTCATTTTCGAGTAAATCATACTCAAAATCTTATCAGCAAGTTGATGAACAGGATTGCCACCACGAAGGCCAGAGAGCGTTGAAGCAATGCAAGATTTGTTTTGACAATACCAAGCACGTAATTTTGGAAAATGATCAATATATATAGGCTCATGTGACACAAATTCAACCTGGTCCAAATTGCCGTTCATTTCACTCTGGGCAGCTGGACTATGAGACACAATGTGACCGTTATGCAGTAACAAAAGATACTCTAGAGTAAGTTCGCCCGCCAGTATTCCACCACTCAGGAACAGCTCATGAGGTGGTCTATAGAATTTCCATAGGCGAACAAGAAAGAGAAATGCAGAAGAAAAGACCATGTAAATTGAAGGCTCGTCCCCTGCACTTGATTTGTTATTTGATGTAGGTATAAGCGATCCGAATACCTCACAAAGTGGAATTAATGATGCCACAACTTGAGGGACCTGCAGGAACATCAACTCATCAGAATGCACATGGACATCAAGCTGGAACAACCAGATAAGAAAAAGGGTGTCAAGCAAACACCATTGCTAAAGCCAATAAAAGTATACCCTGGCATCATGTATATATCTGAAAGATGTTCACTTCCAGTAATTTGTCGCATAACTCCACCAGAAAATTTTGACCCAATTGAGAGATCATATCAACTATATAGGCTTACCAAGACTTGACAAATTCTGCAACTCATATGAATCCTAATCCAATTCTTGAAAGCCATATTTGTGAAGACTTCATTTTTCAAACTTAGAAAATGTTGTATTTGGTTTAAAACTACGATGCTATATTTTAGCCTTCCATTAATTGATCTTCTCACTGTCTTTCACTTGCTATGTTCCTTGGATAAAAATGCATCAGAGTACAGTTTATTGCAATACACACTAATTTGTCCACCCACCCCAACACATAAATTATATTAAGAATCGATAATTTGATAATTTGGTCAAATTTTCAATTCATAATAAATAAATTAGAGTTTTAATATTATTCTTGGGCAACTACCTATAAGTTAAAGCCTTTGGGTCAAGTGATATTGTTATCAATTATCCAATAACTGGTATATATCTCTTTTCAGATAATGAAATAATTGGGATTAATACATATTGATGCTTTTTGCCTCTTGCTTATAGTTATCAAAAGATCAAGATGTCATAATGAATTCTCTCTAATAAGGGAAAGAGTGCTTTTAATGGTTACAGAAAAAAAATCACCGACTTATCATTACACCAAATCAATTGGTTGATATGTAAGATTTTATTTTAAAACTAGCAATAAAACAAGTCAAACCTGCAGATTACGAGGTAATGATAGTAAAAAATGTTTTTTTGATGATAATGTGCATGTTGCATGAAATATGAAATTGAAATGACTATAAGTCAGGAGGAGTTCAAAGGCATATTGAATTATTAAACTGATCAACACCATAAAACCATCAAAACCAATTCAAGTACTTGATTGCACTTACTAAACCGTGCAAGGAAAGTATATGGACAGTATCGACAGAGGAAGCTCCAAAAAGGATAGCAGTTAGCATGGACATATGATCGATTAAGTGACTCCTTGGGCCAGTATAACCAGGGGGGCTAGGAGGAGAAAGAAGCTTGACCACAAAGTGCACAACATGTTCCTGGAAAAGAAACATAAAAAAATGAGAAAAAAGAAGTGAATACGTGCAACGTACATAAGAGAGCATTCAAGGCAGCTAACTTGAAAGTTTTCATCGCTGCATGAATGAGATACCTGAATATTCCATCCACGGGAAAGGGATGCACCACAGAGAATTTTTGCAGCTGCTGATCTCTCCTCTGCTGATCCAGTTAGAGCAATTTGATATAACTTCTGTATCTCCGCTAAACTTGAATAGAGGAGTAAAAAAGGAAAACTAATCAAAAGATCTGCTAATATTAGAATTAAACAGGAAATTTTAGTCATACCTTGAAGCAGGAGTACTGAAAAGAAAATTTACTAAAGAACCATTCAACGGAGCTCCTTCCATAAACATGGACCAAGGAGATTTTTGAACTGGTGAAAACTCATTCAGTGTGATAACTGATGCAGACACATAACCAGGCCAATAATATGCTGATGTGTCAATTAAATTTCTTGCAACGCAAGCTTCCACAATGAGGTGCCTCATATTGCCACCTAAAGATCATAAATCAATGCTGAAATATCACATCAAGCATCGGATATTTATCATAGGCAAAGAAAAACAAAACAGAACAGACACATTTTGTATTGATCCTAATATAAAATGAGTAGTAAGAGTAAAAAACACACTTCAGAATTCTGTATTACCTGAATTTAGTAATGTGTCGCAAGGACCGCCACTGCAAACACCATCCTTCACATTCTTAGAAATGGATATGAGGCTTGCCGCTTTTGCAGCTGCACTATTAGCTTCACCAGCAACTGAAGCTGGAGGGCATAAGAGCGCAGAAAAGTTTCCAAGCACCTGGAGAGAGGAAATCAGTCCCTCTTTTTTTAAATCAAGACTTTTCCCATCTATTCCATGTCCATTACCAGTCTCTATAGACCCAGATGTCTCCGCCCCCTGAAGTATAGAAAGTTGCATGTTGGCCTCTTCAGCTAAAACATTAGCGATTGCCAAGGGAACAATCGACAAAAGAATACCAAGGCGGGCCTCAAGGTGTGGAATAGGGCCTTCTGGAGGATCACGCTCCTGCAGTGAAGCAAGAAACATAAACTAAATCTCACCTACATTATAATTTTTATCCAAAAAAGAAAAGTTATTAGGCTTAGCCGTAACTCTTTGAACGACCCGAAGGGCAGAAAGCCAAAGCGCGAGGAAAGTTTCTTGCCAGCTTGCCCGGTTAAGTACTGTTAGTGTGTTAATAATTTCTGCAGCCATGACACCAACATTATGACATTATCATTTCTTGCAGATTATTATTGGACCTTGTTTCAGGAAAAATGCAAAAAACTAAATATGTATACTGCAGACACAAGAAAATATGGGAAACAGGATAAAACTATAAGATAATCTATTCATGCGGTTTTACGTGTAAGCTTAAAGATGGCTGACGTGACAGGAAGTTGTTTCCCATCCATTGCATTCTCCATGAAAATATCAAAGGGAACCCAACAAGCAGACAAACTGGTTTCAGAATTACAGCAACACATTGGCCTCAATGATTTAGTATCAATCAGCATTCCAATAAGCCTGTGCTTATTTAACTTATAGTCATAACTGACTACGTTTCGGACGGTATTAAACAACCTAGCCAAAAGCTGGCTGACCGTATTCAATTTTGAGGATTCCAACTTGTTGGCTTCCAGAAACTGCAGCCTCTGCAGAAGCCCATCAAAACTTTCAGGCCTACAAAAACAGAACAGAAAATAAGAAAGAGAAGACGATGAATATTGCATTTGGGGAAGACAGCAAGTTTATGCATCCAATGCTTATGGGATAGGCAAGTTGAAAACAAGGTACTAATGCCAGGGGAATTTCCAATAATAATAGCCAATTGAAGTTATGATGACATCAGAAAAAATTATCTTTCTTTTACAAGTCCCCCAGAATTACAGAAGAAAAATCAACCTCTTTTGAAACAAATCTAGGAGCAACGTACATGCCATGTATCATGGAATTACAGCAAGTGCCTATACACGTTGGCGGTAACTGATAAAATATGTTACATCCCCACTTGAGCAAAGTAAGGATTAATCATTTAAAATGATCCTCCTACTGTTCTACAACTCAAATTTCAGCCTAACTGTGACTGCTCACCAAGGAGACAAATCAAATATATAAACAATTAAGAGAATCCAAGACTACCATAATTGTTGACTTCAAATCTTGAGCTAGCATTATACGGTAAACTTGCACAAAGCACGTTGTCCGGTCTTTGTACCTTCTTAACAGCCAAAGAAACATAATTAAATGCAAGATTCAAGAAGCAAAGAAAAATAATCATAAAATTTATTGATGCCCTGCACAGATACACACTGCATTACATCATTAAGGCTATCTAATTAAACTAGTAACAGTTTAAGCTATAATATAACATAACAATCCAAATTGATTGTTCAATTCTGAAAACATAATCATGAGCAGTATGGATGAAATGCACCATATATAATACATAATACATTACACCTTTTTTGGATGAAGTGCACCATGGTTTAGTAATGCATGGCATGGTATGGTATTGTATGGTATTGTACTGTAATTACTGATACCATGTTTGGGAAGATGGTATAGTATGGTATAGTTAAATAATCTACTTTTGTTTGGTTTGATGGTATGATATGGTTCTAAAAATGATAAAATGATTAAAATGCCCTCAAACATTTCCTGTGCTTTATGGAAATTGAGTCAGTTATGCCCTCGAACATGTTTGAGAAGACCTTTTTACAATTTTTGTTTATCAATATAATATATTTAATAAGGTAGAATTGACATTTTAAAATTTTATAAAGGATATTTTAGGAATACAAAATTAAAAAACCATGGAATACCACCAAATCCATGATTTAAAAAATTCTCCAAAATTCATGGTTTTTCAAACCATGAGATTACAATGAGAAACCATACCATGAACATGAAAGTCAAAACAAACAACAATTTGAACTAAACCATGACAAACCATGAAACAAACAAGGTGTAAGACTAAAGGCAAGTTAGACGAAGATAACAGCACATACATGTTGAAGTGAACAAGTCGAAGTAGAACCATAGCCTTTCTGCAATCTATCAGTTTATTCAGCACCTCAATAACCATAAGTGAATTCTTCCTCCTCATCTGTTCAAAATGCTCAGTATTTTCCACATTAAAATTCCCAATAGAGTCAATTTCCATACTCTGCTTATCTAAAGACCCCATTTGCAGTCCCCAATCCTCGAACAAACCATCAATCAAACGAACAACGACGTTGAAAAAGAACAAAACCAACACATGTCCGAACTCCACAACACGCACATTATAAGTCTGAGAAAGCTGAAGAGAAACGTCGACTGATTGCATTATCCTGCAATAGCAACACCCTCATTTCATCAAACATTGGGTTTGCAAAACTTTTGATTCCAAATAATTCTTAGCAGAATTATCAATCGTATACCCAATGTTTCGCGCATAAATCTTGAAAACATCTACCTATCATGTAACATATGTATATCATATAATTTCCAATCCACCTATCATGTAACATGTAACATATGTATATCCAATGTTTGATATAATTTCCAATTTGATAATTTTCAATCAAAAAGTGTTTAAATGGAGACCAATACATTGAGTATACGATTGATAATTTTCATAATACTTATAAACAACCAACTTACTTCACATTACTTTCAGATGCAACGGGATGAAAATCCAAAGCGTAACGAGTGAGGAGTTCAAGATAAAGCCGAAAAGCCTGAGGCTGAGATCGACGGTGAGGAATCACACGTGAAGTGAGAAGCGAGAGGATATGAATCGGCGACAAGAGATTCGAATACAAAGCGTGATCAAGAAACTTCCAAAGCGACGGATGATTGTTTTGAAAACAAAGATAAGAAACCAACACTTGCCCTAATTCAACAACAGAGCCTGAGCCTGAGCCTGAGCCTGAGTTTAAGCATTCGCTAATCTCCATTGCCCACGTGACGGGGCTATCGTGTCGCTGCAGGCATCGCTTCGCTGTGTCTAGAACCTTCTCTTCGAACGCAGCGGCACTTAGCGTTAACGAGCAAGACTCTTCCTCCATTTGGCTTTTGATTGATCATGCACTGTCTCTTTGATTCTTGATTGCCGTCGCCATTTCCGTTTGCTTCTTCACGCTAAGTTCACTTTATTTTTATTTTCATTTTAATGTTTCTTTAACATACAAAGAGTGAGGTTGGGTGGTGTATCGTTCTAGTTCGAATTCAAGTGATGCATTTCTCTTAAGAATTTGGAAATAGAGGTAGGTTTTAACTGATTACTTAAATTTGGATCCGATGATTTGATGACCGGATTTGTAATGAAGCCAGCAAGTTGTAATCCAGCAAACATCATCAACAAAAACGGAAACTGCCAAGCATACTTTCGGTGATTTTCGGTGGAGATTGCCATTGTCAGAAAATCAGGAGTGAAAGGTGGAAAACATTATTCAAGTGTTGAAAAAGTGAGACGTATATTGGCTATAGATACAGAGCTTGATTGTAAGTTCATGGCATCCCAAATCAGCAAGTTTCAAGTGTAGAAAGCTTGGTAGAGTGTTAAAGAGAGAAAGTTTTTTGTAAAGTGTAAATACTTGTAACTTATTTTTGTAGTAATAAAAAGTTTCGGTTTTTCCTTCAAACACACTCTAAAGTGATCAGAGAATCACAACAAGTGGTATCAGTAGCTTTGGTTATACATTGGGGTCGCAAAATCGAATAACAGAACTCGATCCGGAAAATTCGGGTTTCGAGAAAGTTATCAAAAATTAATTTTGAGCATACCATCAGCTAGTTCACGTCGAGACGAGCACGATGATATTTTCCGGCGATCGAACGGACATCCAGATTGTCCGCACGCACCTTCCAGCAGCCTGCCCACGCGCAGCACGCGCCAGACGAAGGTTGAAGACGACCACGTCAACGCCACGTCAGTGCACAGTCAGCAACCACGTCAACGACATGTCATCCGACACGTCAGCATGCGTGTCAACCACGTCAGCAAGTCGGACCCACTTTTGCCACATCAGTGTTAGCGACACAATCACATAATGGATTTTGATGATGCAACGAGAGTGAAGTCTCTGACGCACAAAAGCGAGACAATACAAAAAAATGTCGAAGCACACGGTGGTGAAGAGCGAAGAATGTGAAGACTTGCATACATTGAAGATTTTTTATGAAATATTAGCTTATGACTCTAATTGTAATGTGATTTGAGTATTCAAGTGTCTAAGCTTATATGAAACATGCACATTCACTTAGATGGTTTAGGTTCATGTACAAAATGCATTAAAACCTTCATATTTGCATTTTTGGTACAAAGACCAGCATACCGGTCCCTTATCGGTGTTCATACCGGTTAGATGCTGAGTTATGCATACTCACTGGAATCGGCACGGACCTTTCCGGTCCCATACCGGTAACCATACCGGTGAACCTATGGTTTGCATGGCTACTGGAACCGGCACACACCAAACCGAGTTCCATACATGTGAGCCTAACGGCTAGTTCCTTTCCTGGAACCGGCATGACCTAAACCGGTCATCATACCGGTTAACATACCGGTCAATCCTTTCTCATTGCACACTTACTGGAACCGACAATGACCATTCTGGTCCCTATATCGGTGACCATATCGGCTTAACTGGATATCTTAGTTGCCGGTAATATAGGCATATAGCTGTTGATACCCATTACTATGTCAGACCGGCATACCAGTGTCTGGAGTCCAGCATACCGGTCACAGACAGCAAGTTGGGGCATATATTTTCATTTTGCTATAAATTGAGCCACAACTCATTTTTGCTTGGTTAGAGAACTAGAGAACCTTCATACACATTCTACAAAGGAAAAACAATAGTGTTTCCAAACCTTCATATTCATAAACACTCATTCATCAAGCTCACACACACTACACCTTCATATACATTTGTAGTGAGCTTAGATCACTTCGGTAACCAACTCACACAATTTTCTTTATCATTGTGAGTGCCCAAGTGTGTTTTACAACTTCTTTATACAAAACATTTGTGGTTTGTGAAATCTCATTGTTTGGGTAATTGTAAAGGTTTTTGAGTGAGCTTACATAGAAAACTCAAAGTGTAAAGGTTCGGAGTGCACCTTGCATAAAACTTTTGGTTGTGAGTGAGCCACGGAAACTCATTATTAGTGAAAAGCATTAAGCACGGCTTGAGGGAGTGGACGTAGGCATTGTTGGCCGAACCACTATAAATCTCGGTGTCATTTTTTCTATCCCTTAACTCTTTACATATTGCAAGTTTTATCTATTACATGTTTATATATTAGAAATTTGCATATATGTTGTTTATTACAATAGAGAAAATTGACCTTAAGCATTAATTGGTAAAAAAGCTTAAAATTAGCAAAGATTTTTAATTCCGTATATTTTAGTCGTAACCCAATTCACCCCCCTCCTCTTTGGTATAGAGTTTGGTTTATCGCTATTTCTTGTAGGTAATTTCAGTTGGTATCAGAGCGATGTATTCTCAACAAAGACTTAACCATCCGAGAATAGATCATGACATCTACAAGCAACTCATCAAATCTTGCCGAATGATTCAACAACTAGTCCCCGGTCGACTGAACCAGATGAAGGTTCAGGATATAAGTCACACGACATGGGTTAATCCATGTCTACAACTTGACTCGACATGAGTCCATGGGGAATGTCCCCGGTCGACTGAACCAGATGAAGGTTCAGGATATAAGTCACACGACATGGGTTAATCCATGTCTACAACTTGACTCGACATGAGTCCATGAGGGATGTCCCCGGTCGACTGAACCAGATGAAGGTTCAGGATATAAGTCACACGACATGGGTTAATCCATGTCTACAACTTGACTCGACATGAGTCCATGGGGAATGTCCCCGGTCGACTGAACCAGATGAAGGTTCAGGATATAAGTCACACGACATGGGTTAATCCATGTCTACAACTTGACTCGACATGAGTCCATGGGGAATGTCCCCGGTCGACTGATCCCCGGTCGACTGGACTTGATGAGACCAGGATGATAATAGTCATACGACATGTGTAATCCATGTCTACAACTTGACTCGATATGAGTCTATAGGGGATGTCCCCGGTCGACTGGACTTGATGAGACCAGGATGATAATAGTCATACGACATGTGTAATCCATGTCTACAACTTGACTCGATATGAGTCTATAGGGGATGTCCCCGGTCGACTGGACTTGATGAAGGTCAGGACAATCTCCATACTACTGGTCATGGACCATGGGAGTCTTCAAATTTTTCTAGACCAGATGAAGGTCATATGTTGACTCTAAATGAGCCATGGGAGATGTTCCTAGTCGACCGAACCATATGAAGGTTCAGGATACACTCCATACAAGAGTAGTCCAGGTCTTTAATTTTATCATATGGCATTGCTTGCAAATTTCAAAACCACAATCAAGGTAAGTATATAAGGAGGATAATGATACCTGTTGTCTGGATGATTTATCGAGTGACTAGTCAATTGCTCTTTAATATAGGAAGCATACTCTGTTTGACTGAAACAATGAGAGATCCTTTACGTGCCTGTTGTGTCGACTGAGCAGAAGGTTGATAATGATGTCCCATAAAGAGGATGTTTCGTTGTCTTATGAATCAAGATGACCATTCATATTGATGAAAGTACATGAGTCTATAAATTACTATATCTGACGGAGGTCTAAGAAAGTTTTCATTCTACTATACTCGAACGAGGTACACCAGAGTTTATTCTTTACATGACCCAATGAAGGTCCAAGAAAGTACACACACTCCACTATACCTGATGAAGGTTCATGGGAGTCTACACACTTCATATGTGATGAAGATCCACAAGGGTCTTCATTCTTCATTCTACATGATCTAATATGAATCAATGAGGTTCTTTACTCTGAAGAAGGTCTATGAGAGTCTTTCCTTCTCATACTACTAGTTCTGATGAAGGTTCATGGGACTACTATCAACTGGGCTATCGAATGTACCTTTTCATATTGTCTGAGGAAGAGATGACAATTTTTCCATGCATCATTGGTTGATGGCCATCCATCTTAGTGCATAGTCTTTATCTGTGTCTTACTGTGTGGCGCACCCATCTAATGCTTCTCTTACGTATTGATCTCTCCTAGTGCCAGGCTTTCCATTTTGTCTTATCGAACGACATATTCACTCATTGCCAAGCCTTTATTCGCGCCATTCGACATGCACATGAAGATGTCTGAAACCTTGTGGCTTTGCGTGGCATGGGCCTGGTCTGAAGTGTGTGACGTCCATGTGGCAACAAGATTTGGAAATTTTGTGTGTTCTTTCCAATGAGATTTTTATACCTGCACATGTGCTTTGAAAGTGTGCTTTTGTTTAATGGGCCATTCCAAACCGGCCCATTAGGCATTAGTAATAAACGAGTCCTCTCGGTACCCTGGGGATTTCACAAATTTTCCAGGCCATAAGCCAGACGTAGTTCACGTGGTGGAGCATGGATGCAATCATTAAGCCTTGTGAGTAGACTGGCGTGTGGCTGCCTTGCTAGTGTCGAATGAAGACAGCATGTGGTGATAATCCAACCATGTAGATGAAGACAAGTTCAAATGAGCCGATCATATTACCAAATGGGCCTCACCTTAGCGTTTACACACTTTGAAACATTGAGTGAAGTATCACTCATATTTCCAATACTGAGGGACCTACCGAGCAGAATGAAGCATTCATGTCTATCACCTAGGGCCCATCTAAGCAAAATCATGACAAAGAGAATTTTTCAGCCACAAACGACAACAACATGGGTTGTAGCATTATAGTGACAGTCTTGAAGGGAAAGATGTGTATACTAAAAATGTCAGCTCACTAGCCCTTATTGGCAACGGGACGAAATCTATGTATACTCTGCGAATGAGATATTTTCAACCTCTTGCGTCGCCAACGAACTGAAGGAATCTACGTGGGTCTGCCAGCCCAAATCCGCCAGGGAGCCCAAACAGAGTCACTGTGCCAGTGGATCCAAGTTACATGCCCAAGCTAGCCCAATAATCTCCCACAACGGCCCACATGCAGAAAACCCAATGAAAAAGAGGAACTGAAAGCCCAGTTCACCTATAGTGCATGAACCGAAGGTCTATCCCCACAGCATTCCTGCACCGGCCCATTTCAATTAGTTTCAAAAGCCCAAACGAAGGTGCCAAATCACTCATCCAAGCAGCCCACGTCAGGCCCACACACGCAAAATAGAGCCAAAAAACTCCATCACGGAAAACAGCCCTCGGCACTTCAATCGTTATGAATCCCACATCGTCATGGATGGTCTTTTGCACTCGGATTCCTCAAGCAGTTTCTGAAGATCCTGAAGCTCGAGTAGTTTAGTCTCCAAGAACATGTTGCGACAAGGTTTCCCATAATGGTGTCTCAAGGTTTGCTGTTTGTTTGGCCTGACAAGAATGGTTGGGAAGAGCCAATGCTACCAAGCCACCAATGTAAATCAAGTCTCACATTAGTTGTCGACTCTCAGCGGGACAGAGCATAACTTCAGGAAAGAGACCCCGACTCTCTGGCTTCCAACTACAAGTCGATTGAGATTACTCAAGATTTCAAGTTGGTGAATTAAATTGATTTCCTGAATGGCTTTATGTTAGTCAATTTATGGTCAAATGGTTTCGGTTTCTGACAAGTCGACATTGCGAAGGATCGAAGCTGTCTGAGCACATTAAGAATGAATCTATCAACATTCGGACGACAGCGAACATGTCGAGTGGCCAGATTGTTTTTACTGGTGTTGATAAATCTTGGGACTGCCATGTTTATAAAGACAGAACATAAACTAAGGATCTCACCCAGTCGACATCATGTATTTGTAGAAAGAGGTGTCATTTCGGCGAGCTGTTGAATCAGCTAGGCTCTGATTTCGCTGGATCTATTAGCGATCTTCACCTGGTCACGTAATCAAATGGGGTCTGATTTCTCTCCCGTACCCCCTCTCAATTTCCTGCAAGTCGGCGACCGTGCCGATTTTCTAGGACTGTGAACCCATCGGATGTTTGTCAGTGTCGATTGGGTGATTGTTGGTTTTTGTTGATTGTCTTTGGTGCATTTCCAGCGAACAAACGATGTGGGTTTGTGTTTTGATATCAGCCATTGAATCGCCCCTTTGAAATAATCAATGTGGGACGCTAGTTCAAATGGAGATGGCCTGGTAGTGTCGATCGGGATGTCCTCGCCAAATCTTCATATGGGCACGTCGATTGGGACACCATCTTCATGCCATGTACTTGTTCCTTATTGAAATCCATTAGAGACAACTCAATCACGTAGTATGAAGCTGAAGGCGATCCATGCATTCTTGGGAAGATGACAATTATTTCACATGTAGTAAGAGGTTGATGACAATCAACCCATGGATCATTATGTGTGAAAGGGTCGTAGATAGAGATGTCTTTGCTTGCTAAGAATCGCTAGGGCCCCACGGTGGGCGCCAAATTGTAGACGCTGGTTTTCGCCCGAGGTCCACAATCGAGAATTTGTAGTTGGGGGCGCTAGCGATCCTGCAAAACAAGAGTAAAATGAGCGGGAGTTCTGCCCACCGGTGTGGTGGGTGCCGGGGGCACTCCGACGCTCAAGTCAGTGAAGGATGACGAGCTGTAAGTAATGGAATAGCAAGGCTAGAGACTACCTTGATCCCCATGTGATGCCGTGAGGGCGGTAGGATGGTGATTATATGAATTCTGGAGAGAATGTCCCCCCGATCCTCATGGAGCCTTCTTTCTTATATACCTATCTGAGGGTGTGCACTTGATTACTCGTCTGTTGAGTCTTGGTAACGGTCGACTTTATGAGGGATATTCACTGCATTTGCCCGTTGTAGGCTGGAAACTGTCGAATTTATGTATGGTGTTTATGAACTTAGGAGTTACGTGGGCCGGCCTCTGGATAGTCCTCCGGTTATGGGTGTTGGTGGTCATTGGGCCTGGGCCGATATTATGTCTTTGGGGTTTGATTGGGAGGCTTCAGGGGTGCGTCCAGTATTAGGCCTGAAGTAAAATGACGAAACTACCCCTGGACCAAATTTGGCCCAAACAGGAGCGATAGCGACTCAAGCTCATCTGAGGAGGAAGAAATCAAAGAAAGAACAAATATAGCATTCATGGCTATCGAGGATGAGGATTTCTTCTTTGAAAGCGAAGAAGAAGAGGTACACAACTATCAAGATTATAATTATTTACTTGATGCTTTTAATGGCTTAAATGAGTTGTGTGATATGCATTAAAATTGGTTAAAAATGAGCATTCATCACTAAAAAATGATCATGCATCTTGTATGGATAAATTTCATGTTTTAGATAATGAGATTATATGCTTAAAGACCAAACATGAAAAAGAAATTGCATGCTTAAATGATGAAAATACATGTTTAAGAAATAAAAAGCTGGAACTTGAAAATGTCATATCTAATATGTCATCTAGCTCAAAAACATGTGAATGTGAATCTATTTTGAATGAAAATATTTTATTAAATGAAAAAGTTATAGATTTACAAAACATTGTTAGTAAATTTATATTGGGACAGAAAAATTTTAATATGTTAATTGGATCCCAAAAATGTGCATTTAAAAGGGAATGATTAGGATATAGACCTTACATTAAGAGAAATTTTTTGAAGAACTATTTTTTAAGGCATCCGACTCCCATGCTAATATTATCAATGAAAATGTCACATTTCATGCATGTAATAAGAAGGGACACAAAATCTTTGAATGCATTAACAATAATGTGATTAAAAATGCATGGATTCCTCAAGGAATCAAGTTTAACCCCTATTGACCTAAGAAATGTTGGGTACCAAAATGCACTTGATAATCTTGTAGTGGGAGCTTTGGGAAGGATCTTAAAGAGAATTGAAAATTGATCCCAAATGCTCAAAGAAATGAGGAACCGCAACGGTAATAGGTAAACTCCGTACTCACGGAAACATTGGTACCGTTTCCTCTAAATTATGTGTGTATGCCTATTTCAAATTGGTATAAAAAAATTTTGAAGCATACAAATGATTAGGCAATATATTCAAACTTATATTGATATCAATTGTTCATTTGATATCATTAAATGTCTTAATCATACATTTAAACCTCATTTTGTATCAATTAGTATCACATTGAATTTATGTGATTACTTGATTGATTTGCATTGAACATGCCTTTGATATTTAACATATTTGTATGAAAATGAAATGCATGTATATCGACATAATGTCCCATTTGTATCATGAAATGCACAAATATTTGATTTTTTATTAATTGGTATCATAATTATGGGAAGAAATCATTAAAAATGCATTGATCATTGTTCAATTGGTAATCATTGGTATAATATTTGAGAAATACTCTATGCATGATTTCTATATTTTATGGCAAAATGGGGAAAATGTCAGAATGTGCATATTTTTAAATTTTGGTATCATCATTTAATGCACATATTGATTGATATCTCATTTAAACTTAAATTTTTGCTTCTCCACTTTTTGATAATGTCAAAGGAGGAGAAATCATTAGAATGAGATTAAAACTTGTTTTACCCTCACCCTTGGATTAAAGGGGAGTAAATGTACTAATGTATTTGTCTAAGTCTTATAGAGCTATTTTGAAGACAATCACACATTGAAGGGGAACTCATAGAAGCTCACGAGTTTTAAGGGGTTGCCATCAACAAAAATTGGGAGATTGTTAGCAACACAATCGCATAATGGATTTTGATGATGCAACGAGAGTGAAGTCATCGACGCACAAAGTGAGATAATACAAACAGATGTCGAAGCACACGGTGGTGAAGAGCGAAGAATATGAAGACTTGCATACATTGAAGATTTTATATGAAATCTTAGCTTATAACTCTAATTGTAATGTGATTTGAGTATTCAAGTGTCTAAGCTCATAGGAAACTTGCATATTCACTTAAATGGATTAGGTTCATGAATAAAATGCATTAAAACCTTCATACTTGTATTTTTGGTAAAGAGACCGGCATACCGGTCCCTTACCGGTGTCCATACCAGTGAGATGTTGAGTTATGCATGCTCACTGGAATTGGCACGGACCTTACCGGTCTCATACCGGTTAACCTATGGTTTGCATGGTGTGGGAACACACAGCTACCTGGGCGACGCCGTTCTTAGGCTCGCGGCACTAGTTGGGAAGTACTAAATAATATGGAGTCGCCACCCGGTGTGAACCGGGACAAAGATTTAAGGCCGCACTCACCCCTCGCAAGGGAAGACCTCAAACCGTTGGGTTCGGAATGGTCCCTTACTTATGTCACTCGTAATAAAAGGATTTATGTAATAATTTAACCAGGCTTAAATAACATTTATTTCCAAAAATATCATGCTTCTAGATTCATATGCATACATCAACAAGTTCATCACAACATGCAACATCACATGACAATCTCATGAACATATTTCAATCCTATGATAGGGAAAACTAAGAACAACCTAATCATGCTTGAGTACTATCTCATGAGCCTATTAACCAAATAACCTGCTAACAGCCTAATCATGCTTGAATACAATCCCAAGAACACATAGAATGGATAAATGCAAGAATACAAATAATACGGTTGGCTATATAACACAAGAAAGATCAACCAAGAGGCAATTATGCGTGAATATGATAAGACAGACTCAGTTCAGTGTGTGCGCGTTCGTGTAGCGTTCGTAAACGCGTTCGAACGGTAAACAGAAGGTTCTCGTTCGTGTGGCGTTTGATAACGCGTTCGAACGGAAATGAAACAGAATGCTCGCGTTCGTATGGCGTTTGATAACGCATTCGAACGTAAATGAAACAGAATGCTCACGTTCGTATGGCGTTTGATAACGCTTTCGAACGTAAATAAAACAGAATACTTACATTCGTATGGCGTTCGTGAACGCGTTCGAACATAAGCAAGACCTGATGCATGACAAGGCAAAATACATGCGCTTTCGAGTTGCGTTCGTAAACGCGTTCGAACGGGAACAGACCTGATGCATGAAAATGGGACGCAATACATAACTGACAAAATAAAGGGGGGGCGCGGTGAAGTACTGCCGTAAAGGTGGCCTTTTGGGGCTCTTGATCTCTCAAAGAGAGGACCTTTAGACCAACATACTAAGCTCATGCGCTCGATTGAATCATGCATACATAGAATGGAAAGCAATAATATTAAACATAGTGTGCCCGATTGAACGTATTTCGCATTCAACCGAACACACATCAATCGGTGCGGCAGAGCATCGTGGTGAAGGATTTTAACCCTCCAATTAGGGAACCTTTCATCGCACTTACTAAGCCCATGCACTCGATCGTATCATACGGGAATAGACAACATGCAGAATTTAAATAACAAGAATTAAATAAACCAAAGCAACACAAAACAAGAGAAGGTGCCGTTTACTCAAGTGGTACGTGGAGTTGTGTCCCAAGTACAGACCGCACTACCGTTCATTCGGATTCGGCTACGGAATTTACGTCTGGGTTTCCATCCTATATACCACAAGAGACGACACTCTTCCATTTCATTCAAGCCACAACATGCATCTATAAACGACTCTCATGCGAATAAAATTCAATAATGAAATAAACGAATATAAACTAATGAAAAAGTGCCCTCAGGTCTAACCTTTTAAGTCGTCTCTCGGACTCGCGTTTCACGAAGATCGGAAGGGGTAAAGCTCCACAACTCTTCCGGTTCACTGGTTCACTGCTCTCGTTCGTTGTCTTACTGTTTTGGGTCGTCGTCCTCCGTCTTTTGCTGTTGTTTTGACTCCGATTCGCTGCCGCTGCTACTATTTTGCTGCTGTATTTTAATTACTGTTTTTGGGATGTTTTGACTACTGTTTTGGGTGTTATTTTCGGTGGTGTTATGGTGTGGTTCGGGGGCTGTTTTATGTGTGTGTTTAGGGCTGCTATATGCGTGTTTTAGGGCTGTTTGGGATGTGTTTTTCGGTGAGGTGAAGGGGCTGTTCGGGATATGTTTTGGTCAAGGCGATGTGGATTCTTTTGTTTGTGATCTTTTTGTTATTGAGAGTGAGGGAGAGTTGTGTCTATGAGCTAGCTAGGCTTTTTTTTATATGAATGAGCTAGCTGAGAAGGTTGGTGAAGGGTTCTTTTTATAGGCAAAGGGTTAGGCTTGACAAGGAAATGGATTTGTGTATTTAAAAAAGGATATGATTTGGTGTTGGACAAGGAAAGCAATGGATTTGATTGGCTTGGATTAGGGAGGTTGAATATTTAGTTTATGTTGATTAGGCATACAATATTTTATGTTTGGGAATAATATATTGGTTGATTGATTTTAACTTGGTATGATTATATTTGATTGGCTTGGATTAGGCATTTAGTTTGTTGATTGATTTTAATTAGGCATGCAATTTCTTTAATTTGTGTAAGTATTTTATTTAATTTGGTATGTGATTTTTAGATTTGTTTTGATTTCACCATGTGTTAAATATGTGTTTTAAGTGGGCTTGGGCGTGTGGGCCAAGGTTTGGGCGAATTGGGCTTAATGTGAGGCTAGCAGCAAAACCAGAATTACCGACACCGTTCGAACGCTTACTCGAACGTGGCACGAACGTCCGCAATCTGCCTGACGTCGAACGAAGTAACGAACGCAACACCAACGAAAACAGTGAACCTTGTTTATTCTGAATTTCCCCTCCGATGTCCGTTTCCCGTGACATCCGTGACTTAAAAGGTAGTGTCTCCAAAATGAGACTCATCATAGGGACTTATGTGTAAAAATGCAGTGCCTACAGTCGCCCCCACTTTGATGGGACTTGTGTAATGTGCAACAGTGACAATCCTATCAAAGTTATGCAATACATTTCTACTTACCTGGCTCGCCAGCTGCCACTTGACTTACCATGTGTTGAGTTGATTTGGGTGGTGAGGTGCTGCAACCCCTGGTTCATTCTTGAACCGTGCTGTGATGTGGTCCATTCCCGAACCGTGGATGTGATGTGGTCCATTCCCGAACCGTTGATGTGATGAGGTCCATTCCCGAACCGTCACCGTGATGTGGTCCATTCTCGAACCGTGCTCCATTCCCGGAGTGTTACTCTGATGTGGTGTCCATTCTCGAACTATTACTGTAAAGTGGTCCATTCCCGAACCGTTACTGTGAGGTGTCCTTTCTCGAACTGTTACTGTAAGGTGGTCCATTCCCGAACCGTTACTGTGAGATGTCCATTCCTGAACTATTACTGTGAGGTGGTCCATTCCCGAACCGTTACTGTGAGATGTCCATTCCCAAACTATTACTGTGAGGTGTTCATTCCCGAACTGTTACTGTAAGGTGGTCCATTCCCGAACCGTTCTTCCATTCTTGGAGTGCCATTCTCGGCCTGTCCATTCTTGAACTCTGCTCCATTCTTGGATTGCCATTCTCGGCTTGTTCATTCTTGAACTGTCCATTCCCGGACTATATCTTCATTCTCGGAGTGCCATTCTCGGCATGTTCATTCTTGAACTGTCCATTCCCGGACTATATCTCCATTCTCGGAGTGCCATTCTCGGTGTGCTCATTCTCGAGCTGTCCATTCTCGGACTATATCTCCATTCTCGGAGTGCCATTCTCGACAGAACTGATCTGATGTAATATGGGCCTCGCCCCAAGAATGCCATATCCGGCAAAAACTGATCCGATGTAATGTGGGCCTCGCCCCCCAGAGTGCCATACCCGGCAATGCTGATACTGAAGTGGCCTCGGCCCTAACTGCTATCGATATGGGCCTCAACCCCAGACTGATACTGCTGATATGGGTCTCACCCATGTGATTCATTCCTGAAGACTGCTGACATTGTACTGTTACTGCTTCTGTTTGGCTTGTTTTGCCACTTTTCTTTTTCTTCTTCAAAACCTGCGAATACAAAACAAACACAAAAACGAATGCCAAAATGTGTTACATGTATGCATGCATGCATGAGTGTGTTTCTCATCCCGTTGGGTTAGGTCTTCTTCGATTCATTTCCGAACCGTGCTCCATTTTCGGAGTACCAATCCCGGACAAACTGATGCTGATAATGTGGGCCCCACCCCAGAGATTCCTTTCTGAAGCTGACACTGACATGGGTCTCGTCCCTGGGACTCATCCCCGAAACCATACTGATATGGGCCTCAACCCTGGGACTCATCCCCAAACTGATTGATAATATGGGTCTCGACCCTGGGACGCAACCCCGACACTGTTGATGATGTGGGCCTCGCCCCCGAGCTGATACTGATGTGGCCTCGGCCCTGGGACTCATCCCCAAACTGTAACTGATGTGGGCCTCGCCCTGGGACTCATCCCTGAAACTGATGTGGGCCTCATCTCCGAGCTGATATTGATATGGGCCTCGCCCCTAACTGATACTGATGTGGGCCTCGCCCCAGACTTAACCATTCTGCCTGTTGCATACTCTGCCGTGTCATCATCAAAAGCGGGGATATCATCTCTCAACACATTCGGAGGCTCCTCACGCCTCACATTCTCAGATTTTCCCCCAGCACGGGGGACAGCCACATTTGCCATGGCAGTAGTCAATGCTTTCAACTGTTCAATAATCTTGACGGAACCATTCTCCACCTGATCCATACGGGATACCTCAATATCTGATCCACTCATGTCTGTTCCCAGTATTTTGGTGGGTCTTCCCTTTTCCCTAACCCAACGTGAGTCTTTTATGGCTTTTAAGACACAGAGGGTTAACATGATGCATGTATGCATGGAGTGCATGAGATGCATGTAACATATATAACATACTAAATCAACTAAAATTTTCAAACAAGTCGGCCCATTATCATTTTAGAAGCTTTTGGCTCAATCGTCATAAGGTACGTTCTTGTCCCAGTTTAAATGGCCCAACAAGCCCATATCTCATGACAAAAGGTCTGAATGGATCCAAATGACAATGTTCCCAAACACAAGCATACAAGAAAGATAATGCAAACAATAATTTCTACAGAATGGCCCATCAACATTTCAGAAGCTTTGGGCCTAATGGTCATCAGGTACGAACTTGCCCCAGTTTAAATGGCCCAGCAAGCCCGCATTTCTGACAATAGTCCAACTGCATCCAAATGAGGATGGTCCATAAGCACATTCTCAAGGAAATAATTGTTACTTTAACCATACAAACCGGTCTAGGGGTGGATTTGCAAGGGTATAGACAAAGGCTCTCACCGGCGAAGGATGGCCAACAACTAGGTCTCCCCACTCAAGGGTTCGAGCAACCAAGTGAGAGCACCCTTTTTTATACACTAAGGTACGTGCCAATGAGCTATGGTGTGTGACGGACTGTCAAATGGATTTCCCGTTGTAGATTCCCCAGAGGGAAGGTGGAGCGAGGCTCACTTAAATACCCAAGCCTCTTAGGCTCTTATCGCTTGGTGTCAGGAATAAACAACGAGTCCTCCAAATTAGTCCATCACAATAGGCTACGAGTAGATGGCTATCTAGGTGCCTTCACAGCTTTTCCTTCTAGAAAGGTAGTGAGTGAAGGAAAACACCAAACCATTACCTAGCCTCAAAATGCCTTTGATTAAACCCCCATTTCATCCACTATAGACACAGTCAATTAGAACATAAATCCAAACATTACAAAAGACAATATTTCGGGGCCGATTCTCTATCCCCAGTGGAGTCGCCAGACTGTGGGAACACACAGCTACCTGGGCGACGCCGTTCCTAGGCTCGCGGCACTAGTTGGGAAGTACTAAATAATATGGAGTCGCCACCCGGTGTGAACCAGGACAAAGATTTAAGGCCGCACTCACCCCTCGCAAGGGAAGACCTCAAACCGTTGGGTTCGGAATGGTCCCTTACTTATGTCACTCGTAATAAAAGGATTTATGTAATAATTTAACCAGGCTTAAATAACATTTATTTCCAAAAATATCATGCTTCTAGATTCATATGCATACATCAACAAGTTCATCACAACATGCAACATCACATGACAATCTCATGAACATATTTCAATCCTATGATAGGGAAAACTAAGAACAACCCTCATCATGCTTGAGTACTATCTCATGAGCCTATTAACCAAATAACCTGCTAACAGCCTAATCATGCTTGAATACAATCCCAAGAACACATAGAATGGATAAGTGCAAGAATACAAAAAATACGGTTGGCTATATAACACAAGAAAGATCAACCAAGAGGCAATTATGCGTGAATATGATAAGACAGACTCAGTTCAGTGTGTGCGTGTTCGTGTAGCGTTCGTAAACGCGTTCGAACGGTAAACAGAAGGTTCTCGTTCGTGTGGCGTTTGATAACGCGTTCGAACGGAAATGAAACAGAATGCTCGCGTTCGTATGGCGTTTGATAACGCGTTCGAACGTAAATGAAACAGAATGCTCACGTTCGTATGGCGTTTGATAACGCGTTCGAACGTAAATGAAACAGAATACTTACGTTCGTATAGCATTCGTGAACGCGTTCGAACATAAGCAAGACCTGATGCATGACAAGGCAAAATACATGCGCGTTCGAGTTGCGTTCGTAAACGCGTTCGAACGGGAACAGACCTGATCCATGAAAATGGGACGCAATACATAACTGACAAAATAAAGGGGGGGCGCGGCGAAGTACTGCCGTAAAGGTGGCCTTTTGGGGCTCTTGATCTCTCAAAGAGAGGACCTTTAGACCAACATACTAAGCACATGCGCTCGATTGAATCATGCATACATAGAATGGAAAGCAATAATATTAAACATAGTGTGCCCGATTGAACGTATTTCGCATTCAACCGAACACACATCAATCGGTGCGGCAGAGCATCGTGGTGAAGGATTTTAACCCTCCAATTAGGGAACCTTTCATCGCACTTACTAAGCTCATGCACTCGATCGTATCATACGGGAATAAACAACATGCAGAATTTAAATAACAAGAATTAAATAAACCAAAGCAACACAAAACAAGAGAAGGTGCCGTTTACTCAAGTGGTACGTGGAGTTGTGTCCCAAGTACAGACCGCACTACCGTCCATTCGGATTCGGCTACAGAATTTACGTCTGGGTTTCCATCTATATACCACAAGAGACGACACTTCCATTTCATTCAAGCCACAACATGCATCTATAAACGACTCTCATGCGAATAAAATTCAATAATGAAAGAAAAGAATATAAACTAATGAAAAAGTGCCCTCAGGTCTAACCTTTTAACGACTCTCATGGGTCGTCGTCCTCCGTCTTTTGCTGCTGTTTTGACTCCGATCGCTGCCGCTGCTACTGTTTTGCTGCTGTATTTTAATTACTGTTTTTGGGATGTTTTGGCTACTGTTTTGGGTGTTATTTTCGGTGGTGTTATGGTGTGGTTCGGGGGCTGTTTTATGTGTGTGTTTAGGGCTGCTATATGCGTGTTTTAGGGATGTTTGGGATGTGTTTTTCGGTGAGGTGAAGGGGCTGTTCGGGATATGTTTTGGTCAAGGCGATGGGGATTCTTTGTTTGTGATCTTTTTGTTATTGAGAGTAGGAGGGAGAGTTGTGTCTATGAGCTAGCTAGGCTTTTTTTTATATGAATGAGCTAGCTGAGAAGGTTGGTGAAGGGTTCTTTTTATAGGCAAAGGGTTAGGCTTGACAAGGAAAGGATTTGTGTATTTAAAAAATGATGATTTGGTGTTGGACAAGGAAAGCAATGGATTGATTGGCTGGATTAGGGAGGTTGAATATTTAGTTTATGTTGATTAGGCATACAATATTTTATGTTTGGGAATAATATATTGGTTGATTGATTTAACTTGGTATGATTATATTTGATTGGCTTGGATTAGGCATTTAGTTTGTTGATTGATTTTAATTAGGCATGCAATTTCTTTAATTTGTGTAAGTATTTTATTTAATTTGGTATGTGATTTTTAGATTTGTTTTGATTTCACCATGTGTTAAATATGTGTTTTAAGTGGGCTTGGGCGTGTGGGCCAAGGTTTGGGCGAATTGGGCTTAATGTGAGGCTAGCAGCCAAAACCAGAATTACCGACACCGTTCGAACGCTTACTCGAACGTGGCACGAACGTCCGCAATCTGCCTGACGTTCGAACGAAGTACAAAGTAGAACGCAGCACACAACGAAAACAGTGAACCTTGTTTATTCTGAATTTCCCCTTCCGATGTCCGTTTCCCGTGACCTCCGTGACTTAAAAGGTAGTGTCTCCAAAATGAGACTCATCATATGGACTTATGTGTAAAAATGCAGTGCCTACACATGGCTACTGAAACCGGCACACACCAAACCGGATTCCATACCAGTGACCGGTGAGCTTAACTGCTAGTTCCTTTGCTGGAACCGGTATGATAATGATATAAATCGGTCATCATACCGGTTAACTGTTGGGGTTTTGGCGCGAGCGCAGCGAAAGCTCGCGGTTCGGGCGAAATCGTAATTTTAAAACTTTTTTAAATTACCGAATAAATTATTCAATATCCAATATGAATAATTTCATATTTCACCTATAAATATTTATTCGATATCAAATAGCGACATAAATAGTTAAGAAACGTCGTGAAACTTTTACGAAAATATTTTTCCGCAAAATGGCATAAAACGCGTTTTTGACCGAACTGACTACTCAATACACATAAGGGCTACCCAGGTCAGCCCCAATAGTATTAGGGCAGTTCATGGGTTGCCCGAACAGTGACAAATTCATTGTTTGGACAGCTGTCACCAGGTTGGCTCAAAAGTCACACAGTAACGCCGTTTTTCGCGTTTTCGCTTATTTCAACTCCGAAAAAATTTCCGATAATTGTTCCAACACCCAAAACACATCCAATACATTCAAATGACATCATTTTCATCACAATCAATCCAGTTTTTCCAGTTCTGAATTTGCAACAAAAATAATCAAATTTTCATGCTTTAATCCAACTTTTTCAACATTAATCACATTAATCAAAACACCAATTCAAGTCACCACCAATGAAGCACTCAATAAAAATTCTAGGCATTACAAGAGTCGTCATAACACTCTAGAATGACAACTTATCATCAAATGACAAAATTGAATCGATATTACAATAATATTATCCAAGTCAACTTTACACATGCACAAAGCCTTCCAATTCATCCTCCAAACCAAAAAGCCCCAAATTTATAGAAAAGAAGAAACCCTAGGATCTCACTAGATCATCAAGAAACAAGAAACATAATTTCTAAGCTTAGGGATTTGTAAAATTACCTTTAATCATCTAATTCCTTAGCTTTTTTCTTGATTTTTCTTGATTTTCTTTCTTGAATCATCAAGCCAATTTGAGAGGTATTTTAGAAGACTAAATTCGGCCATGGAGGATGATTGTTAAGAAAACAAAAAAAAATCAACTTAAAAGGAAGGCTAACCGACTTTGGAGGGGGTATTTTAGTCATTTTCTAAAAAATAATTCAATTAAATATAATAAGCTTTAATTTGACAAATCAAATTTGCACACTTAAAGCTTAATAAAATCATGTCATTTGTAACCAATAATAATCAAATATGTTTCATAACAATTATGAAAAAGTATATTATTTAATTAATATGAAATCATCTTTATTATCAATCTATCTTATTTATCATTCATTAATAATAAAAGCAAAAGAACTCTACATTCAAAGCACAATCCTAAAGAAATAAAATTACGAAAACATGAAAAAAAATAAACTTAAAATACACTCGACTACGGTTCCGGTTCGGAATTGAAACCGAATCGGAACTGAACCAGTAGAAACCGATCGATTCCAAAACAGCTAATTTTATGGGCAATTTAGGTATCACGAAAAATAATCCAAAAATATATAAAGAGGGGTCATATACTTCATTTTTTCAACACATCAATTCTCAATTCTCTCTATTTATTTAATTCACTCATTCTTAATTCTCTCATTTTCAATTTCTCATATTGATTTAATTTTGCAATTCTTCAATATTAACAAAAAAAATAAAAATGGAAAGCTCATATGAGAACATCATGTCCAATGTGCCAACCAAAGAGAGCAGCCAAAGTATCAGTACACGGAAAAGAGAAGTTAAGTTTCGATCTTCTGATATTTCCAAAATTTCATTTTCATTTGAAGGTCCAAGAGCAATATACAATTATTGTGGTGTATCTTACAAATTTACTGACAGCTATGGTAAAATTTTCACGAAAAGTTCCAACTCGTTGGAATTCAATTTATTTTCTTTTAACTCAAGCTTTTCAATACAAATATGCATTATTTAGTTTTTTCCCAACATATTCAACATACAACACTTTTGCTTAGTCAATGAGATATTTATGAAAAAAAATTAGAAATTTTTTAAAAAAATTAATGATGTAATAAATATTGTTAGTGGAGTTTATTCCCCTATGATAAATTTATTTTTTGTTGAATGTTTGAATATTGTTGATACTTTATATGTGCATGCTGAAAGTTCAAATATTAATGATATTATTTTAATTGAAGCTATTACTGTTATGAAGAGAAAATCGTTGACTAATTTTAAAGTCATTTCATTATTTTATCTTATCGTCACAGTTTTTAATCATAGGTTTAAATAAGAAGATTTGAATAGTGGCTTACAAACTTATTATGAACTTTAGGAATTCAGTGGATATAACTTACAATCATCAGGACAATCTAATAGCGAACCCGTAATATATTCAAGACTTAGCATAAGTGATCGTTGGTTACTACGATAAAATTAAAAACATTGGGAAACCATGACTAACAACCCGGAATTAGATAATTATCTATCGATAAATTTTGAGTTTCCTCCTGAAAGTTTAGTAAGTCGACATCAAAATGTCAATTATATTTTATCAATTATTGCTAAATATGTGTTGGCAGCACATATTTCTACCGTTGTGGTTGAACAAACCTTCAGCTTATGAGGCAATATTTTGGAAGCAAGACGGTCTTCATTACATCCAAGCAATTTAGAAGCAACAACATATGTGGATGATTGAACCTGAGTTGATATGAGACAACAAGAAGATGCCCCTGATAACTTTGAAGACTTGTTCGTAATGCATCTACAAGTGCAAGCGAAACATGAGCTGAATGATCAACAATAATCATAGATAATGATGAACATTAAATAATTGTAATTGAGAACTATCTAAAAAATATAATGAAACTACGTGAGTTTTTTATTTTTCTCATCCAAAGAAGATACTTAAGCAACATAAGTTTTTAAAAATGTAAGTTTAAGATCTTTTATTTTATTTTTAATTTAAGTTTTTAATTTAATGTAATATAAATTCAAATTAATAAATTTCAAATCCCATTTTTTTTTTTTTTAAAATTAAAATTAAAATTTTAAATTAATTTTTTTAGCAACTCAGGTTAGGTCTGTCTATGTATTTGTGTGCACATTGATTTTCTTTTAATCGTTTAAAAAGAGGTTCGACCCATTTAATTGAATGTAGTTTTTTGGCAAAAATGTAAAAGTGACCCTCTAACTTTCACGTTTTTTCATTTAAGTCCTTTAACTTTCAGTTTTGTCAATTCAGTCCTATAACTTTCAATTTTTGTCAATTTAAGGCTCCGTTATAAATTCATCATTGTTGCTGTTACAAATAACGGCAACAATAAAGTAAACGTACTTTACATGTTATTTAATTAATACCTTCAATTAGACGTACTCTGCTTGCATCTTCGAGCTATTTTTTTGTCAAAAACACATATCCCAAGTTCAATATGACTTGTTGTCAAAAAATTATAAAAATTATAATTGGTGCTAGTAACGAAGATATGTATTTATTATAAGAGATTAAGATAATCAAATATTTTACCTACTATATTTAGACTCGAATCGAATGATTTGATTGTGTTATTTCCAATCCTTCAAAAAAGAAAACACGAGAAGATATATTTTACACAGCAGTTGATCAGTGGACCTAGACTCGACCGGCGGTTCGGTTCCACACAAAATTGGAACCAAAACCAGAACCAGAATCGAACCGTTCGGTTCTGGTTCCCGTTCCAACCGTTTTTTTTTTTTTTTTTTTGCTTTATTGAAAATAAAAAATTGAGATTGATAAATCAATATAATTTAAAATTATGAATTTGAATTTATTACATTACATAATTACATTAAATTACAAATAAAATTCTTATCTAAAAAATTATATATATATATATATATATATATATATATATTATATAAATTTAAACTGGTTCGGTTCCGGTTCCGAACCGGAACCTTAGCCAGGTCTAAGTGGACCCTAGCGACGAGTGTGGAAAATAATTATACGCAACTTATTTAGCAAAAACTAAATGGTTAGACATTACAATACATGCGATTGCACAGAATCAAAAGTTTTAGCAACTTATTTAGCAAAAACTTAATCGCATGTATTGTAATATCTAACCATTAAGTTTTTGCAAAATAAGTTGCGTATAATTATTTTCCACACTTGTCGCTGGGGTCCACTGATCAACTGCAGTGTAAAATGTATCGTCTCGTGTTTTTTTTTTTTTTTTTAAAGATTGGAAATAACACAATCGAATCATTCGATTCGAGTCTAAATATAGTAGGTAAAATATTTGATTATATCAATCTCTTAAAATAAATACATATTTTCGTTACTAGCACTAGTTATAATTTTTTGACAAAAAGTCATATTGAACTTGGAATATGTGTTTTTGACAAAAAAAATAGCTCGAAGATGCAAGCAATGTACATTTACTTTGCTTTAGCTTCCTCTGTCTTAAATAACAGGTAAAGTACGTTTACTTTACTGTTGCCGTTATTTGTAACGGCAACAATGATGAATTTATAATGGAGTCTTGAATTGACAAAAATTGAAAGTTAGAAGACTGAATTGACAAAACTGAAAGTTAAAGGACTGAAATGAAAAAACGTGAAAGTTAGAGGGTCACTTTTGCATTTTTGCCTAATTTTTTTTTATGATGAATATGGTAAAGTTATATATATATATATATATATATATATATATATATATATATATATAATTAAATATTTTTAAATTTTCTGACCGTGCCACGTGACGGTTTCATATAAAAATTATAAAAAAATTTAATAAATTTATTAAATAAAAATACATATTATAATAAAAATACATATTATAATTTTATAATAAATAAAAACACATATTATAATTTTATAAGAATTATATCATAAATTATAACAAAGAAACATATTATAATATCATATTAAAAAATTAAAAAAATTTAAGTCTCTTCTCCGCGCCACATGGCTGCTAAAGTTATAAAATTAGATTAATAAATATACTAAATAAAAATCATATTACAATAAAATGATACGTTATAATTTTATAAAAAAATTATTATAACAAGAAAACATATATAGTTAGGAGTGTGCATGGGTCGGGTTGGGAATCAACCCACCCAACCCACAAACAGTGCGAGTTAGGAAAAATCCAACTCAACCCAACTCATATATACGCCGATTGGGTTCTGACCGTGCCACGTGACGGTTTCATATAAAAATTATAAAATAAAATTAATAATTTATTAAATAAAAATCATATTACAATAAAAATACATATTATAATTTTATAATAAATAAAAATAATATTATAATTTTATAAGAATTATATCATAAGCTATAACAAAGAAACATATTATATATCATATTAAAAAATTAAAAAAATTTAAGTCTCTTCGCCGCGCCACATGGCTGCTAAAGTTATAAAATTAGATTAATAAATATACTAAATAAAAATCATATTACAATAAAATGATACGTTATAATTTTATAAAAAATTATTATAACAAGAAAACATATTATAGTTAGGAGTGTGCATGGGTCGGGTTGGAATCAACCCACCCAACCCCAAAACAGTGCGAGTTAGGAAAAATCCAACTCAACCCAACTCATATATACGCCGATTGGGTCGGATTGGACTTTTGGCCTGATTTCAAATTAAATATTAAAATAATTCATAAATAGATTTACTTAAATGCTAAAAAGACAGCAGCATAATAAATTAATCACTTTTGCATTTTTGCCTAGTTTTTTTTTATGATGAATATGGTAAAGTTATATATATATATATATATATATATATATATATATAATTAAATATTTTTAAATTTTCTGACCGTGCCACGTGACGGTTTCATATAAAAATTATAAAATAAAATTAATAAATTTATTAATAAAAATCATATTACAATAAAAATACATATTATAATTTTATAATAAATAAAAATACATATTATAATTTTATAAGAATTATATCATAAGTTATAACAAAGAAACATATTATAATATCATATTAAAAAATTAAAAAAAATTTAAGTCTCTTCGCCGCGCCACATGGCTGCTAAAGTTATAAAATTAGATTAATAAATATACTAAATAAAAATCATATTACAATAAAATGATACGTTATAATTTTATAAAAAAATTATTATAACAAGAAAACATATTATAGTTAGGAGTGTGCATGGGTCGGGTTGGGAATCAACCCACCCAACCCACAAACAGTGCGAGTTAGGAAAAATCCAACTCAACCCAACTCATATATACGTCGATTGGGTCGGATTGGGCTTTTGGCCTGATTTCAAATTAAATATTAAAATAATTCATAAATAGATTTACTTAAATGCTAAAAAGACAGCAGCATAATAAATTAATAAAGTATGATTAATGTTAAAACATCACACATAATCAATTTCACTAAGTTCGTAATCCAAATACATAACTAAATTAAAACTACATAATTAATATATAGTTATTCACACTAAATATAATGCAAAAATAATATATAGAGCTTGACCAAGAGAATAGAGTTTTGTTTTGTTTCTCTTATAATGTTATTGTTAGGGTTAGTTCTGTTAAAAAAAGAAAAAAAAAATATTTAATAAATATACGTGGGTTTGAGGGTTGGGTTGGGTTAGAAAAAATTCAACCCAACCCAACCCGCAAACCTAAGCGGGTTGAAAATTTATATCCAAATGGGTTGAATTAATTTTCCAACCCAACCTACCAAACCCACGTGGGTTGCGGATTGACTCGAGGATCAGGTTGTGTTTGCACACCCATAATTATAGTATCTTATTAAAAAAAATATTATTAAATTATCCACAATTAACCTAATATCTATAATTATTTTTTATTATTAAATTATAAAATTAAAATAATAAATTATTAACATAACAAATCTATTACAATATAAAAACATAATCTACTATTAAAGTAAGAAACATGTTAATTTAATTAATTAATTATTAATATTTTAATTTATTATTATTAAATTATAAAATTAAATAAAGAAACTTATTATAATAAGAAAACATATTATAAACTCTCATTAAAAAAAAACATAAGTGACACTTAATCTTTACAGTTAACTTATGCAATAAATTTTTTATTATTAAATTATAAAATTAAAATATCTTTACAATTAATTTTTTATTAAATAAAATATCTATTACAACAAAAATACATATTATAATTTTATAAGAATTGTATTATAATAAGAAAACATATTATATTATCTTATTACAATTAAAAAAAATATTAAATTATAAATTAAATTAATAAATTTGTCAAATAAGATCAATATTATAACAATAGAACATATTATACTATCCGATTACTTTTTGGATAATATCACAGATAATCCGACAAAGAATATATATATATATATATATAAATTTTTTCATCGCGTCACATGACGCTTAGTATCTACAATTAATTTTTTTTATTACCTATTATAATATGAAGATATATTATAATCTTCTATTAAAATTAAAAAAAAAATGTGATATATAATCTCTACAGTTAATATTTTTATTATAAAATTATAAAATAAAATTAAAAACCTATTACAATATAAAAATATAATCTCATATTAAAAGAATAAACATAAATAGTAACTTCCTATACAACCTAACAAGTTTTTTTGGATTTCGGGTATATTATTATTTGTTATTTTATTGTGAATTTTTATGATAAGTTTTTTATTTCATGAATTTTTCACTCTTGCATGGTGAATTATAATATTATTTGAGGACTGATAGACAAACGAATAAGACCTAAATATTAGGTATAAGTAAATTAATTATCTCATTTAAACTATAAAATCGACAAAATCTGAAATATTTATAAGATCAATACCTAAAATATATATTCAACCTGCACAAAATACGGACTATGTGCTAGTATAATTAAAAGGGGGAAAATGAAATTTTGCATGTTAGTAAAATAACAACAACAATATTTTAGTGGCTGCTATTATTAAATAGACTTAGCTCTAATGGTAAAGGTGGTATATCATGTGCCGGGTGTATATATCATCTCTCTCACAGCAGGCGGGCCTCACACATTTATGAGACCCGTCTGCTGTGAGAGATATGACATATACACCCGGCACATAATATAATTTTCGCTAATGGTGGGCTCAAACCGACATCAAAACCCTAATTAGTCACCCTAAAGTCTTGGTCAATTTACGAGACTAATGGGTTTTGTTATAAATATTTCATATTTAATGTTAAAAATTTCAAGTTTCATGTTACAAGTTCAATAATCATCGTTTCAACTTAAATTTCCAGTATAGATACCAAGATACCGTAGCTATGCCATAGACTAATAAAATAATTTAAATTAATTTCAATATGACTTAGTATTTATTTGATATGGCTTTTAGTAAAGATAAAATAATTTTTTAATTCCAAAATCTCTTTTCAATATTTTTTTTTTTGTTATTTGATTGTATTTACAGTAAAGTTTTTGAGATTTTAATAAAATATTTTACATATATTAGCAACTTTCAAAATTTGACTATTTAAGAATAACAGTTGAAACATTTTTTTTAAAGAGTTAAATTATTTAGAATACATTTTTTTATAACATAACCTTAAAAAACTTATGAGTTTAAGTAATTTTATAGTTCTTAATAAAAACTCACATCGACAACCAATCACATAAATTTTTTTGTGAAAAACTATACTTGAATAAGCTACATTTCAAAAATTATATTAAACGCAACCTTACAATAAATAAATTAAAGAGAATATGATACTCAACTACCTTAAAAATTATCATAATAATATTTTAATCACTCGAGTTTTAAAAATACAAATTTTGTTCTTTTGAATTTTAGAAAATACAACCAATATATATATATATATATATATATATATATATATATATATATATATATATATATATATATATATTTAACTAATTGAGTTGGCAAATTCACTTTTATTATTTTTGTACAATTATGAGATATTCAAAATTCAAATGGGACTCAAAATTAACAAAATGTATTTAATAACATAAGACTTGGTATTTAAATTAATTTCAATATGACTTGGTATTTATTTGATATGGCTTTTGCCTTTTAGTAAAGAAAAAATAATTTTTTAATTCCAAAATCTCTTTTCAAATTTTTTTTTTTTGTTATTTGATTGTATTTACAGTAAAGCTTTTGAGATTTAAAAAAAAATATTTTACATATATTAGCAACTTTCAAAATTTGACTGTTTAAGAATAAGAGTTGAAACACTTTTTTTTAATTATAACATAATTTTAAAAAACTTATGAGTTTAAGTAATTTTATAGTTCTTAGTAAAAACTCATATCGACAACCAAGCACGTAAAGTTTTTTTTGTGTGAAAAACTCTACTTGATAAGCTATATTTGAAAAATATATTAAACACAACCTTACAATAAATAAATTAAAGAGAATATGATACTCAACTACTTTAAAAATTATCATAATAATATTTTAATCACTCGAGTTATAAAAATACAAATTTTGTTCTTTTGAATTTTAGAAAATACAACCAATATGTATATATTTTTTTAACTAATTGAGTTGATACTTTTTATCTAATTTTGAAACTCACTTGTATCATTTTTGTACAATTATGAGATAATTCAAAATTCAAATGTGACTCAAAATTAACAAAATGTATTTAATAACATAAGCTGAAGTTTATATTTTTTAAAATATATGGATTGAAATGTGATTAGCACAAGAATTGATAACGGGTCTGATAGGGTACGAGATATCAATACATGTATTTGTCCCGTTTAATTAATGAATATAAAATTTTTTTTTTTACCCGTTCATAATGTATCAAGTATTTATTCACATAGAAATTTTAACTCTATTTAAACGGATACGTCAAAAATATACCCGATTTATTCAATCATCCAATATAAAAAATTATCATTTTACCCGCCTTAATGATTCTCATCCACCAGAAATTTTATCATCTCTGATTACGGCAACATGATAATTGTATGTTGTTTTCTCAAATAAATAAATAAA
Organism: Zanthoxylum bungeanum; assembly: GCA_019454045.1. NCBI lineage: Eukaryota > Viridiplantae > Streptophyta > Magnoliopsida > Sapindales > Rutaceae > Zanthoxylum > Zanthoxylum bungeanum. The sequence continues at coordinate 300,700 of SKCR01047278.1, forward strand.
AAAAATACCCAATTTTCCATTAACAAACACACGGGAAGAAAGAGAAAGTTGCAGCAACCAGAGGAAACCATGGACTCTGAAGAAGCTCCGATTACAGCCGCCGCCGCCGCAAAATCAAACAAAACAGAGGCAGCTCCAAAAAGTAACCAAAGTCATCGAAAAAGAAAAATTTGTATTGGGATTTTAATAAGCATCATCGCCATAGTTTTGCTGATCGTAATCCTAGCATTAACGGTGTTCAAACCCAAAGATCCCAAGCTAACCCTAAATTCAATCAGCGTCAGAGATCTTTCAGTGGCTCTAGCCATGTCACTGGCAAGAGCCAATCTCAATCTCAGCTTAGACGTCAACATGGGAATCAAGAACCCAAACAAATTCAGCTTCACGTTGAAAAACGGCGACGCTGAGATCAGTTACAGGGGTGACTTGGTGGGTGCAGTTCCGGTTCCGGCAAGAAAGTTGCCGTCTGATAAAACGACTGCCGTGAATTTGACGGTTACCCTTTTCGCCGATCGGCTTCTTTCGAATCCCCAGTTGTTTAGTGATGTTGTTACTGGTACGTTGCCAATGAGTACACAGGCTAGGGTTTCTGGGAAAGTTAATGTCTTGGGTATCAAGATTAGGGTTTCTGCTAACTCTGCTTGTGATTTTGTTGTGTTTGTTGGTAACAGGACAGTTGGTGATCAAGATTGTAAGATTAAGACCAAATTATAATTTATTTTATTTTATTTTTTTGTTGTTGTTTTTGGCTTGTGTTGCAATTTGTTGTTTGTATTGTCATTTGTAATTATAATTAGCAAATTTCACTCTATTTTGGTAAGTAATTCACTTCAACCTTGTTGTTTTATCCATTTTTGGGAATCTTACTCTTATAACAACGGGTATCAGTTCAATTATTAGGTTTCTTTGTTCTTTAGTGTGATATGGTGTTGTAGGGTTTAAGATTTTATTTTAGGGTTATAGATTCGAATCAAGAAAATGAATTTCTTGTAAGAATCTGGAACCGTCTAAAATTTTACTTATTCCCATTAAACCCGAAAGGAATGAATTTACAGTGAATTTCTAACTATTTTTAAAAAAAAAAAAAACAAAACAAAGGAAGGGTATAGAACAGTTCCATCCTCTAAAAATATAAGGTTATAAGATGATTGATAGTGTTAGGGTTTCCGGCTAATTATGGGCTTATTGGGTCTTTTATTAATTTCTGATAATTTTTTTTTCCGGTGGATTTTTTAGGATGAGTTTTACTTGGGCGTATTAACAGAATAGTTCGGTCCTCTAAAGTTGTCCCTTGGCAATTGGGTCTAACCTCATGTGAACACCTAATTAGAATATATGATATGACAAAAATACATAAACTCTTATTTTTAATTTTTACACCTCTTTCACGGTAGGTACAATGATTATTATATCATCACTGTAGCTACAGTGGGAGAGGTGTATAAATTATAAATAAGAGTTTATGGATGTATTTCATTGCTCATGATATGAACTCGTTAGCTAAATATATGATTAATTTGTGATTTATTAACGGTTAGACATCATCCCCTAAATATAAACCGGTTTTTAAGGTTGAGTGAGTTTTTTCTAGTCCGCAGATAGATGTTTACTGTATTTGATTTTGTTATTAATGGGCTGTGAGCAAAATTAAATTATTATTTTTTTTTGAAAATGATATTAGTGGTTAGTTGGTAAAGATTCATTAATGTGTAATGCCGGTTGCAATTGAAGTTTGACAAAACATTGTATTAACCCAATTTATGTCTTTATCATGAGCTCTGTTTTTTCTAGAATCTATATGTTTTCTGAGCTTCACAATTTCCTCAAGGTTTTGGAGTCAGAAGTGAAGTTCACACCAAGAAAGTCAATATATGTCATGGAGGTGACAATTTGTCACACAAATGGATTTTAGTTGGCTTTAATAAATAAATCGTATATAAGTTAATGTGAAAGTTTTTTATTGTGTTTCATGTATTTCATTAAGATCACTAAGTCGGTCCCTAAATTTCGTCGATACCTTTAGTAGTCTTTAGGTGAGAATTCGTATTCCGATCAGTTATGGGGAATATGTAGTGTGTAAAATTTATGTTGAGAACAGGAACCATGTCAAGCTTCAAGCATGGCTCTACGAAAAGTTTACTTGCCTTGTCGACTTACACTTTAGGTGGATGAGATGGCTCCGGGAATTGGTCATGGAATAATTGAGAATATCAGAACTGACATCATTCCGAGCGATATGATGGATCGTCGAGGACGTCGGTTATAAAATATGGTATGATGGATTGTCAGATAATGTGTATTTATATTCATTATTTGATATTGATCTTGTTTATAGGAAGAAAATATTCTCATGCATTAATAGAATGAGAGAATGCCCATTGAATCAAGAGTTGTGACGTAATCAGAAAATTGATTCAGTAGCGGCAAAATTTGATTGCCACAAAAATGTTAAATATCTTTATTTTACCTGAGATAAATCAAAATTATCATATTAATAAATTAGACTTTTTATTAATTTAAATGACATTTTTTTAATAAATTTTCCGATTGAGCGAGGACTCTCTCTTCTAAGTGACTCAATTACTGGAAACATGAGCAATTTTGAATCATTTTTTGATTTAAAAATACATACATTAGGATGATTATTTAAACAAATGATATAATTCTAATTTTATCATATAGTGGACATAAACATATGTTGGCAAAACAAGTACAAGGTTAGTGGATAATATTAAAACAAATAATTAGAAACTGTTACGGCAACAATAGAAAAATACAACAATTTATAGTAACAGTAAGGCAATGAAATTGAAATACAACATAATATATGATGTATAACAGCAAACACAGAAGAATAAGAATATTAACGCGCGAGGCATGTCTAAGAAGTGTCCTTAAAACATATTCCATCATACAGTCGATGCTTATGATATGTAGAGCGACTGTCTCCCAAGATACAACAAGAACGAATAATTTCATAGTACAAATAAATTATTCAAGCGAACTTAGGTTTGGAACGAACTTGATTAGAACTAAAAACAATAAGAAAGAGGAAAGGAAATTCTTTGTGGTTTGTAATATCTCTCCTTAAATTCTCGGCTAAGCTAAAAAAAAAGAAGGTCCAACACCGAAGGGGTAACCTTAGGGCTGAGCCCTAAGACCACCAAATAGATGAATGTTATACACCACGAACCCATAGTGTGGTCAAAGACGCAGCTGTCAGGATTCGAACCCACACCCAAATCTCAGATACGGTTCGTTTTTTTTTTTTTTTTTTTTTTTTTTTTTTTTTTTTTAAGGTTAAAAAAAGACTCTCCAAATTGAATTACCTGGCTTGATTCCAATTGAATTGAATAATAGCTCAATCCAATTCTTTGAATTCTGCAACTATTCAGCAAAAAATAATAAGGAAGTTAATAAAAACTTGATTAAGGCATTATCCGGAGAAACCGAACCGGAATTAACTGATTTGGTTCCGGTTCCACACTAAAGTGGAACCAGAATCGTCCGGTTCCGGTTCCATTCGGTTTTTTTTGTTTTTTTATTGAAAATAAAAAATTGAGATTGATAAATCAATATAATTTTAAATTATGAATTTGAATTTATATATACACTTACATTACATAATTAAATTAAATTACAAAAAAAATTCTTATCTAAAAAAAAATTATTATATAAATTCAAAACGGTTCCAACCGGAACCTTGCGGTTCCACCGGTTCGGTTAAGGTAGGAACCCTAACTAAACCGGTTTGGTTCTAGAACCGAAACCGGTTAGAACCAGAACCTTGGTCGGGTCTAAAGGCATATGCCTATTCAAATTGGGATATGCAGGACAGCGGTGGGTGCACGTAGAGAGAGTCTCTACCCTTAACACATCTTACCAATTACACTTGAGTAGTTATATAAAAATTCATTTAAACTTTATTTTATTTCTAATATGAGATTAGCCAATTTTCTATCTCAATGTGTGCTATTTGAGAGATAATTTCTTATTCATTCGAGCATATAAATATATGATTTCAAAATACTCAAGAATTAGAATCCAAATCACTCATCACATTTTATTTACTAAATATATCCCACTCAAAATCATATTTCAAAATAAAAAATCATACTAATTTTCCAACAACAAATTTACAAATCACTTAAATTTGTGTGTTTCTCTTTCTTTTTTTCTCTATTACTTTTTTTCTCTACTTAGTTACTATTGACACCATGTTAGCAACTCAACTCCATTTCACTTGCAAACTTTATCATGAAAAATAAAAAAAGATAAAGCAAAGCAATTAATTATTAGGTGGAAACTAAGTTGAAACCTATGTAGTTTTAGTGGCGATTAATTGCTACCATCGTTGATTTAGTTTTCAATCGAAAATTAGCGATTTTTGACTAATTAATCATTGATTTCTAATTTTCGATTTGCAATTTTTATCGATTTGCAAAAAGACCCACGTGTCGCCACATCGCTGCTCCACGCGCCGTTATGCGTGCACAACACCTCTCAGACCATAATTTTCCCCTTGTCGAGATACGTAGGTTGGACACTTCGTTTGCCCAAATCGGACATTCAGTTGTTGTGAAATGAGCCAGAAACAGGAGTTAACGTCGTTCGACCGTTCGTCGGTGACCACCGAGCATCCACCATCACCACCACCATTGTTGTGATCCTATTGACGTGTACTGTCTGTTGATCATCTCCTTGTGGAATTTTGAAGTCGTTGGAGCTCCGAACGTTATATTTTACAGTTTTAAGGGTGTAAATGTAAGATTTTGAGAGTTTTAGGACTTATTCGTAAATCAGCATGATTAGGGACACAAATCTATAAATTCTGATTTTTAGTGAGTAATAGATGATAACTGAGATTTGTAGGACTAAATTGATAATGTTGGAGAGTATTGGGGTTAAATTGAAAATTTAGAAAATTTAGGGGTAAAATCATAATTTTAGTAAAATATAAGGACCTGATCGTAATTTTATACTTTTTCAGATTTTAGCGAGGACATATAGATATAGAGAGTTTTGCGTGGATTGAGGTAAGTAAAATGCACGATGATTCCCTTAACATAAATGTTTGTTGGTTGATGTTTGATATATGAGTTTACGTATTATAGTATAAATATATTTATACATATATGTTTGGAAATTATATTTGAGTAATTGATAACATAAGAACATAAATTGTGAATACAAATTTTGGGTATTCCGTGACTTTGAGATGAGAATGATGGATGGAGTGAGATGATGTGTGTTTATTGGATGTTGTGTGTTATTATTGTTATGCTGCCGGATTTAGTATAATTGTGGTCGGAAATGCGAGGTTAGTAGAGGCGTGTGATTCAGTCCACCTATTGCACATTTATGCGAGGTTAAATGGTGGGAAACCTTGGGAGGTGAGATGTCGATACTTTCCCAATGGTTTCAATATATTATTAAACCGAATTCGGCTAGCAAACATTGTTTGATTGATGTGTTTTGTTGTGAGTATTGTTCTTCAAATATTAATTATTATATATACATATTTTGTTGGTGAGGTCATGTTGAGAGTATGAGAGTTTTTACTTATTGAGCTATTTAAGCTCACCTTCATTTTCCCAAATATCCCAGATAGTTCACCAGCGCAATAGTAGCAGTATCACGATTTTACTCATTTATCACAGCCGCCAGTCAGGTTGGTCCATATTTTTCTTTTGACTTTTGAGATAGGAGATTTATGACATTTTCATATTTTTGCAGACTTTTGTTGAAAATAATTATTTAAGGTTTATTGAATTGCATTTTGTGGAACATTATTTTCTTTGCAAATTTACTTCAGTTGCATGACATGTAGATGCTGAGCTGAAGTGTTTGGCGGACCTCTATCTAGGGTTGGGCGCGCTCTAGGGAGGGGGTCGTGACAATTAGGATCATTAAATTCGTTATTAGGATCATCAAATTCATTATTAGGATTATCAAAAACATCATCAAATTCGTTGATATTATTATTAGATTCGGCTAATACCCCAACAATGTCAAGACTTGTAAGGAGAAAAATATTTGAAGTTTGATAATAAACACCACTTAAAATATTCGTAGTATCGTTAAAAACTTTTAAAATTTCTATAATATTTGAACAAACATCCCAATAACTGAGATATTTAAAAATATTTTTCTAACTCAAATTTAAGGTCCAAATTTTATTCAACTTCTTTAAAAATAATTTCATTAATTCTTGTTTGAAACTTTCTGCCGATGGTATTATGGTTGGACTTAAAATTTATATATGGACTTCAAATCTTAGGTTTGAGATCAACTAATCACAAAATATGTAGGATTTATATCAAAAATTCACACAATCATTTGATTGTCAATATTTTAATCGTATATGTCCACGATCACATTTCACGTCAGTGGATTCCTTATAAAGAGTCTTAAAAGAGGGTTACTCTTCCCCCCCACTGACACTCCCCCTCCATTGTCTCCCTCAATTTTCGAAAATATCATCTTCTTTTATGAAAAATTTCATTCCCCAATAAATCAAATATATCTCAAATATATATATAGATATATATATATATATATATATATATATATATATATATATATATTTATTTGTTTAATAAATATTACAAATTTCATATTTATTGTTATTTATTTTATGTTTATTTATTCATTTAATTTTTGTGATTCTTTTTTAATTTATTTAACACTACTTATGTATTATAAAAATATAATTTAACCAAATAAAATAAATTTATAAAATAATTTTTTGATAACATGTTGATTTACGAAAGTAAATAGGACAAATAACTTTTAATAAATATATTAGATTTATTAAACAAATAAACTATCACAAAACTTATTTTATAAATTATATTTTATTTGGTTAAATTATATTTTATTTTATATATAAGTAGTGTTAATTAAATTAAAAATAAATCAAAAAAAATAAATGAATAAATACGAAATTAGTAATATTTATTAACAAAAATCAAAAAATTATAAATTAATAAAATATAATTAATAAAATGATAAAGAGAGTTATAATTAGTATATATTTAGGTTTAAATTAATATACATATTAATTTTGTTAGGAGAGATGGGAGGAGTAATTTGCAACTTAAAATTTAACACGAGAATTGTAGTAAAAAAATTATTGGAAGCCGCTCCAATGCCTCTTAAAATCACCTCAAATCCGGTTGGTGTTGAATCAGTCTTAAACGGTCAAAGTCAAACGAAATCTAAACGGATCGCTGCAACTGGAAGTTACCAAAATAGCCATTTAATGGCGATAGTCACATGAGTGGCACGTGCAAAGTGCGTACGGTAACATTTTTGTACCATGATTTGCAGGAATGAGTCAGATATATGAGCTGGCCATGACAATAATTTATTTAATTTGTAGCCATATAAAGAAGATTACAAATTCATTTTCTGCTAAATTTGGTTGGGAATGTTTTTTTTTTTAATTAGGGTATCCTGCCGAGCAAGTAAATATTAAATATAATTTCAAATAGAATTTTTTTCAAGTAAAATTTATATTAAATATAGATTTTAATAGAGAAATTTTTATCATCTAGTCACATCCTAATGGAATTTAAGATATTTTTATATTCTAAATTTTTTAGTAAAATGGGATCAAGATGATTTTTGGTATCAGTTGCATATATAGGATGGGATAGGATGAGATTGGAAAATCTCGGCCCATTGCCATCATTAGCTTTCAATAAAAAAAAAGTTATTAATTGTATGGTTGTCAACATGAATTTTTATTAAAAGTTGTAAAATTATTTTAATAGACAAGTGTTGACGGCTGATTTTGGTCTCAGGGCAATATGAGAATATTACCCCAGGCCAATCCTCCCTCAATAGTGAATTTGTTTGGTTATGGGGGAACCAAAAGCAAATTTAGCAAAAGACAGATAAATACACCAATCAACAAGGAGATTTAACGTGGTTCGGTGGATTTGGATCCGACCTACGTCCACGGACACAAACATTGTGATACTTTTATTACTCAAACACGATTCTCAGATCTTTTTTGTGTTTACAAGTCAGAGCTTGATGATTCTGATATCTCTCTCTCCACCTTCCACCTTACCCTCCTATTTATAATAGTGAGGAAATCAGATTCCTATTTGTATAAGAATTCCCAGTTGGAGATGATTTCATTTTCCTATGAGGGTTCCTACTTGTAAAACTTCCTTTACTTTCTTTACCCTATTAGGATTTGACTTACCATTTCCTATTAGGACACTGTCTTATTAATTCCTATGAAAGTATGATAACTTGTCCTTTTCCCCGTAGAAATAGAATACCTTGTCTTCTGGAACATGCCTCGTCATATGGTCGGTTTTTGGCATGGTCGGCTACCACGGTCTTTTGAGTTTGGGATGCTGTCATCGATCTGATAATGTTCGGTCACCCGAACTCAAGTGGTCGGTCAGTTAGTATAAAGTGTTTGGCCTCTTACCGTCAAGTGGTCGGGTCGGCTTTAACGGTCTCGATCAATGGAGTTACCCCTTTTACCCCTGTCATGTTGTTTAAATAACATAGTGCCCGAAAAAAACACCATCAACAACAAGTGTTTTAAAATTATTATGAATGTAATTAAATAACATTGTGAAATAAATAATGGTATTTTTAGATCATATAAGTCTTCCCAAAAACTCACAATTTGAGCTTCTCTTAGTAGAGGAAAAAAATTAATTAATTTTAAAAACACTATTCAAGTACCGACCAAACAATATAAAAAAAAAAAAAAAATTATTGGCATTAAAAAAATAATTTTGGCTAGTAGAAAAATCATACGTACACTTGTTTATTTTATCAATTAAATTAGCAATATTCAATTATTTTAGTATGAGGTTAAATGCAATTTGAGAATGTCAACTTTGAAATTTAGAGAATTTTTGGTGATTGACAAATTTGCAATAACAAAGTCAATACTATTAGACATTACAATTCATAATAAAGTTCAATTTGATTTTCAATATTATCATCTCGAATCTTGATTGATTTTTAAATTTAGATAAAAATTTATCTCAAATTTTTTAATTTTGATCAAAATTTAAGATAAATGAGAGAAGCATTTATATATATATAGTTGGCAAATGCCATTTTCCCAAATTTTTCCATATTCTCTCTCTCTCTCTATTTCTTGTGTCTTCTTCTTTTTTCACTCTTGAGTCTCTGCCATTGCTCCTCCCCATCTACTCTTTAGCAGCTAAAGCTTATCTCCTCCCTTGTATTCTCCATTTCTCATTACTGGGTTCCTGTCATTTTTCTCAAATTCTTCATTACAAGTGAAAAGTTTTCACCTTTACTTGTGTTACCCATCAAGCCTTTGGATCCATTATCATCATCATCATCAAATCAGACGCAAGTATTTTTGCGGCTCAGCCACGGCTCTTTGAGTTGCTAGGGTTTCAATCCAAATGCTGCTTGTTCAATTTACAACGGAATTGAAAAAGTTTTGATTTTTTTTTTGTGCACTCACAGTCACCTACTTGCATTATTTTTATTTTGAATGCTTATTGTGATTTTGCCTCAAAGTTAATCATGATTTATCTAAAGATTCTGGGGTTTCATGGTGGATTCATGTGAGTTTGGTGGGTAGCACTGGAAAAATCATCAGCTAATTAGTAAGTAATCTAATTTTAGTAACTGTAATAATGCTGGATTGGCAGATCAAATGAGGCGTTTTGTTTTTGTTTTTACTTTGTATTTAGTTCTGCCATTAGATTGTTAATTACCATATTATGGAGGAATGCTGGAGAATCATGGGCTTAGTTTGTGGGAGAAAATTAAAATGCTGTTCAGGATCCTACTTGACTCACTGAGTCTCGTTTTACAAGGATTCCAAAAGAGAAATTGAAACCTTCAAAGCTGCTTTATATAATCCTTTGAGAGTGAGGAAGCATATATTTTTTATTCAGCAACCAGTGTCACTTGCAACGTGACACCAAATTATTGATTTGGTAATGCCAAAGTTGTGATCTTGAGGCTTCTTTTAAGGGATTTTACTGCATTGTTTCTTTTGGATCTGAGGTGTTTGTTTTTTGTTGGTGTTGAATATTTTTACTGGGGTGTTACAAGGTTAATTTGATTGGCAAGTTGGAGGATTGAAAAGCATCGATGGGGCTTCATCGAAGTCTCGCGATGCTTGTTTCTATGATATGGTTATTCTTCTTGTTGCCGGACGTTATGGCTCAATCTGGCTCTGCTCGTGCTCTCGATGCCCTTCTCCAAGACTATGCTTATAGGGCATTTGTTCGTCCCAGGACTGGCATTCCCTATGAAGGGATTGTTCCTCCTAATTTGATTGGGATTAAGATTGCAGCAATGAGGCTTAGGAGTGGCAGCTTAAGAAGGAAAGGCGTAAAGATGTACAAAGAGTTTCGTATCCCTACAGGAGTTACGGAAAGCTCCTATGCCGAGAGGCTTGTTTTGGTGTACCAAAATTTGGGCAATTGGTCTAATACATACTATCCATTACCTGGATATACTTACTTGACTCCAGTTCTGGGTCTTCTTGCTTACGATGCGTCAAATTTATCAGCTAAGAATTTGCCAGAATTGGATATTAGGGCATCTGGGGAACCCATATCAGTTATATTCCAAGATATGATGCCGACTCCTGATGGGTCTGTTCCCAAGTGTGTTTGGTTTGATTTACATGGTTTGGTAACTTTCGGCAATTTGGTATCGGGCAACACATGTTTAACCGCCCAACATGGGCATTTCTCTATCGTTGTTGAATCCATTGCTCCAAGTCCAGCACCGGTCTCTCCTGTGCCACCACCAACAGGGGGAGCTCCAAATGTTGGTCCCAGTCCGAGTAAAGGAAAGAGTAGTTCGAAAGTCGGGATACTTGTTGGGTCTGTGGTGGGTGGATTAACATTGTTGGTTTTGTTTTCATTTCTAATACTATGGCTGCAGAAATACAAACGCAGAAAGAAAATGCAACAGATGGAAAAGGCTGCAGATGTGGGAGAAGCTCTGCACATGACACCAGTTGGGGATACAAAAGCACCAGCAGCAATGGTGACTCGAACACAACCAGTTATCGAGAGTGAATATGTTCCCTAACTCCCACACGGCCACATATTCCTACAAGCTTCCTTCCCCTGCAATCCCACAGGCACATTCTTATTCAAGTTCATTCATATATTTAGAAATTCTTCTAGTCACGCCTTTTTTTGGTGGTGTTTTTCTTTTTCACCTAATTTGGTCTTGGTAGGTTCTTGGTGTTAGCATGCGTTATATAGGGTTATTGTGTAAATCTGTTCACTCGCATATCCTCCCCATAGTCTTATGATTCATTTTGTGTGCATGTGAGTTCAAAGTAATTATATGTGATGAATTTAGTTGTCCCATTGGCAAGTAATAAAAATTTTTATGGTGCCCTTTTTTCTTTTGAACTTGATTTCTTTGCTTTCCTGTTTGGCATGTGAAGCTCTTTCTGCATCTGCTTGATGCCCTTTCGATTCAGCCCTGTAACCTTATGTTATTTTGACATTGAACAGATAGATTACACATGTATGTATGTTTTGTATACATCAACATTGCGCCGAGATGAGAAAACCAGACAGGTCTTGTAATTTCTCGTCTCTTGTACCACTTAACAATTTTTAGGTGTGAATTCGTTTTCCTACCTGTTATGGTTGACATGTAGTGCATAAATTATTTTATGTTGTTAAATTCTATTGGAACTAGGCTTGAATTTTATGTTTTTTAAAGTAATTTTTCGAGCTTAATTTCGAACGACAATATATTTCCATGTGTTATGACCTTATTTATGTAATGCATCCTTGAAAAAAAGATAATTTCTTTTTCTTTGCTTAATTGAAGTGAAGTGGTTGCCTTGGCCATTTCATTGGAATTATTAATATTAAGGGAGTGAACAAATATTTTTTTAAAAATGCAGCTTTAACAAACCTGTAGTTACTTTAAATTGATTAAACAAAAAACTATATTTAAAAAAAGCCAACAAGAACATTAATAAAAATAATAATGGACCGAGCAATACACAAATGAGATTACTCAAAGGTTGGGGTCTTAGTTCCAGGGAATCAATGTGCTTCACAATTATTATAAAAACAGTTGGTGAAACCACCATATAGAATAAAATTTATTGAAGCCACCTGTCTTATTACTTGTTTCTGTCTCTCTTAATTCTCACTGTTTTAAAAACTGAATTGGACCGATCGAGTTGAGAATTGACTGTGAGTTCAATCCGATCAAATATGAAAAACCGATTTATAAAAAAATCAATCAAAATCGACAAATCGTACTAGACCGGTTCATTTTTTTTTAAAATTTTTAAAACCAAAAATTAAAAGTTAATAATTTTTAATTAAATAAATCTATTTAATGATATCGGTTTTTTTGGAACGGTTCAACCGGTCGAACTAATGACCCATTGGACCTTTTAGATCACCAGTCCAGTTTTGAAAACACTGCAACTAACTAAAATTGGAAAGCAAGTCCAATTTTGAGATTTTCTATGGATGAGGTAAGAGATCAGTAGGATGGATCGAGATCTATTAATTCCGGTGCTATTATGAAATTCTGATATGATTTAAACTTTTTAGATAAAAAATCACGATTCGAGAAAAAAATCACTCTAAATATTGACTTGATTTTTTATTCTAGACAAAAAATTGTCATGAATATCCTATCAAACTATATGAAATTTGAGATTTGTGATTTTCTGCCCTCCCTAATTGGGGCCTGGACCATGTTTAATAAATGATCTAGCAAGCCAATAATGAAATCAAATCATGAACCAAATTGAATCCACCGAGTTCAGAACCATCAACTCAATTTGATTTTTTATTTTTTTTTTGAAACTATGGAAATTCTGCCGCTAAATTATCAGATCTGTATTTAAGCAGAGTAGATAAAACTCCCGACTACCTCGGGCTCTTACAAAAAATACACCCCTGGACCTGACAACCAAATCATAAGTCATTTACTACCAAATCACACCCCTTAAAGGTGAATTTATTATTTTGAAAGAGTTATGGCAACCAATTTAAAACTAACTGATTTACAAGAAAACGGACATACAAATGAGAAACTAACTTATTGAAATCAATATAGGGGTATGTGCGCGCGCACATTTCCAAACATACACACATGTACAATTATGAAACTTCGGCATATTCTTGACATAACCAAGACCTAGGGCGACTGACTACAACTATGAGTAATTTGTTGTCCCGAGCATAAATCTCAAAGCTTGCATAACTAACCAATTTGGTTGCCAACTTGTAAAACTAGTAAACTTTTTTTGTGTAAGTTAAAAAACCCAATAAGTAACCACGCTCGTACCATAAATGAAAAAAAAAATATAGGTTAAGAATATATTAACATATATCAGAAACTTACGACAAAAACTTCCAAAACATGCTTAAACAAATCCTATATAGACATATGCACTAGTTTCTGCATACAATTCTCATACGAGACTCACTACCTATTTTAAACTATGTGTGAGATGAATGTCATCCGAACAGATTTCCTAACTAGCACTGATATGCCATAATTCCAAATCATCAACCAAACTGTCCACACACATTGCAAATATAAATTTTGTACCATTAATCACATCCATCATCAGTAACGGAAAAAATAAGTTTACCGTTTTAAACTCATCTCTTCAAAATACATCATAAAACTCATCTTCTGTAAACGAAATCAAATTCCAAAACCAATACCATCATAAAACAATTATCTCCGAAAAATTACTGATATATCAAGTTCAAAATCAATATTATAAATTTATAATACAAATATCTTTGTGAAACTCATAATAAAACGTATAACTTTCTAAAACTAATCAATTTCATTTTAGTAAAAGTCCATAACGTGAAAACCACTTATACATTGCTTTAATTTCTCATAATCACATCATGTAGTACAATATCATGATTTAAAACATGAAAATCACACCAACTCGTAACCTGGGGGTAACAGTGCCCGTACCCTACGGGAACCTAGCACCACAAGAGCAGAGATGGAGAATATTACACAATGCTCGTATCATAGAGGGTATTCAGACACCATATGACAGAGAAACATAGTCATACTCGCGAGTAGAGCAACATAAAATAATCGGGGACGATACTTCATTGGTGGTTTGGAAAATATAACGTAGCTTCATAATGTAATCATAAACATAAATCATAATTCATGAACCACAAATCATGAATCATAAATCATGAACCATAAATCATGAATCATTAATCGTAAAACATAATTTATAAATCATAAATCATTGATCATAAATCGTAAATCGTAACTTATAAATCATAAAACATTATATAATCATAAGTTGAAAACACATTCATTTTCATAAATCATGGAAATCGAAACGATTGTAAAACATAGAAATCATTTTCAAAGTAGAGTTCAGTATCCACTCACTCATCAGGCTCATCACACATCACATATCAAATCCATCAACCATTGACAAGTGTCTCATCAATTATGAAACAATAAAACTATATTTCATATTATTCTGAAAATGGTTATATCAGTGTGTATACAGTGTTCAAAAAATCGGGCTAGGCAGCTCTAACCCATCCCAAATATGGAGCAAATCAGTCATCTAGACGGTTTACGGGTCTAGACGGATTCTAAACGGATAGGTCAAAAAATTATATTATTGGTATAATAAATGATCCAGATCTTTCTATTTTATTTTATCATAAAATTACAAATATAAGACATTGCTTTCATCAAATAAGGCTTATAGTAATGACTGAATTGATCAAATATAATTACTAAATTGATCGGTTAAATTAATTATTATTTGTCGGCTAATTTGAGATTTGAGTGTGTGATTACTAAATTAATCAGTTAAAATATTTATTTTTTATAATTCTTGTCAATGACAAACTCCTTTACTTTTAATCATGTATAATCAGTTAATATTCGTTTAAGTAAATAATTTCTCAAAAATATCATGTCAAATACTCTCACTAATATTAACCAATTGTCTCACTTGCAATTATTTACTGACCAACAACATAACCAAGCAGTGTTTTTAAAATCGGATCGGACCAGTCAGTCGGATTGAGAATCAATGGATATAATCGCATCTGCTATCTCGTCTTCATAAGCAAAGCTGGAAATATCAGATGTGCGCTTTATTCATCCGTCCCAAATCCACTGGCAAGAGTTCCTGCATTATCACAAGATCATAAGTTTCATGATCATAATAATATCACGCAATGCACAACAAACATACACAAACTGAGAATACAGAAACCTCCACTAAACTCGTAGATTCATAAAATATTGGATATTTCTAAACATGCCATTATGAACCGAGGTTATTGTGAAATCTTCATCTTCTGCGGGAAGCAGTTAACATGATGTCCTTTTTCAGTCATATGGCTGATTATATACCATTCAAATTATAAAAAAATATAAATGAGAAACACTCAAAACATAAGAAAAACAAAGCATGGAAAAAAAAAATTGAGCAGGCATCAAAATAAATATCTTCAAAATAGCATTTCAACATCAGATGCAGTTCATAGTTTCAACAGAACCTGGACTCCACTTCAAACAAGAAGTTATCCAATCGGAGTTGCCTCTTTTTGTAACAATTTTTAGCATTTACAACATCAAACTTCTATTGAACTAATTAACATTTTGCAGTTATCAAGGGTCCAAAAAACTTTAGCTTCATTATGCAGCTGGGACATCAAATTTTTTTATTGAAATAGTTAACCTTTTGCTTATCAGGGGTGGGTCCAAGAACAACCTTTTTACATAAGAAGTTTAAAGCTTTTCTCAATTGATGGGTTTTTAACCAATAAATGATGCTAGATCTTAAATCTTTTCTTTAGGCAACATCGACTTCACAGTGTGGCTATAGCCTCTTTCCCAAGTCATGTACTTAACTAATGCCCTACTCTTCCTTGTCCCCATGAAATCTGTCTTTGTAACTCTTTTCAATTCAAAAAACTAAAATTACTGCAGCAACTGACTCAATGTTGTTAAAGGCGTAAGACACACTAAGGCGCAAAGGGTCATAGGGCCTAGGCGCACGCCTCAAGGCGCAAGGCGTGCGCCTGATGAAAGTGAGACGCAAATTGTAAAAGAAAAAATACAAGTATCTAGTTAACTAAAACAAAGAGAAATCATTGAAAATTTCATAAAAAACAATTAGAATAATACAAATACCGATAATACAAATTAATTTGTTTGCCAAAATTTGAAGTGAACCCCAAAACATATCTTAATTATTGAATAAATGTTATACAATTTGATTTCGGGTTGGGGAGTCAATTCGGATTGGGGTTTTCTCATACATTTTTATGAGTCGTGCCTAGGCGCATCTAAAAGGTGAGCCTTTGTGCCTAGGCGCGCGCCTGATGAAGGTCGCATACTTGACCCTTCATGAGGCACAGTGGTCTGAGCCGAAGTCTGAGGCGCGCCTTTGACAACTATGCACTGACTGGGGTCAAGGTTCAAAAACTCGGTATGCGATGTGAGGTGGTTTCGTGCGTGAGGCGAGACGGGCAGCCTCAAGGCAGTCGAGGTGACAGCCTCAATCCGAACACGGAAAAAAAAAAAAAAAAAAACTAAAAGCATCAAAATAAATCATCCACAACAAATTAATATCAACTAATACATAAAAAACATTCATCAAACTAAACAAAATGAAACATAACAAAATAAGTTCATGAAATAAAATGACTGTTAGTCTCTAAATATGCTATCATTTGTGTCTTATAGTATGAAATGTGGGTCAGAAGTTTCATCCTCTAAAAAGTCATCATTATATATAATTTCTATCATAAATAAATTTATTAATAAGAAATTATAACTAATAAATAAGTATAATAGAAAATGTTGGTTATTTTAAGGTTAATAATTATTTTGCCGTTTCTAAGAGGTGTGGTTTGGTGGCAAAGTGTTTGGCACTTGGTTGCCAGGACCTAAGGGTGGCAGAAAAGCCGAGCCCGAGCCGGGCTTAGCATTTTTGGCCCAGGCAAAAAAAAAAAACATATATATATATATATATATTTTTTAATATGTTTGTAGCATTTTTATTTGTTTGTAACATTTAAATTGTTAATTTATCGATGAAACTTTTGATTTATTTATGAATTTTCTTTGCATATAGTGTGAATGTATTCTGTATTTGTATGTTTTTAATTTTTTTTTAATTTTTTTTTAAAAAAAAAGGGCCGAATAAAGCCCAGGCTTATCAAAGCCCGGGCCCGGCCCATTGCCACCCTTACCAGGACCTAGGTTCGAGTCCATTGGTGCATTTCTTGTAAGAGCCTGAGGTAGCCGGGGGTTTTATCCGCTCCGCTGAAACCCGGATTGGGTGGTTTGGCGGCAGGATTTCCAATGTTTCCCCAAAAAAAAATATTTTGCCATTTTCGGTAAAGCAGTGTGGTCGAGTTTCCTTGTCAATGCGGTTAACAACACTGCCGATAAAGATTTCAAAATTGAAAACTTTGTTTTATGTAGTTTTTTAATTTATAATGAAGCTCAAGTTGAGACTTAATTTTTTTTTTTAAAAAAAAGTAACTTCAGGGATTTTGAGTCGAGCAGTCCGCCTCCAGTCGCACCAACTCGAGGCGTCATGAGGCGGGCCGCCTTAGGCTTTTAAGATGGGTTTGTTGAAAACTCGGCCTGAGACAACAACCTTGACGCACTGCGGCCGTGACACAGCCCCTCAGATGGAATTTTAAAACTATGACTAGGGCCAATGAATTATGGGTTCGCTCAAAGGACGTAAAGATTTCCACAAAGATGCAGGATGATGAAAACTGAAACCCTATAGGCCACGCTATATCGGAAGCAACCTCTGTACCAAAAACAACGAAGGCTACTATAATCAAGGTTCGAAAACTCGGTGTGCGGTGTGATGCGGTCCCTCGCGTAAGGCGAGGCGAACAGCCTCGAGGCGGTCGAACACGAAAAAAACTAAAAGCAATAAATAATCTACAACTAATACATAAAAGAATCTATCAAAATTAAACAAAATGAAATATAATAAAATAAGTTCATGAAATAAAATGACCGCTAATATCTGAATAGACTACTATTTGTGTTTAATAACATAAATTGTGGGTATGAAGTTTCATCCTTCAAAAGGTCATCATCATATATAATTTCTATCATAAATAAATTTATTAATAATAAATTATAATTAATAAATATATATAATAGTGAATGATTATTTTTAGTGATAATTATTTTGCCATTTTCGGCTAAGCATTGAGGTCGAGCTACTCTGTTAATATGGTTAACAATACTGCCAGGAAAATAAAATTGTAAATTTTATTTTCTGTACCTTTTTAGTCTATAAAGAAGCTCAAGTTGAGACTCTTTGTCCCTACTTTCAGTTTCCTTATATTTATTTTTATTTTTCTTTTAAAAATAATGACTTCACGGCTTTTGGGTTGAGGCGTCCGCCTCAAGCCGCCTCGACTCGAGGCGTCATGAGGCGGGCCGCCTCAGGCCTTTGAGGCGGTCCTATTGAAAACTCGGTTTGAGGCGACAGCCTTGACGCGCCATAGCTGCGAGGCGGCGCCTCGAGGCGCGCCTCAGATGGAGTTTTTAAACTATGACTATAATAACTGCCAAATGAAGACTGACTTCATCAAATCGATCAAGCTTTCTCAACTAAGGTAAACCCAAAAATGTTGAATAATAATTGAGAGAAATAACCACGCTTCTTGAAAATTTTCCAAAAATTACTGGGAATCCTCGAATCTTTGTTCTGTTTTATCATTTATGGAATCCTTCAAAATTAACTGGCAGGAAAAATACAGGCTACTATTATGAGAAATATACAGGACAATCAACCTATTAAGCATGATTGCACTATCTAGAATATAGAAATTCTTAAAACCGAAACATTTCATAAAGGGGATTCTCTGTCTCCGTCTAAGGAGATTACATGAAAGAAATCCAAATCCTCCAAAAATATATTTTCCTCTAGAATGAGGGTTAACAAAGGTGATAGTTATAAGAAGAACTGAAGAAGTTAATGGTTCGGCAGATGGTGCTAATAGGGTATGATTGAACCATAATTACAAAGAAAGATCATGATGATGCGATTGCAAGGAGCATCTATTTGCATATATTTGATTATATGGATATACAAATGTTTGTTTGAGTGATAGAGAGAGTGGGAAAGATGAGATTTGCTGAAATAGAAAAAAAAGATGATGAACAAAGGCTTAATTAGTCATTTAGTCTAAGAACACCATCCACGCACTGACAACACTGACATGCTCAGCCCTCTTATCGTCACAAAAACTTTGTAGTTTCAATTACTTCTCATACTAAAACTGGAGTAACCTTTCAATAAAAAACTCGAGTAACTATCCCACCATCTCCGAGGCCAGAAATGTTGGTCAATGTATGTTTTAAGCTTGCCTAATTAACTGTGTTCCTTATATCTCAGTAACTCTTGAAATTTTTTCCCATTACTCAAATCACCTCAAATTTGTTAGGGCGTTGAGACTCTATAAAGTAAAGACATACTTAATCTGTAGCAAAGGACATAAGAGAATCCCAGCTTTCAAAATCCTAGCCAATCAATAATCAATTTTTGCCCAATGTTGGAAAACACAAAACTTAAAAGCTCTTAAAAGCTCAGACATGGAAATTGAATAGCGTAACTATTATTTACCACGAAAAACAAAAAAAAAAAAAAAAATCTCAAAACAAAACCCTAATCATCAGAATCATAAGTCGTAATATCAGAAACGCAAGTCAAAACCTAATTGGATGAAGCGGCGGACTGTTCCATAAGCTTATTATCCCTTCTCTCCATCGCCACGCCCCACATATCGATTCCGATGTGCTTAGGCTGAAATTGATACATAAATAAAAAATAAAAGTTTGAGAATGTAAATGAAGAATGGTTCGGATCTAAACCCCCTAAAAAAAATTGAATTGGAAGAGAAATAAATTAGTAAATTACATAAGCGTCCGTGAGCGGCTTTGTGGATATGATACTGTGCATTTCCTGCAATTGTTAGCATTGCTGCTATGATTCCCAATGGAAAGTAAGCCTTCAAACTGTTACTGGCAGTTCAAGGAGCCAGTGGCCTCCAATGCTTCAGGCAGTAATTTAGACTAAATGGATGATAATTCATTACTTTAGGAATGGTTTAAATAATGATTTACAAGACTAGAAATAACTTCCCTAGACTAGTGCATCACTTGTAACCTCCCACTACAATTGTAATGGCCCATGACCCAACTGACTTGAGTGGACAACCCAACTAAGTTAAAGAAATATAAAAGAAATACGAAAATATAAAAGAAATACGGAAATAATAGAAAATAAGGAATACTGAAATAATCAATAATCCTCCTTCCTTTTGGGCCCATAACACAGCCCCATTCTTCAAAAGAACTCGCCCAGGAGTTCTGGATGCTTCTGTCGCTGCTCCTCGACATCCACCCAAGTTGCATCTTCTTCGTTCGTGCCCTTCCATTGAACCAATATCTCTGCTCCAGCTTGGCTCCCTTTTCGCGTTAACCTCCTTGCTAAAACTTTCTCCAGTTCGGGTGCTAAGGTCCCATCTTCCATGAGCAGTGGTAATCTAGGGTTAGGGTTGACCTGGGTTCCGAGCTTCTTTTTGAGGCAGGAGATATGAAATACCGGGTAGATCTTGGATTCCTGGGGCAAATCCAGCTTATACGCGACCGTCCCTATGCGTTGCATGATTTGGAAGGGGCCGAAATACCTGGCCGATAGCTTTAGATTTCGTCTTACTGCCACTAACATTTGCCGATAGGGTCTTAACCGCAGGTAGACCCAGTCCCCAACACTGTACTCTCTTTCTGTTCTATTTTTATCTGCATAGTGTTTCATTCTTGCTTGAGCTTCTTGCAGGTTCTCTCGCACTAGGGCTCGGATGAAGTCTCGGCTTTTCAGCTCCTCTTCGACAGCCTGTACTGCTGTTGACCCTGGTTCATATGGCAAGAGGCGCGGTGGGGTTTGACCGTAGACCACCTCAAAGAGGCTAAGCTTTGATGATGAATGTGCTGAGGTATTGTATGACCACTCGGCTAACGCTAACCACTTGGCCCAGTCTTTGGGTCTATCACCAGTAAAGCATCGCAGGTAACCTTCTAACCATTTATTCATTGCCTCTGTCTGACCATCTGTTTGGGGGTGGTATGCCGAACTCATCAGCAGCTTTGCCCACTCAGTCTGAACATTTCTTTCCAGAATTGGCTGGTGAATATTGCATCTCTGTCGCTAACTATGCTCTGGGGTATGCCATGCAATTTGAAAATATTATCCATGAACTGCTTTGCCACTACTGCTGCTGTGTAGGGGTGTGCTAGGGGAATGAAGTGACTGTATTTACTGAATCTGTCAATTACCACCATTATAACACTGTACCCTTTAGACAATGGCAGTCCCTCTATAAAGTCCATGCTGATGTCCTCACATACTATGTTTGGTACTGGTAGTGGTTGTAGGAGTCCTGCTGGTTTAAGATTCTTTGTTTTGTTTCGTTGGCACACTTCACATTCCTTTATGAATTTCCGAATATCTTTGCGCATTCCATGCCAGAAGAACTCTTGTCTGATTCTTGCATGTGTTTTCTGTGTTCCTGTGTGTCCTCCCAAGGGGCTGCTATGGTGCTGCTGTAACACTAACTCTTGGTAAGTCTTGAGGGTTCCCAAGTGCAGTCTACCATTGTAGAATAACAGGTTACCACGGGTCTGGTACTTGTGGGGGTTCAGGTCACCCAGGCGGTAACGGTGAATAAGCTGCTGCAGCTGGGGATCCTGGTTGTATGCTTGTTGGAGCCCTTCCCACCAAGTAGCTTTGACCACACTGATTGCTTTGGCGTCCCCCAGGGGTGCTAAGATCTCCTGTGAATTTGGGCCTGTTTCAGTAATGGGTAGCCTTGATAATGCATCAGCTGTCTGGTTCCCCTTCCCACTTCTATATTCCACACTGAAATCGAAGCCTAATAGCTTGGCAACCCACTTTTGTTTGAATGGGGTCCCCACTCTCTGTTCCAACAGATGTTTTAAGGCATGTTGGTCTGTCCTTACCTTAAAGCTGTGCCCCAATAAATAATGCCTCCATTTTTTTATGGCCAAAACTAGAGCTATGAATTCTTTCTCGTAAGTTGATAGTAACAGGTTCTTTCCTTGTAGAGCTTGGCTGAGGTAAGCTAGAGGTCTCCCTTCCTGCATTAAAACAGCCCCCAGCCCACTCCCTGAAGCATCACATTCAACCACAAAATGGTTTGGAGAAGTTTGGTAACCCAAGAACAGGGGGAGTCACCTTAGCTGTTTTAAGAGCTGTAAAAGCTTGGGTGGCTGTTTCATTCCAATGAAATGAGTTCTTCTTCAACAATGTAGTTAAAGGTGCAGCAATACTTCCATATCCCTTCACAAACTTCCTGTAATAACCCGTCAAGCCTAAGAATCCCCTGAGAGCCTTAGGGTTTTTGGGTGTTGGCCATTCTACCATTACTGCAATCTTTAGAGGGTCTGCCTTAACCCCTTCATGAGAAATAATATGGCCCAAATACTCTACCTCTCGGCATCCAAAGACACATTTAGAAGCTTTAGCATATAATTGATGGTCCCTCAGCACTTCTAAGACAGTGTTTAAGTGTTCCACATGTTCCTCAACGGATTTGCTATACACAAGAATATCATAAAAAAAACACCAATGCAAATTTTCGAAGATAAGGCCTGAATATTTTGTTCATTAACCCTTGAAAAGTTGATGGGGCATTAGTAAGCCCAAAGGGCATGACCAAAAACTCATAATGCCCCTCATGTGTACGGAAGACAGTTTTCGGCACATCCTCAGGTCTCATCCTGATTTGGTGGTAGCCTGACCTCAAGTCAAGCTTTGAAAACAGTTTAGCACCATATAACTCATCCAACAATTCATCTATATTGGGTATAGGAAACTTATCTTTAGAGCTCGGTAGTCGATGCACATGCGCCAACTCTCATCTGCTTTCCTCACCAACAGGACTGGTGATGAGTAAGGGCTTTGACTTGGTTGAATGATACCAGTCTTCAGCATCTCTCTAACCAGCTTCACAATTTCTTCTTTCTGGTAGTAGGGATATCGATAGGGCCTGACACAAGTGGGTTTGGCTGCCTCATGGAGCTGGATCTGATGATCATGACTTCTGGGAGGAGGAAGTCCACTGGGCTCAGCAAACACTGTTTGGAATTGGTCCAATACAGCTTGTATGGCAGAACCCACTGGTGCCCTTCCCTTAGTGTCATCTGCCTCTATGAACTGCAGCCAAATACCTCTCCCTTCTCCCAAGGTGGATTTGTTCAATCTCGGTTCCACCTCCAGTGAGTCTTCAGATGGCCTCAAACACTGCAGCAGTAGTTGTTGTCCTCCAATGTTAAACCTCATGCTCAAATCCGCAAAATTCCACTGAATTGTTCCCAAACTCCTCAACCAATCTACCCCCAGTACAACATCACATCCACCCAAAGTTAACAAGTAGAGATTAGCCAAAATATCACAACTTTGCAGCTTGAGTAATACTGCCTTACAGCAACCCTGGCAAGGAAAAGTTACCCCATCAGCAACTTGGACTGCCAAGTGGCTCTCTTCCACTGGTAGTCGTATTTTTCTTGCTACATTCAAGTCTATAAAGCTATGTGTACTGCCTGTGTCAATGAGGACTATGACTGATTGTTTCCCAATTTTCCCCACTAATCTCATAGTCTTTGGGGAAGGAACTCCTGCTATGGCATGTAAAGAGATTATCAACAAGTCGGCTTGCTGTGTTGTTGGGTCAGCCTCCTCCTCTCCTTGGTTGTAAGTTTCTTCTTCCCCAAAAACCTCTCCTTCCAATTCTAGACCTTCCAGCAGGTATAGTTTAGGTTTGATGCACCAATGTCCTATTTGGTATTTTTCATCACAATTATAGCACAACCCCTTCTCTCTTCTCTCTTGCATTTGGTTAGGACTTAGACTTTTGATGGGGAAATGGTATCTTTTGGGAGGATTTAGGTTAGGCTGAGGATTTAGAGGTAATGCTGGGAGTCTTGGTATGGGGCTTGGTCCTGTTAGTCTAAGTGGAGCTGGTTTCTGGATGTTGGGGTGTGGACTATTATGGGTGTGTGTGTTTCGGTAAGGGTATTGTTTCCTATTAACCTCCTCTTCTTGCAATCGAGCCAACCCAAAGGCAGCAGATATGGTATTTGGTTTAAACATGGTAACATGTATTCTTAATTCATCTCTCAACCCACTTAGAAATGTGCTTATACGAAATTCTTCACTTACCTCAATGATTTTGTTTGACAGGATCTCAAAGGCTGTTTGATATTCTTCTACACTGCCAGTGTGCCTCAACTTGGTGAATGCACCAACTGGGTCCTCATATGCCGAAGGCCCAAATCTGATGCGCAAAGCTGCCAAGAAATCATCCCAGCTGGCTACCGGACTAGACTCCATCAGCCAATAATACCATGACAGTGCCTCCCCCTCCATGTGAAAAGAGGCAATCTGCAGCTTGTGGTCCTCCGGCGTCCTGCAGTATGCAAAGAACTGATGTGCCTTCAAAATCCATTCGCTGGGGTCACCGCCATCAAAACGTGGAAAGTCCAATCGAATAGTCCTTGCTTGGATCCCGCCTTGCTCCTCAAATAAGGGATTAGCATGCAACCGAGCATTAGTCGAACTCCCTTCACCCGAATTAAGCTTCGCCGTTATTTGTACCAAGCTGTCATAGCTTGATGCCAAATTGTTAAGTTGTTGTAGAATTCCCTCTATAAGTACTCCATGTCTCTCATGTGTTTCCTTCAAAGTAGCAGTCTCGCCATGTATGGTAGTAACTGCTTCGGCTAATTGTGCTAAACGTGTCCCTTCCGCCATGTCGCAGGAACGACGCTCTGGTACCAAACTTGTTACTGGCAGTTCAAGGAGCCAGTGGCCTCCAATGCTCAAGCAGTAATTTAGACTAAATGGATGATAATTCATTACTTTAGGAATGGTTTAAATAATGATTTACAAGACTGGAAATAACTTCCCTAGACTAGTGCATCACTTGTAACCTCCCGCTACAATTGTAATGGCCCATGACCCAACTGACTTGAGTGGGCAACCCAACTAAGTTAAAGAAATATAAAAGAAATACGAAAATATAAAAGAAATACGGAAATAATAGAAAATAAGGAATACTGAAATAATCAATAATCCCCCTTCCTTTTGGGCCCATAACACAAACAATAGCCACGACATGTCGTTTTTTCTTTCTTCTTCTTCTTTCTAACTCCTGCTAGATTCTTCTTTCCTCTTTATTAGTTTATTACACATGTAATAGAATTGTGTGTTTGTCCCAAAGTGTGTGGTTTGGTAGTGTCGAACTTATAATTTTACTTTGAGTTTTTGGATTCGAATCCAGATAGTATATTTTTTTGTATGAGTATAGGACAATCGAGGATTTTACATACTCTACTTAAGCCCGGAACGGATGGTTTGACGATAAGATTTTCAACGAATTCAAAAAAAAGTAATGGAATTGTCAGAAAAATACCCAATTCATTTTATTCGAGATTCAAGCTATTCCAGATTATTATTATTTTTTTAATCTTTAATCTTAATTTTTGTTTTAAAATATACCAAATTCAAAGACTTTGTATTATTCAATCTAAAATTCAGAATGATTTTTTATTTTAGATCAAAATAATAATCAAGATTCGGGACGGTATTATCCCGAATAGTAATCAATATCATGGATGAGATTCCGTTTAGGGATGGCAATGGGCCGGGCCCGGGCTTTGATAAGCCCGACCCGAGCCCGGCAAAAAAAAATAAAAGCTCGGGCCCGAGAAAAGCCCGACTCGGGCATCTTCCGGGTCAGGCTCAGTCCCAGGCTTTATCCGGCCCGTTTTAAAAAAAAAATAATAATAATAAAAATATACAAAAACAAAATACATTTACATTATATATATATATATATATATATATATATATATATATATATATATATATATATATATATATATATATATATATATGTGTTTTTTTTTTTCTTGTTTAAGCCGGGGCCAGGCCAAAAATACTAAGTCAGACTCGGGCCCGAGCCCAAGCCGGGCTTTTGAGTATAAAGCCCGACCCGGATATATTTTACCCCGTGCCCGGACTTTTCTGCCACCCTTAATTCCGTTAGATGTTCCCATTACCTTCTCTAATCCCCATAACTTGTTGGGCCACATTGGACAGATAAGCCCAATAACAAATGGGCCACTTTCCACTTGGCCCAAAACTTCTGGGCCCAATTCAATAACACGGTTCATTTCGTCCAATTGGGTAATAACATTTGTATCCCTGACTGTTAGTAAAATCATTAGTAAAGGACGCAGTTTACATTTTTTTTTTTTTTTTTTTTTTTTTGCCTCATATGCTATTATCGGTATAAAATATCGACTAAAAAACAAGTGGAATTAGGATGATTCTTCATCTGAATACAAAAATTAGTTAGGGTTTGAGATGATTTTTAGTATCGAATCTTGATTTTTATATTTAAAAATTTTAAATCTCAATTGAGATTTAGGATTCCGAATCGAACTAATCCTTGATAGCAATCCTGATCCCAATAACAGCATTCCTGATACACCCAACCTGTAACTACTTGTAACTACTATATCTCCTCTATATCCTCTTAGGTTATTTAAATAATGTTGATAAAGTTTATCTTTATCTCAATACTTGTATAAATGTATCACACATTTCATCAATAGAATCATCTTTTCATCTCTTTACAATCCTAACGTTGTATTTGGGATTCGAGATAATTTTTCTCTTTTATTCAAAAATTAATACGGAATTCGGGACATTTGATTCTGGTCTCATCTCCCATTATTGTCATCTCTATTTAGGGATGGCAATTATGAGCAGGATCTCTGTCTTCGATTCGACGCGAATTAAAATGATAAGGATTTGAAAAAATTGATTTGTTTAATAAAATGATGAATTCAATTCGATTCGCTACATAAAAGGATATGATAAGGATTGAGCTCATTGATTCGATTAATTAGTTTAGAATCCGTTTATTTAATTATTTATTTACATACTAAAAGTTAACAACCTTCTGTTTATATTTTGTTTTGCAGTGACTACTTGTTCAAGTTGTTTTTGCTAATTAATTTTGTAATATTGTTAGTATGAAAATTTGTGTTTTGTTTGGGAGGATATTTTATGTGGTAATTGATATGAAAAAGAATTGTTGTGCATGATGAATGATAAAAGTTGCTACATATAATGGATTGTATTCAAGAATGCTATGTATTTTTTTTAATATATTATGTAATTAAAAAAGTGATGATGTTTTTTATTTAATTGATTTTTATTTATAAATTATAATTATAAACGAATAGTAAATGGATCGAATCGAATCAATTATTAATTTTGTTTTACGATTCGAATCAAATATTCATTTAATAAATAAATTGTAAATAAATTCATATTCGATTCACTACATATATTATATGAAATAGACAAATCGAATCAACTATTCAATAAATAAACGAATCGAATTCGAATTTTGTTATTAGGATTCAAATAATGAACGAATCGAATTCGAATCTATATAAATTTGGCCCGACTCATTTAAGATTCGACTCGAATTCGATTTGCGAATTCAAATGGCCACCCATAATCTCTACAATATGATGATAGTTAAATTTAATTAAGAATCTAACAATAAATTAATTTTTTTATTGAAATATTTCTTCAATGGGAACAAAATTAATCGTCATGGTGGGAGCGATGTTGAATCATAAATGACCAAAAACCTCTTGTATCACTTCCCAAAAAAAAAAAATTTATCATTAAATATGGGTGGGCATCGTTATTAAAATGAATTATTTGAGTTAAATATATTCTTCCAAATTTATTGTTGACGTCTGTTTTTTGTTTCAAGGATAATTCAGGAAAAATAAATTCTCGAACAAACCTCCCTCAAATAGTAAATTTGTTTGGTTAGTTGGGAATCAAATCAAACTTGACAAAAAATAGCAACAACATATAATACAAATGATTTAACGTGGTTCGACATAATGGATCCAACCTACGTCCACAGATGCAAATGAAATAAAATATTTATTAGGAGCTCGGGTCTGACCGACCTACTATACCTCTGGCTTATACTTGGCTTTTTGCTATCTTTTACAAGTAATGCGTGAGAAAAATTAGCCAACTCATTACAATGAGTTCTTAACCCCTTTATATAGTGCGTCTAAACCTAATATTTCACCAACTCGTGACGTCAGCCACATTTACCAAGTTATTATTGTGTATGCTCTCTTCCCCAACCAACCTATAAGTAGTAGCTCCGACGTATGACACAACACTTCCTGCCATCCGAAATTCATTAATGCACCCTTATTTGGTAATTGTTATGCACTCTACCCAAGCGCCAACCTGTAATCCAACTACTCACGCGGTTGCATGTGTCAGTCAATAAGCCTGAAACCCTCTTCCATCCCATCAGCCGCTAACCTACTCCTATCTCATCAGTCATTGAGAGACTCAATCATCCGTTTAGGGCTTACATCGTCTGTCAAAGAGCATAATACTGTAACCCCGACCAATATCATCGGGTCGGTACACCGAAACAAGTGAGGTCATTCCTTGCATCTTCTAACAGGTCAGGTTGGGTCGTCATAAAAACCTTCACTTCCCTCGTATTTTTTTCAAAAGGGTGAAGCTCACATTAAGCCCATTGGCATGTAGAAATATTGAGAAGTAGCTTCCCTTGATGACAGTCTGAATTGTTATGATTTTCTTTTAACTTGTATCTTCCAATGATTACCTTCCCCGATGTATATGATTGTGCCTCTGCTGGTTCATCTCGGGTTCCCTTCATCATGCTTCAAAGCTAAAATCGGCATCCTTAGGCCGATCTTTAAATGTAGTCGAATCTGGGCTTCGGGTCTGGACCCTCATCCTTACAAAGACCTTGGACCCCATCTTGATCAGTGAAATCCCCTTAATACCCTCTCTCATATATCAGATCTTCTCGGGTCCGAAAATCACCATCAACACTTATACCAAAAATACGTCTCTAGATAAATTTTTTCCAAGAGTATAATCAGATTACTAAAAGAAATACTGAGATATTGACGACAAACACTCAACTTAAAAATACAAATTAGGTGTGTTTGTGAATTTTGTTAAAATTCAGGGATCTAATTGTTATTATCTCATTTATAATAAGTTTATACGACTTAATATTAGCATAATATTGTAGAGAAAGCGGAACCAATTATATAAATGTGGGAGTTTTTTTTTTTTCTCATCAAATCAATTTTTTAATTACGTTACTAGATTATTAGGCAAAACATTCATATCATATGTGATAAATGAGTAAATGAGAATTGAGAACGAAAATGTGAAGAAGATGAAAGAAGTAGAAAGAACTTTCTTTTTTGACATGAAGGATTTTTTTTGGTCATAAGAAACAAAACGACGTAGTTTTGGAAAAGTGTAGTATAGAACACTCTCACAGTCCAGCTAATACTGCGTTGGCAAAACATCATTATCATCTGCCAGTCATCTCTTGCCAAAAGTGGGCCCACTTTCATGCCGCAGATCACACAACCTTGATTATCTGCATGCTTGACACGTGTCCGAATCTCCTGCAGAAAATACATTACTTTACATACACTTTACATACAAACATCACACCCCCCCCTCTCTGTGGAAACCAAAGCAGTTAAAAACATTTAACTGCCACTGTTTAGATTTTGCTACCTAAAAACAGCAAACTTGTTTCCATTTCTACTGCTAGAAAACTTTCTGCAAAATTTGACCAGTCTCCGCTCTCTCATTTGTGTCTCCATCGTAACCGTCTCGTCTTATCTCGATTATGATTTACGATAATTTTTAGTTAAAATTTTAAATCAAAAAAATAATTATGAATTGCGGATTGAATTATGCAAAAATCTTGAATCACAATCGAAATTTAATATATTATGAAAAATTATTTCAAATAATTTCTCATATTCAATCCCGTATAATTCGATACGAGATTTTAAATTTGGAATTTGAGAATTTACGTGGCTCACACTTTCTTACTTAATTTTAAATTTAATTTTTAAAATATATTTTATATTTTAATATTTTGCCCAAGTATTGTGGTGATGGTGCTGTGTTGTGTTTTTCCTTTTTATTGTGCAACAACCACAAGATGAAACCATAAACTAAAACCAAATCTAAAACCCTTTTCCTTTTTTTAGGAATCCCATTCTTTTGTTTGTTCTAAATTCTCTAAAAAAGCAAAAGAAAAAAAAAATACACAGAAAGCCATGTCAGGTTTGTATAATCCCAACTTCTCACCTGCCAGAGCTGCTTCTCCACAAATTAGAAGCACCCCAGATATTAATATTGACAGGTATGCCTTCATACTCAATAAAATTCACATCTTTTTAAGACTTGAAGTTGAAAGTCAAGTCAAGGTGTTGATTTTTTTTACTTGGTAATCTATTTGATTATGCTGAAGAATTGTGTTGTTTTTGATCTATGTGGGTTGGCTTTTTGGTTTGCAGTCAATACTTGTCAGAGCTTTTAGCAGAGCATCAAAAGCTAGGACCTTTCACACAGGCGCTTCCGATATGCAGCAGATTGTTAACTCATGGTTACTTCTTGAATCTCTGAGTTTTGGATCTATGCTTTTCTGGATTTTGATGGGATTTTTTTTTTTTTTTTTTTGTATGTTTTGGTCTTTGCAACTACATTACTAGTCATGCTAATGTGCTTGTTTCGAGTTATCAGATTGTTTATGTTGTTTGTGATTTGTTTGATTGTGGGGTTGTGTTTATGGTCTTGGCTTGATCACATAGAAACACTTGTTTTTCGGTTCTTGTGATCATTTTACTGTGTATCTGGTGCCAGAGTAGTTCTATCTACTTTGTCCAATTGCATTAACGGCTGAATGTATCTTGACATTCAGTACAATTGGGAATTTATGAAAGGAACACTTTTGTATGTTACATTTCGTCTATCTGCTTCCACCAAGTACAAAACTAGCAATTGGGATGAAGGTGTGATTTGTAGACAATCTATGGTCTTTGTACTCGCTTCAGTGACTGGAATATCATACTTCCGCGGTTGAAATCTGAGGGCATGATAGAGTTCGGTATAATCAACTCAATTGGGGTTAGTTTGAGTAAAGGATAGGTGATATATGAATGAAATCAATATTGAAGGTGTTAAATGGTCTGACAATCCTAATAGAATGCTGACGATAGTGTTTTCTCAGTCTTTATCGTTTCACGACTCTTGTTGGAGATGTCTAGTTTTTTTCATAATGCATTGTCTTTTACATCTTTTCCTTATTGCAACTCTTTCTTCTTTGTTGTATCTTCTGCCTTGTTTTCGATGAATTTCTCTCTCTTGTGTTGTTATATTTATCATGATTTCAGATCATATAAGATACTCTTTTGCGTGTAGAGATATTTCGGGTTTCTGGGATGATGCCCAATCAAGGATTTGGTGACTTTGACAGACTACGGCACAGAAGTCCCAGTCCCATGGCTTCTTCAAATCTTATGTCAAATGTATCTGGCACAGGGTTAGGTGGCTGGAATGGCATACCTCAGGAGGTAAACCTTCTTTAATTTGTGTCATTTTTAATTATTTTTTTTCTTGAAATTTTTAATAAATGTTGGTTCCTGTAAAAGGTTTCTGGTTTCTAGTTTCTAAAGTGAATCTAGGTGGTCACTAGGTTTTCCACCCGTTATGAAAGATGAATATAATACAAAGACAATGAATGAATCCTATGAGGCTGCAAAGATATACCAAAATGAAAATCTCGAGAACCTCTTGTGGAAATTCATGATAAGAATTTGGAGTATTGTCGGATATATGACCCCCAATGACCTGTCTAAATTTAGTTCTCATAATTACATGACTTTTGCGGGCAGCGGGTGTTTAAGATAGATCAGTGACTCTTTAACTTGTTCAAGGGGAGAACCTTTAGATTTGAGGGCAAACAGAACGTGGTTCTGTTTATTTATTTTCTATCATGTCGTCAAAGACTTTACTCTCGAGTATCCATGTTCTCAAATGTATGATGATATTTTGAAATTAAGACAATTCTTGAAGGTGGAAAAATTTGCAAATGAAACATTAGTGCTTTTTGTTAACATAAGAGTTTTCCATTTATGATGAAATTTATGTGCTTGTCTGCATGGATATCAATTATCCTCTGATTGCTTCGTCATCTAAATTGTGAATATTGACCCTTCATGCTCTCGTCACTACTGTATACTAAGATAATTAAACTCTATATTTACATAACAGAGATTAGGTGGACTTCCTGGAATGACAATGGATTGGCAAGGTACACCTGCAAGCCCTAGTTCATATACAGTCAAGAGAATTTTGCGTTTGGAAATTCCAGTGGATACTTATCCGAATGTAAGCTTTATACATAAAATGCTAGTCATAATTCCAAATTTGTCGGTGGATTGTAGTGACAACTTCTCTTTTAATAAACCCAAACTCTTTTAGTTGGCAATAATCTCTGTGCTTTGCTATTGTTTGCTAGTTCAATTTTGTCGGACGGCTTCTTGGCCCAAGAGGCAATTCATTGAAACGAGTCGAAGTTACTACGGGCTGCCGTGTGTACATTAGAGGGAAAGGGTCAATAAAAGATCCAGACAAGGTAAGCACACCTGTATGTTTCTTTTTGATCTAAGGCTACTAGAATTTTGAAAATCTGAGTGCTCATGCAATGAAAATGGCATATTAATACAGTGCATTTCCAACAATTTGCTATCAACTTTATGGCTAAAGATTGGTTCTGATTTCTGTGCTCAATTATTTCTATCCTTTCTCATCTCTAGGAAGATAAACTAAGGGGAAGGCCAGGCTATGAGCACCTCAATGATCCACTTCACATTTTAATTGAGGCCGATTTACCTGCCAATATTGTTGATATCAGGCTGAGACAGGCACAGGAGATCATAGAAGAATTGCTGAAACCTGTGGTATGTTACCTAGCTATTACTTCTCATTTTTAATTTTAAAGTTTTGTGTAACTTTATAATTTGTATTGTCATGGTCCACAAATATTTATATTGTGCTTGTGCCAAAACTTATTTTGACTTCACAAAACACTGATTGAAGAGCAAAATATGATGGCAAATTAGGCATCTACGTGGTCTCGTGTAGGATGTATTTAGGAGCAACATCAATGTGGGTTTATGTTGCTGTTTATCGCTTCAAGAATTTGTGTAACATCATCTACATCTTAGAAGAAGTAAAGACAGACTATTTTGGGTTGTTGAAAAGCAAGCATTCAATTGGAGGATACTGTCTTCACCTGCTTCCACTCACTTCCCATATCTGCTCTTCAGAAAATAGATGCAATAGCAATCGTTCACTCTTCTCACAAGTCACGTCCAATTACTCCAATAATGATATGTAGACTGAAATAGATCCGGCCACGGTTCCGGTTCGAAACCGAACCGGATGGAACCGTAAGGTTACGGTTTCAAAACCGGAACCGAACCGAAGCGGTTCGGTTACAATTCTACATAATTTGGAACCGTCATCTTAAGGTTCGGTTCGGAATTGAAACCTAACCAAATTTATTTTTTTTCCCCTAAAAAATAAGGAACCGAACGTTCGGTTTGGTTCTACGGTTCCAGCTTCTTGGAACTGTAGAACCGAACCATGGCCAGATCTAGACTGAAAGAGACAATGAGTCCTCTGATAAATATATGTGTCATCTTTTAAAATTAAAACTTTTGTTTTGCAGACTGAACGAGTCATCTGATAAATATCTCTTACAAATAGAACTTCTGTTATACAGGATGAGTCACAAGATTATATTAAGAGGCAGCAGTTGCGTGAACTAGCAATGCTAAATTCAAATTTCAGAGAGGATAGCCCTGGGCCAAGTGGTGGTAGTGTCTCTCCGTTCAATTCAAGTGGAATGAAACGTGCAAAAACAGGACGCTGAGAATTCATATCCATCCCTTATTGAAATGGTTTTTCACCCTGCTACAGAATTTCTCATGCTCGAGTATACAATCTGATACCTCTCAGTTCAGCACAGCTACAAAAGATTAGGCTAACAGTTCTTGCTGGTGAGATTTCTGTTGGGTTTTCTTATATTTTGGTTTTCTTTATTGGAACTAGAAGAAAAACAACAATGAAAGACGTTAAAAAGAGTTATATAGTTGGTCTTGGGTTTTAGGTTTGTCGATGTCAGTTTTTCCTATAAACTTAATACATTCATTGGATTTATCTCGTGTCAGTAACTTTGAGGAGTGTTGAATATATATAATATATATTAATGGTTCAAGTGCTAGGTCCT
The DNA here is from genome assembly GCA_019454045.1 of Zanthoxylum bungeanum. Classification (NCBI taxonomy): domain Eukaryota; kingdom Viridiplantae; phylum Streptophyta; class Magnoliopsida; order Sapindales; family Rutaceae; genus Zanthoxylum; species Zanthoxylum bungeanum. Next base: position 335,019 of record SKCR01047278.1, read on the forward strand.
ATGTCCTAGAAATTGAGTTTTGTAGATGTGTTGTGTCTATATATTACATATAACGCATGGAGATAAGAATTATGTAAGCTGGATCGATATTATTCCCATTTACAATCTCGATTATTTGGATCGTAATCTTATATGTCCAAAGAGACATCCCCTTTATTAAATGTTACGCAGATTTTGCAAGCTGTTGCACATGTATTTGATGAAATCTTCTCTATTTTTGCTCTAGTTTCAACACTTATAACATTTTGTTAGGTAGAGATTTCAAGTTTTATTTGGCATATTGTTCTGTGACTGCAGATTCCAATGTGGGGTTGTTCACTCTTTTCTGCTCATAGCATGTGATCATGTATGGAATCCTATGAAGTGACTTTACCTTGATCAGTTTTTGTGAGGATTGGATTGATTATGTGATTTTGCCTTCTTTTACTGAACAAAAACTATAGCCATGAGTCATGACAGCAGTATCAATAGGATACTAAGTATATGAATTTATTTTATTCATTTGAAACTTCGGATAAAGTACAATAGCGTCAAAAAGAGCTGTGTAACCGACCCCACCTAGTAGGGAAAATGCTTTGCTTTGTTTGATTTGAATTTGAAAATTAATTCTTTTGTTAGATGTTTTTTTAAAGCATGTCATGGACTTTGTTTGAATGTCTGGACTTGGAAGCTGGAATTTATACTCTTCTCATGGATCAAATATCTTAGCTTTATAACTAAATGTTTTCGTTTGTGTTACCATGTCAACAAAATCAATTGCCTGTTTGTGATTTATGAAAATGGAGCATCTTGCTTTACTTTGTTAACTCTTTTGAAGTAGAATTGAAAATGGGTCGAGACGGGTCAGGATTTACCAATTTTTGCCCTATATTTTTTAAGAAAAAAATTGAGATTTGGGACGAAAAATTTGCAACCATCCTTATTTTGAAGTAATATGCAAAATGTTATGGACTTTTGGGTAAAATTCATCCTTAAAAATCAACTTATAAAGAGAATGTGCTCAAAGATTAATAAACCACTCACTAATTACATACTTATCAATGTTTGACAAATGGACCATATTATTTTACTATGTTCTATAGTCTCGACGCTCGTGTAGGTTAGATTTATATTAATCCAATTAGTCTCGATCAAATATGTAATATCGGTGTTACCTTTTGCGTTGCAAGATTGCAACGGAAAGATATGATGTTGGTTCTGATATCATTAAAAACTAAAATTCGAGTGTAAAGAGAGAGTGTTTAAAGATTAATAAATCACCAATTAAACTAATTAATTAATGTGGGACCAAAAAAGGTCCTGATATATAAAGCTGGATCAGAATATTGGATTTGGAATCATGAGCATTACATATAAAGCTTGAAAAAGGAAGACACTTTTTACCTTTTTTAATTCACACGAGCTACAACAAAAGCAAAAAGAAAATAAGATTTGTGTGCGAGTGGATGACGTCTTTTTTTTTTTTTTTTTGCAAAGTAGCTTAGGAAGTAGAGAAAGCCATCCCCAAGGCCGAAGTCCGTGTTTTGGTAGTGTAAGGTTCATGATATCATCTTAAAATTCTGAGTTCGAATATAAGGAGTGCGTTTCTTGTAAGAGCTTGGGACAGCCGATGGTTTTATCTGTTCCGCTTAAGCCCGGAAGAAGTGGTTTGGCGGTGAAATTTTAACGATTCTGAAAAAATAAAATAGAGAAAGCCATGATAGAATGAGCTCTCTTGTTCTTTCTCTTCTTTCATTAAAACTAAACCTTGATGCCAAAAAAAAATGTATTGAGAGAAAGCTATTAGTTGGACAAAATTTGATTTCACAAAAAATAATAAATACTTTTATTTTAATGGAGAAAAAATCTAATCTCTCATTAACAAACTAAATTTTTCATGTAGGCCCTAACCTATTATACCATATGAGTTATTTGGAGAATTGTTTTATAAATATTTGTAGAAAGGCGTGTATAGATGTAATTGTTATTGATATCCTTAGTAAGGTGTTATGAACCTCCTACACCTTATTCTAGGATATCTAACTAATTATGGATTAATAAATATATATATTTGTAATTTGTGATGATCCCAACTACTTAATATTTATCTTGTAATTTTTTATTATTTTATTATTTTGTAACTTATCCCCACCACAACTCTCCCTATAAAAATAGAGGAAACCCATTTGTATTTTGGTATCAAAATCATTCATTAAGAATTAATAAAGAAAGCTTGCAACTTTCAAGGATAT